>QEPC01000381.1:1461041-1494454 GCA_003113815.1 Sphenodon punctatus
CCCCCCCCCCCCCGCATGGTAAATCGCGCCGAGGCGCAGAATTGGGCCCTGACTCCCGCGGAATTTTAAAAGAAATTCCGCGGAAGAATCGGGGCCCTGATTATAAAGCAGCCCAATCGTGGGCAGAATTGCAGGTGGCGGCTAATACCCAAGATGCAGTTAAGTTCTGGAAATTACTTCATTTGTGGTTCCAGGGGAATAGCGCCCTGCGGGGTGCACGTATTAAGGAAGATTCTTGGGTTTCTTTCTGTTCAGAGCTCTACCAAGACTCTTGCCTTGAAGTACCGCAGTGGAATCTTCCCTCTGCAATGTCAGATCTGACGGCTGGGGTGCAGTCTGAGGTTTCTCCTGTGGTAGTTAGAGAAAGATATTTTCGCGGCTATTACTAAACTGCGACCTGGTAAAGCGGCAGGGATGGATGGAGTTTCATCGGAATTTTTTAAGGAGAACCTAGGATGGTGGGTGCCTGCCCTGGCAAGAGTTTTTACAGCCATCAATGCAACCCAATCTATTCCGAGCACTTGGACCTTGGCAGTTATTGTGCCTATCTTTAAGAAGGGTAACCCTGGGGACCCTGCCTGTTACAGGCCTATCAGCTTATTACCTGTATTACGTAAAACGTATGCTCGTTCACTTTTGAGCCTATTGGAGGAGTGGGTCCAGTCGCATTCCCTTTTGGCACAGGAGCAGACGGGATTTCGCTCAGGGAGGTCAACCCTAGAGAATTGCTTTATCTTAACAACCTTATGCAGTTTCAAATTCAAATTTATTGCGTGACCACCAGGTCCTTGCAGACAGATACAAAGCAAATAAGATGTGGGTTCTACCCAATTCAAAAACAGTAAAATCCACAACAACAACTAAATTGACATAACAAAAAACAGAGGACCGGCTCTTTATCCCCCATCATCCTCAGGAGGAGCAGCAGCATCGGGGATCAAGGGCAAACAATGAAGAAACCGATCTCTATAGGTGAAAGCTTGGACTAAAAAGGCTGACACAGCCCTCAAACGGGGCATATCGCTGTCTGAAAGAAAAATACAAAGCAGCTCCGAGTGGGTCCTACCGGGAAAACGTTCGATATATGCGGCCAGCAACTGGTCGCGGGGAACATCATAAAGATGGCATACAAACATGATATGAGCAACTGACTCTGTCTCAACAAAATCAAAGGGGCACAATCTCATACTGAAAGGGGTTCCAGCGTACCGCCCCTCCAACACACAGGAGTGAAGCACATTGAGCCGGGCCCCAAAGAGGAGAGTTAGATGCCTCCTTGGGAGTGAGGATGACAGATAAGCTGCCCTCATGCTGGCCAAGGGCATAAGATACCTATAATGATCCAGGAAGGCAAAAGAACCCACCTCAGCCCAGTCCTCCTGATGAGCGATATCCGAGATCCTAGTGTCAATCTCCCTGCGCGCTTGACTAAGCTGAATGGCTTTCAGACAATCAACTGACAGCCCCCAGGCCGCCATTTGGGTAGTCAGTCGCTTCATCCATGATGAGACAAAAGGGTCCTGGGGTATATAAGCCAGAAGCCCTAGATGCACATCATGGTGAAGATGCAGCCATAGAAAGGCCACCTGCTTCCAAATTAACCAACCCCAGGCAAACTGTCCAAACTCCACTCTCAAGGCAGCTGAGGGAGTCCCATTAGGGACATGGAATAGCGATTTAAGGGCTTTAAGCTGCACGGAGTTAAGGACCGAAGGTACTCCCACAGCTTATAAAGCTCCACCATAAAAGAGTTGGACACGTACTTTGGCCTCCATAATTTTGAGGGCTACCCCCAAACTACCCTGACCTTTATGTTTAAAAAGTCGGGAAATAGCGACCAACAGACCCTTAACTTTATTAATGGCCATCTCTCTGTGGGGGGTCCAACTAAGTGATGAGTGGAAAAGAATCCCGAGACATTTATAGGAGGAGACCTGGGCTATTGGATGCGCATTGATGAACCAGTGGTAGTTCTTTTTTCCCCTCCCAAACACCAGGACTTTGGTCTTATTATAATTTATGACCAGCTTGTTGGTGGAGCAAAAGTCAGAAAGGGCACGTAGCTGCCGACACAGGCCCACCTTGGTCTGGGAGAGGATAACCACGTCGTCGGCGTAAAGTAAGCAGCCCAGATGACGCATGGCCAGCTTAGGTGGAAAAAATTCAAGCCAAGTCATTGCTGGTACCAGGTCATTCAAAAAAACATTGAAAAGGGTAGGGGCTAGTATGCAGCCCTGCCTGACTGTTGAAAAAATAGGAAGACAGGAAGTAAGATGTCCCTGCTGGGAGTGCCTGATAGCCAGAGATGAATCCCTGTGCAGTAAGCAGATCAAAGTAAGCAGCCTCCAACTGATCGACAGGCTAGTCAATTTGTCCCACAGGAGGGGCCTGTCGACCGAATCAAAGGCGGCCCTCAGGTCCACAAATGCACAGAAAAGTTTTGAATTCGCCTGGATGTATTTCTCGGCCAGGTGAAAGAGGACAAGGCAATGGTCACGGGTTGACCTATTTGCCTGAAAACCTGCCTGCTCCTTATGCAGAACTTGAAAATCCACCAACCAATTATTCAAAATAGATAGCAGGTGCTTGGCGTAAAGCTTAGCTAAAATGCTAAGCAAGCTTATAGGTCTGTAATTCCCAGGATCTAACCTATCGCCACCCTTGTACACTGGAATAATCACAGCCCTACCCCAGTCAGCCGGAAAGGCCCCGGTCTTGTCCAAATGAATAAAAAAGGCTGCCAAGAAAGGGACTCACCAGTCCGCATGGGACGTTATGAGCTCAGCAGGCAAACAATCATACCCAGGGGCCTTCCCGGGCTTGAGCGACTGAATAAGCTCAGCCATCTCAGACTCCGTAACAGGTAGCCAGGCGGGAAGCTCTGCTAAGTGCACTGAGAGATCCTCCTCGGGCTCCCGGACCGGAAAAATGGTCTGAAAGTGGAACAACCAAGTCCCACTAGAAAAAAATATTGGGCAGAAATTACGTGGTTTGCCCAAAAAGGAGTTTATAACCCGTCAAAACTTACTGGAATCACTACCCCTGACCACAGAGAGCAAGGTATCCCAAGACTGAGCAACGTAGGCCGCCTTTTTCCCCCTGAGAAAAACCCAATAGGCCTTCTTGGTTTTCAAAAAGCGGTCAATATCCTCTCCTCCCTCCGCCTCCTATAAGATCTAAACAGGGCGTTCAGGTGAGCCTTCCTTTCTTTGCATTCATGATCATACCAGGGGGCTCCCCACCGGGCAGCCCCTCGGCCACCCTGAAGCTGATTGGTGGGACAAACTAGGAGTGGCCTTAGCAAAGAAATAAGCCCAAGATATTGAGCCGACAGATCATGGTGAGACGAAATTCCCACCACCGCATCCCTAAATGCCCGGCCCAACAACCTTCGATTTCCTTATCTGGGCATATTTATCAACAACCTTATTGATAAATATGCCCGGATAAGGAAATCGAAGCTATATGTAGCTTTCATTGATTTGGCGAAAGCCTTCGATTCTGTCTCTAGGAAGTTGCTATGGAAGAAGTTATTTGCGAAGGGTACAGACCCCTGCCTGCTTAACTTAATCATGCTCCTTTATGAAGATACGAATGCGGTGGTTAGAATGGATGCCCAGGGCCAAACCACCAGGCACTTTATGTTGCAGCAGGGAGTACAGCAGGGTTGTTTACTGGAGCCTGATCCTTTTTAACTTGTTTATTAACGATCTAGTGCTCCTGGTGGAGAACACCCACGCTACCCCGCCTCAGATAGAGAAAAATCCGCTTTCAGTTCTGCTTTATGCAGACGATATCGCTCTCTTGTCTCACACCAAACAGGGCTTTCAACAGTGCTTAAATGCTTGAAATGCATTTTACCTTCAAAGCCACCTATCAGTTAATGTAAACAAATCTAAAATTATGTCTTTTGGTATGGCTCGTTTAAAATGTAAATGGAAGATTGGCCTACATGAAATAGCACAGACAGCCCATTATCCATATTTAGGATTTATTATTTCAGCATCGCAAACTTGGAGGACTCAGTATGAGTACTGGGCAGCAAAGGCTGCTCAATCAGTTGCCGTATTGTTGCGATTATATCGCACCGCACCGATGACATCTTTGGATCAGATCCTTTCCATTTTTAGGGCTAAGATGTTGCCGCAATTGCTTTATGGGACATAGATTGCACATTATAACTTTATATCTCTAAATGGGAGGTATTACAGAACTCCTTTTTGAGGAGTTTATTGTGAGTTCCTAGGGCAACACCGCTACCTATGCTTAGACTTGAAACCGGCATTCTCTCGGTTGAATCACAATGTAATCTTAGAGCCCTGCGGTTCTGGTACAAGCTGTCACATAAAGAGACTTCATCTTTGGTGTACCAATGCTATCAAGAACAAAGGCTCCATCAAGGGAGCATGCAATATAGGTGGTGGAAAGGTATTAGGGAGTTAGCTGTTAAGTTTGCCTTCTCTGTGGGCAGTACTACCCCCTCCCTAGAGTGCAGGCTAGATAAGGCTGAAATTAGGCTAAGAGTTAAAGACCTGGCTGTGCAGAGTGATCTCTTAGCAATTAAGGAGAGCAAAATTGCTCCAATGTATGCTAGGGTGAAGACCAACTGTGCACTGGAGCAATACCTCCTCCATCTACAGGATCCTAACCTGAGAGTGATAAGTCTCCTTCGATTTGATTTATTAGAAATCGCAGTGGTAAGGGGTAGAAGAGATCATATCCCTTATGCACGTAGACTTCGTTCCTGAGAGCTACAGGAAATTGAGACTTTATTCCATGTCCTCTTTTGCTGCCCGCGTTCTAGAGATCTTAGAAACATATGGCTGGATCCCTTGTTCCAGGATTCCCCTTTGCAGCCTCTGGATAGATTTTATATTTTACTCTCAGCGACAGATCTGGAAAAGACTAAGGCAGTGGCCTGCTTTCCCAAACTTGTCTTGAAACAGTGGGAAGAAATGAGGGAATAGGACTTTATGACTATTTTGATGGTATAAGATTGCTTGAGACTTCGTACGGCTCCTTTTGCTTTTTTACCCACTGACAGGTAGTAGAGGTGATAGACGTATGGTTTTTCTTTAATGTTTTAACTATTTGTATTTTGTGCTGTTTGCTTGTTTGTATTTTGTCTGTTGAACAAATTGTCATAGCAAATTGCTGGATACAATAAAGATTTGTTGTTGCTGCTGTTTTGTTACATTTCTGAAAATTTATCCATGGCTAAAATTTGTGGGGACCATCGTACATGCAATGTTTGAAGAAGATCCATCCAAAAAATAAAAAGTTATCACTGTTTAAAAGTTAACTGGTTGTGATCAAAATGCACAGCGTCCTGATGATTTTGAGTCATCAATATCTCCTCCCCCCTGATGAGTTGAGCCCCGAAACCTCACAGGCTTGGAGCAGGAGATCAATGCCAACTGCTATGGTAATATTATAGTGATTAGTGCAGCCAAAACCAAGTTATTAATGATTTAAAAATCACTTCTGCAGGTTCGCACATGCACAATAGAGGTGCCCATATTTCTGCCAGCAGGGGGACAAGTCCAGCAGTCAACTTCAGCAGCATGAATGAGAAGGAAGGGGAGAGAAGGCCACTTCCCTCCCACTCGCTCTGCTGCTACTGATCAGCTCTGTGATTCTCACCCCCCTGTGCTGTTCTCTGTGCCCACTAGCCTACCAACCCTGCTGCTGGGAAGGAGAACCTCCAAAAGGCTAGTCCTGTCCCCACTTAGCTCCCCAGCCCCTTGCAAGAAGCCTCTCGAGACTTTCAGCCAGGGAACCCCCACATCATGGGGGGGGGGTTCCCCCATCCCTTACCTGCCTCTGTCGTCTGCCTGCTACTAGTGTTGCAGCAGCAGCACACCAGGACAGGGATCAGACTGGGAGATAAAGCTGTTTATAAACAAACAACTCCTCCAAATGCGAGTGATCAGAAGGTTGTTGCCTTGTAAAGAAGGTTCTTCGAGATGGCTCCAAACATTCTCACAACTGGGTTCTGCATGACATGCTCATCCTATTCAAATAATAGACCATGTGATGGTGTCGAGCTCCTCTAGTATAAAAAGCACTCTCCCCCTCAGAATGACAGTTCCTTCCAACTTTTTCTAGGAATATCAGAAAATTCCATGCCAGGCTGGAAGGGTGGGTGTTGTGAGAATGTTCGGAACCATCTCGAAGAACCTTCTTTACAAGGCAGCTACCCTCTGTTCTTCTTTGAGTAGCTCCTCACAGGCCATTTTTACATGGCTCTGCCGGGGTGTGGAGGGGGGGGGGCACGCCAGTGCGTGGGCGAGGCGTGCACACAGCCACACACGAATCCCCACTCACCACCACCTCCCTCATCTGGACACATGGAGCAACCATCATTTTCCCCTAGTTGCTCCATGCGTGGGGACGAGTGGAGACATCTGCATGTTCACGGGTGGGAGAGGCCCGGGTAAAAAGGACCACGTTCTCACAACTGTCTTACTTATACTATCTTAGGTAGGAATTTAGGATGTAAAGCAATATCTATTCTGTCTTGGAAAATCTGTAAATATGGCTCTAAGATTATTAGTGCATGCACCTGGGAACTCGCATCTTCGTGAATGTTACACTCCTTGTCTCTCCCTCTGTTCCCATTCCTTCATCTCCCCCCTCTCCCCAAATCTCTCAGATTGTAAGCCTAGGGCAGGGACCATGTCTATTCCATTACTTTGTAAAGCACCAGGTACATTGCTGGCACTATATAAATGCTTAATAATAAAATAAATAATAATACTAATAATGGCTGCTATTTCATTAACTCTTTTTAATGAAGTTATTGCTAACAGGAATACTGTTTTTAAACTCCCACCCCATAACCAGTTCATTTGCACCCCCCATATAATCAATTCACGCTGCCCCAGGGGCGCAAATGAAATGGTTATGGGTGGGGGGCAGCGTGAATTGAGGGGCACAACTGCACTGATTATATAAGAACATAAGAAGTGCCATACTGGGTCAGACCAACAGTCCATTGAGCCCAGCAGCCTGTCTCAGACAGTGGCCAATCACGGGGGCCTGGGAGAAGCACCCAACAGGTCACCATGCTATCCATTCCCTGTGGGTCATCCCCAGGCTCCTGACAGTAAAGGGTTTTGTTCCCCAATCCTATCTGGCTAATAGACCTATCTTCCATAAACTTGTCCAAACCTCTTTTAAGCTCAGCTATAGTACTGGCCTCCTCTGGCAGTAAATTCCACAACCTAATTGTACGTTGAGTGAAAAAATACTTTCTTTTGTTTGTTTTTACTCTGTCACCTGTGAGTTTCATGGAGTGTCCCCTAGTTTTAGTACTAGTTGAGAGGGTAATAACCGTTACCTGTTTACAAGTTCCACACCACTCATGATTTTATAGACCTAGGTCTATAAAACATATAGGTCTCTTTTCATGGCATAATGTGCTTAATAGACTGGCTGCATTTTGCGTTTCTTGTGTGTTTGATAGCAGCGCCCCCAGGCCTGCTGAGCTGGACAGTGCCCCTAGGCCCGCCAGTGGGACACAAAGAGGGGGGCCCGTCTTGACTTCTTGGCCACTGGCCTGTTCCACCCTAGCTAAGCCCCTGCTATTGAGTGCAGGCACCAGGTACACTGATTGCAGCTTGAACCATGGGCACTAGTCCCCTGGCTGGCCCCTCTCCAACTCCAGGCCACAGCAGGGCAGGCCAGGTGAGGCCTCTCCCTCTCCAGCAAAATAAGAATTTAAGAAACAGCAGCCAGACAGAGAGCCAACCAGTGTCCAGCAGCAGCTCAGACAGTAAGGCCTCCTGTGTGTACCCCAGCCCTGAGCCCCAGCCCTTCCCTTTGCAAGCTCAAGGGAGTCAGGGACTCCCTCCAGTTCAGGCAGGCAGGGAGGGTGTGTGTTTGAGAGACAGCGCGTGGGGGGAGAGGAGTGCATGCGTGCGTATGTGTTTGTGAAAGAGACACTGAGTTGGGGGAGAAAAGTGCATACGTGCGTGTGTTTGAGAGAGAGTGGGGGGGAGAAGAGTATGTGTGTGTTTGTGAGGTGGGGGAGAAGAGTCAAAATACAACTTAGAAGTTGTACAACAACTGATATATTAATCATATCGCACAAAACCTGGAAATTTACCAAAACAAAAAACTTTACAGTTTAAAAAAACCCTGTTAAACGGACACGTTTTTAAAACAAAACCATTCCTCTTCAAAAACGTCACAAAATCATTTTGACTACCTTAAACTCCAAAAATCTTACAAATTCATTACAATTACAATTAAAAAAACCCACTAAACTCCATACATTGCAACAAGACAAACGCCAAAAAGCATGGAAATTATTTCAGAATTTTCTAGGAATATTTTATCATCAACATAAATGTAATATATGTACTTAATTCCTTAACATACACACTTACTCTTATTCATATTTATCAATAACCTTAAAAAAAATTGTTATTAAACTTTAATCATCATAATTTGACAAACAATTTTTTTCAGAGTGCATCAACTGTTTGTTTCTGCAGAACTGCATTCTATACAACAAATTGTATAAAGTTCTCTACACTGACATTGTTAACAGTTTATTGTATAAAGTGTATGCAATTTCTATACATGTAAAGGACAGAGTTAATGAACTCTGAAAAAATCATTCGTTGTCAAATTATGATAAAGTTTAATACTGAAAAAATGTTAAAGTTTAGTTATTGATAAATATGGCCATTTATTCCTACCATGATGCACAATTGTGCAATTCATTTATCTTTTTTCACCATAGAAAGGACAGATCTCCTGCAGCTGTGGGACATGTGTGCAGACCAAAATAAGACACATTAAAAAGAACAGAAAGGTTGTTGTCTAATTGCTAAGTGCGCAGTACTTGGATGGGGGGGGTGGGGGACCCTGGTTCTAGTCTTGCCTTAACCAGAAACCCACTGTGTGACCTTGGGCCAGTCACCTTAATCTCTCTGCCTAACCTACCTCTACCTCACAGGGTTGTTGTGAGAATTAAAAAGCTGTTAGTTATATGACGGGAGCTGGGGGAAAACAGGGAATGGATCCCCCATTGTGACCTGTTGGGCACTTCTTCCAAGCCACCATGATTGGCCACCATCGGAAACAGGATGCTGGGCTAGATGGACCATTGGTCTGACCCAATATGGCACTTCTTATGTTCTTATATGTAAAGCACGCCAAGTGCCATGGCAGGCGGGTGCTTTATTATATAGCACTCCCCTGCCATGGCACTTGGCGTGCTTTACACATAACTAACACAACTTTTTAATCCTCACAACAACCCTGTGTGATAGGTTAGGCTGAGAGATTAATGTAACTGGCCCAAGGACACTGGCTAACGCAAGACTAGAACCGGGGTTCCCCCCTACCTCTCCATCCAAGTACTGTGCACTTAGCAATTACACCACACTGGCTCATTAAGTCACTACCTCATGAATAAGGCAGATTTAGGTAGAAACCTTGGGATCCATGCTTTGGATCCAAAAGTGAGGCTGAGCAGACAACAGTGCAACACTCAACAGACTTGATATCTGCAGTCCAACTCACCAACAATGCTACACTCAACCAGTGGAGGGGACAGGCTGCCCAAATGGAGGACACAAGAAAATCAAGAATCCATCCTGGTGAAGCCAGGAAAAGAGCAGCTCTGTACAAAGGAATATCTCAGCTAGGAGAAGGGATCCAAGCTGTGGTTCTCAGTGTTCTCCCTGTTAGCAGCATATGATATATGGAAGCTAATACTTCTGAACATGAGCCCAAGGAATCATGCTCCCCAGTCACGCTGGATTAGCAGTAGGACTACTAGCAAAGATGGAGGTGCAACGGAGTGCAGAGTGTTCTGAACTGAAAGAGCTAAACTACTGCTAGAAAGGAATAAAGGGTATTGGCAGAGCTAAACAAGGGTGAGTACAACTGAAGTAGGAAGGGATACTACAGGTCAAGATAGAAATCTATTGTCACAGCTATGCGTAGAGGGGTGTACAAGTCAAACAACAGGAGGTTGCAAGTCAAAATTACGTTTCAATGGCAGAAACCTAGTATTTAACAGCAGTTAGTAGAGTTTTTACTACCTACTCTAGGCTGTTCAGATCTGAAAAAAAGGGGGGGGGAGAGAGAATCACTCTAACGTTTTTTGTCTCCCACTTTGTCTAGAAGGGGATCTAGGCCAAACGTACTTCCCACTTGTCAATGGAACCTTTTACCCCTGACTAATGGGTGCAAACATGCCCCCCCTAATAGGTAGCCCTGTAGAAACCTTCATTTTGTCCCTTTGTTACTCCTTAGCCACACATACACATGCTATTCTATGAAGTTTGGTTTCAGCAGCTGTTAGCTACACAAAAAGGAACTAGCAAAAATCTTTATGAAGGAAATAATATGCAATTTTCTAGCTGAACACCTTTTAAAATGTAATGACAGAAAATAAAATCCTGCATCTGTGCTTGGCAATAACAATCTGTATGCACGCAGTAACAACATGACACTTGGAATAAGCAAGATCCAGACAAAGAGAGAGAGAGCTTACCCAGGCATCCAAATCCGCAGGCTTGGAATAAAAGAGAGAGAAAGAAAGGGAAGGAAAGAGAAGAGAAGAGAAAAGACATCAGTGATTTATGGAGGCCGCCTGCTGCTACACAATGCAGCTCTTAATATGACGGGGGCGGGGGGGGGAAGTTTCTTAAAAATGACAAGCATTTTAACAGTGCAGGTATGTCCCTAAAGTGGGTTCAGGCTCTGTGGGGTGGGGGAGAAAGCCTCACAATGGATGTTGCATAGCGTCCCCCTGTAGAGCAGATGCTAAGCAAAGACAGGTGTGAACTAGCCAGATTCAGGGAGTTATGCAAGGCACTGCACAAGGCTACAGATATTGATATCAGCAACAAACACATAAGGCATGTGATCATCCTGCACTCACCAGGTTCACCAAGAGGGACAAGGACAAAGCCATTCTGTTTCAACCTCCCTGAGAAAAGCAGGTTTCTCCTGATTTTCTATAACCATGGTGATTTAGGAAAGTCATCTTGACTCGTATGACTCTGCTCAGGGCCTTTTAGTTGAAAGCTTGTTGGCTGAGCAAGACCCTTTTACGCAGGCAGACCAATACAGCTCCAGAACCCTTCTACTAATCTAAGCTGCTTTCCCTTTTTCTTTTCTTTTCTTAGCACACTGATTATTTAGAGACTTCAGGGTGAAGTTTCCTAGATTGCAGGGGTCTCAGTCTGCCCAAGGGATCAGTTTCACCACACACACACACTTTTTATTATTATTATTATTTTTGACTTAAGCAATTACCCGGCAGCAGCAGAGCAAGTACAACACGATAAACAACATCTCTCATGCCCATAAACACCCTGGCTTCAAACTGAGGTGTTTACGAGGCAGCCAGAGCGCTCATTTGTTGTCAAGGGCTGCTGCGCCTCCCATTCTTCTCGGGGCTACACTCAGTCAGCAGCACCTTCTTTAAGTGGTAACTTTGGAAGGGTTGGCCTTTATCACAATATTATTTATTTGAGAGGGCTTGGCGATCTGGGAGGAATGTTCTTGTTGGTCGTAGTTCAGTGCCAGAGACTGCAGGCGGCACACAGCAGTAGGTTTATGGGAGCTGCTGTCATTTTAATGGCACAGAGCAGTTACCTGAGGTTGCTGAGGGATGATACGTGTTTAGCTGTGTGCGTGTTGTCCGGTTCCTACACCAGCAGCTCTTCTGTAACAGTCACACTAGATAGAACCAAATGTCTAGTATTGTCTACCATTCAGATGGGCAAGGCAGTTCCCTCCCTTTACAAGAAGGGCTGGATACACCAGCAGAAAGCCATTACTCCGAAAAGTCAACAGAACATTGCAGATTCACTGGCATCAGATGATCATGACAGGTACCTGGCTTGAACAATTTTTTCCTACCTGTATTTGCAGTCTAGACAAAAGTGACTTGTTTTGTTTATTTTAATCTCGTCAATGCCAGAGTGTAGTCTGCTGTCCATGAGTGGACTGGAATTATTATTTGGGGTGGGATGAGGAACGGAGATAATCTGTATTTACAAAATTAATTTCAAAATACACGTTTTGTTGGTCTGCTTCATTCAACTATTTAGTATTTACTGCATGGCATTTTAACAAGAAATTATTATTCTACCCCACCCTATCCCAATAATTGGCTCGGGGCGGCTTACATCAATTGGATATTTTTTTTAACACATATTAAATAAATCCCACGCCCAAATAGCTTACAATAATTGGAACAATAAAACATATTATTATTATTATTATGAGCATTTATATAGTGCCAGCAACATACCTGGCGCTTTACAAAGAATAAGATAGACACGGTCCCTGCCCGAGAGCTTACAATCTAAAGACAGGGGGTGGGGAAGACAGGGAAGGGGGAACAGAGGGGGAGACAAGGGATGCAGCATTCATGAGGATGCGAGAACTCAGGTACAAGTTCTTGGCTTGACTGCAGTAAGTTGGGAGTTTACAGATAACAGGTGGGGGATAATCCTGGGTGGGAATGGTTTTCAGGAGATAGGAAGGGCAGAGCGGAAGAGGTGGGTTTTGAGGAGGGACTTGAAGGTGTGGAGGGTGGGGGCCAGGCAGACGAGGGCAGGGAGGGAGTTCCAGGCATGCGGGGCAGCGAGGGAGCAGCGAGGGAGAAGGGACGAAGGCAGTTGGGGGAGCAGGGGAGGCGTGAGGGGATGGAGGAGGAGCGGAATGCTCAAGCAGGGGTTTGGAGGAAGATCAGGGCAGAGAGGTAGGGGGGAGTGAGGTTGTGAAGGGCTTTGTAGGTGAATACAAGGAGCTTGTGTAGAATGTGCTCAGGAAGAGGGAGCCAGTGGAGAGAGGAGAGGCTGCACGTGGTCAAAGTGACAGGCTAGGTGGATGATCCTGGCAGCAGAGTTTTGAACAGAGATAAGGGAAGAAAGGTGAGAGCCGGGAAGGCCAGCAAGGAGAAGGTTACAATAGCCGAGGTGTGAGATGACTAGGGCGTGGATGAGAGTTTTGGCAGAGGAGACAGACAGAAAAAGGCGGATCTTGGCAATGTTATGGAGGGAGAAGCGGCAGGATTTGGCAACAGAGTCAATAAAGGGTTTGAAAGTAAGGTGCGAATTGAAGATGAAGCCCAAGTTGTGGGCTTGGGGGACAGGGAGGATGGAGAGGGAGAGGAAGGACTGGGAGGGAAGATAAGGAGTTGAGTTTTCGCCATGTTCAGTTTGAGTTGGTGTTGAGACATCCAGGCGGAGATATCAGAGAGACAGTTGGTGAGATGAGCTTGACCAGAGGGGGAGAGCGAAGGAGTGGAGAGAGAGAGTTGAGTGTCATCAGTGTATAGGTGGTATTGGAAACCGTGGGAGGCAATGAGTTTGCCTAGGAAATGGGTATAGATAGAGGAGAGGGCCAAGGACGGAGCCTTGGGGAACCCCGACTGAGAGGGGTAGGGAGGAGGAGGGGGAGGAGTTAGGAAGAGATACATTGAAGGAGCGGTCAGAAAGGTAGGAGGAGAACCAGTCGAGAACAGAGTCCCGGAATCCAAGGGAGTGGTCAACAGTGTTGAAAGCAGCAGAGAGATCAAGGAGGACAAGAATAGAGTAAAGGCAGTTGGATTTAGCCACAAGAAGATCGTTGGTGATCTTAGCAAGAGCAGTTTCAGTGGAGTGAAGGGGGTGGAAGCCAGATTGAAGGGGGTCAAGGGAGGAGTTGGCGGAGAGAAGGTCGAGGCAACAGGAGTAAACAACCAGTTCAAGGAGCTTGGAGGCAAAAGGGAGGAGCGAGAAAGGATGGTAATTAGTTCAGAGGGATCCAGAGTGGACTTTTTGAGGATGGGGGAAGACAGTGGCATGTTTAAAGGCAGAGGGGAAGGAGCTGGTAGAGAGGGAGAGGTTGATGATGTGCAGGAGGAAGGGGCGATGGTAGCGGCAATGGAGGTCAGGAAGCGGGAAGGAATGGGTTTCAGGGGGCATGTGGAGGAGTTGGAGGAGAGCAGGGAGGAGATTTCCTCAAGAGAGGCAGGAGGGAAGGAGGACAGGAGAGAGGTTGGGGGAGGAGGGGGGGGGGGAAGTAGTAGGCGGAGAGGACTTGGAAGCAATTTCCAGGCGGATCTTGTCAATCATAGAGGTGAAAAAAAGAGCAAGATCCTGAGCAGACAGAGAAGAGGAAGGAAGAGGACAGGGGGGTTTGAGAAGGGAGTAAAAGTTGGAAAAGAGGTGGCGAGGGTCCCGGGAGCAGGACTCAGTGTGGCAGGCATAGTACTGCTGTCTAGCGAGGCAGATAGAGGTGAGCAATGAGAGGCAGAATTTGAAGTGAAGGAAGTCAGCACGGTAATGGGATTTGCGCCAGAGGCGTGCCACAGCCTGGATGCATGAGCGGAGATGGCGAATGGTGGGGGTGAGCCAAGGGCGAGGGTTACACCACTAATCCCACCCCTCTCTATACCCAAGCACCCCAAACCCACCCTTCTTCCAATCCCACCCCCTTGCCTCTCATACAAGGGAGTTCTCAATCCCCAGGCACTCATCCGGGACAGCAAACACTCCACAAGCCCATACCCTGCCCTCTCACAAAGGGGTTGTGGCTTTATCCCAACCCCCACCAAACCATTCACACCCTAAATCCCCTTTTAACACATCAAAAATACATATATAATGCATTCACCACCTCCCAATCTCCTGCCAACTCAACCCTCCCACTCTCATTTCTTTAACTCTCAGTTGCAGGAACTCCCTCCCCCAGCCTAGTACACCCCCCGCCCCTCACAGAGGGGCCATGGCTAAACTATGAAGCCACTCAACCTGTCCCCTTCCTCATCCTCATGTCAAAGCTGAGGTGGATTGGTTGTGTAAGGGAAGTTCACACTGTCGCCGCTATGGACAGAGGACATTATTTTCCAAAGCTGTAGATGTGACTGCTTTCAAAAGAGAAGAAAATGCTCTTTAAGAGAGTCAAGCAATAGAAATGGAGCAGCTTTATAAATAGGCTAAACATGAATGAACCCACTTCCACATCAGTAAAGCTAAACAAGCCTCAAGTTGGAGGCCAAGTTAGGAGGAAATAAGGAAACAGAAATTCAAGAAAGGGCTATTGTGTTAAAGTTTTCCATTCAGTCAACCTGTACCAACAGGTTTCAGTGGCCTTGCATTAACCAACATTGACTGACAACAATACACCCAGAATAGCCAGTTATTGGTTTCCAATTTTCAGCTGTCTGTCTAAAATACAAGCAGCACTTTCTCTTTTGTTCCATGGCCAAAGTGACTTTGCTTTCAAATGTCAGCTGCAAGCTTGTATGTTTTACGATCTCAAGGCCAACACTGAAGCCATACTTTCAAGCTCTGGTAAAAAAAATTGCTGCATCCCTGTGATGTGACAATGGGTACAAGGTTAGTTTAAGACTTCCCAGCTAACCTTCTAGGAAGGAATTACAAACAAACTATCAGCAGGAGATTTATTCATTTGGAACCTGGAAAGAATCAGTATTTCTTCCATGGATTGTCCTAGTGCAAAAGGTTAGTGCCAATTTTAGTAATGAAGGTAACAAGAACTCCCTCACTCTGCACTCGCATAGAAAAGAAAGAGGATATGGACTAAACTTCAGTGTCCACTTGAAGTAGATCAGGAACTATGCAACATACATACACCTACGTAAGCAGAGTTCATATTCAAGCAGTAATCTTGCATCAGACTAGGTTAATGCCCCAAGTGCTACCAAATGGTTCTTGGTCCACTATATGATGAAAGCAGCACACAGACTGAATTTTTAAATTAGTCATCCCTACTTCATGAACCACACCTACACATAATGGATTTCTTATGTCACTCCTTCGCAATTGGACACCATCATCTTCATGCACAGTCTCTGACATTTTTGTATCGACCCAGATCACAGTAGGCGACATGCAACAGAATTCTGTACATCCAATTCCATTATTTGTCTTACAACATACATAGGGCACTCAAGGAGTGGACAGTGGTGGAGCCTGAATTATGCAGTACTGATCCAAATGGAAGCCAACTATATCAAAGTTGGAAATAATCATTCCAGAGACTTGCTTGAAACTTATACCTTCTGCTCCATCTTATCGTGCACCAGAGGAATCAGAATGGAGAGATATCTTGTAAAACCTGTCTCAAGCCTTACTACTCTAACACACTGGAAGATAACCAACATCAGCTCCATTTGAACTACAAATCCTAATATTTCTTCTTCTGGACCGCTCAAAAACTGTTTAAGACACATCAGACACCCCAACATTTGCAACTGTTCCTTGTCAGATGCATTTTAGAATCTTTGGAGCCAGTTTACACAAACTGATTTTCAGGAGAATGCAGTTCCCACAAAAAAGAGTCAATATGGAAATTAGCACAATGGTTCATGGGGCCCTACAAGCATGAGGCAGGCATAGAGATAAGCTACATGGGTCTTCAGTAAATCTGGCACAAAAGAAGGCCAGATGACAGAAACAACAGCCTAGGCAGCTGCTGGCAACCACTCAGAGACCATACTATAGAGACTAAAGAGCTCCCTGTCAGGGATAGGCATTCTGATGGCCAGTCCTCATTGCCCGAATGAGGAATGAGCGTGGTTTCCTCAAAGAGAAATTCTGAAACTCAAAGTGTTTCCATGGTGATGGAACTTTAAGGCTTTGACTAGACCCTCATTTCCCACGTATCTATCTCTTCTCCAATCCCCTTCAAATGCTTCCCTTTAATGGGAGACGGAAGCCATTCAGTCTTCTTATTAAACATAATGAGAGACAGATGTAGCCAGTTGAGAAAGAGGCGATGTGGGAGGAGGGCAGGGAGAGAAAGAGTCAACTGTGCTGCAATCCATTTCAGAAGACAGCTCTGATGAAATTGCCCAAGCCCAATGTATCGCTCTGACCCTTTATGATTCAGGGACAACACTGCCTCTAATGCTTATGGAGTCGCTGAAAACAGATTTGCAATGTCCACGGCAGATAATTTTTATTTAAAATAAGCGAGTTTTCATTTAAAATAAGTGAGAGAGATATCTATTCTACCAAATCCAAAGTACACCAATGCTTTCCATTTCTTGCTTTAATACTTAACCTTCACCATCACCCCTTGCACAGAAAGATCTGCACGCACAAGCTACCAGCAGGAGAACAATTCAAGGTCTATAGGAAGTTTATAAAGAAAGCAGACTTTCCAGATCCTGACAGCACAAGAGATGGAAAGTAGATAGTTCAAACCGTCTCCAACATCCCAGATCCCTCTAACATCTCCTCCACTCATAGTCTCCTTCCTCCAGCTCAGATTCTGGAGCCAACTAGTTTGTTTCTCAACCTGAAATGTTACGCAGAGTATAACCACAACTTTCAAAGGGCATCCAAACTAATGGTGCCTTGCGTATTCCTAATCAGAATAGCTTCTGACTAAGAACCTAATTACCAGGAAATTAGATGGTTCTTGTTCAGCTGCCAGCATCGGGAGATTATGCCAAGTTATTTCTGGATCATCTACAACCACCAGCGAAGGACCCTATCTACACACCCTTCCACCGACTAGAATCTCCTGAGGAAGGCGATGATATCAAACCTAAGCCTCCCATCCCACACACTGCTGATGTTGGCCCAGATCATTACGGTGAGGGCAATGGGGCATTTTTGATGATCTTTTCTCTTTTGCCTGCTCAGGAGTCTGGATGCCTTGGGCTACAGATTTGACGAAGACCATTGCTGTTTCTCATGAGTCTCCTTCTAGAATGTCTGGGAATAAAACATTTTAAATTGTTCCTGTATTGGGCAACAAATAACCTCATGTCTTAAGGGAATAAAGACCAGGTAAAAGCAGAAGTTCTCTTTGGCAAGGGGAGAAAGGAAGAATGTTTCATGATGCAGGCTGCTCTGACTGCACTCAGAAACCAAATTTTTAGTCAAGTACCACAGCTGGATATTTTTATTAATACCAATGCTAAAAAGAAATTAAAATAATAAAGAGTACTTAACCGGCATGCCTCAGAACATAAGTTCAACCCATTTAATCAGGAAGACTTCCTCTTACCCCCACTCCCAGCATACTACTATATTATGGGCAGTTTTCATCTGCTTCTGAAAAATCAGATACTGCCAAATTGCCAGAGGCAGGATACTAGACTAGAAGGCCCAGTGGTCTAATCCGGTACAGTAAATCCTGTGTTCCTGCCAAACTAGCTACCACTAGATTAGAAATGTAATTTTTGTTCATTTAAGAGGCTTCTCTCAAGCACTCTTTGGTCTGAAGGGAATGCACTCGGCTTTGGGGCTGCTTGTTAATACAGGCTAAGATGGTTTTATTAGCTGTGCTGCCTGGGTAAGGAAATCCTTGGAAATCTTCAGAGATCATGGTCCTGCATCCCCTTTGTCTCATTGCACGCATTTCTCATCTCATTGCAAGGTCACTTTGCAGAGGCCAATCTGCCTAGTTTCACACATCACAACTCAGTTTCCTACAAGGCCAAGGAGTCTTGTAGATTTTTCTGAGCTCTCTTTTCCTTTAACTTCACACATACACAAAACACGGTTACCCAGTAATATATAATATGTATTGTCCAGGGTCTGAATATTGTCTAATAGGACACAGATATGCATGTGTAGAAGTCACAGGGAAGAGAAAATTTAGCACGAAAGGGCTGCCTTTTGTTCATAATAAGGAACAAAACAGACCTATGGGAACATATCTTACAAGCTTCGCTCTTTAATACTAGACTTAAGCATCCTCACCCTAATGTAATTTAATTTTTTTAATGAAGCAGGGTAAAAAGGAGCTGTAAGAAGCTTTAAATTAAAAAGGATCAAGGAACAGTATAAGAGATGGATATGCAGGCAACAGAGACAAAGTAGTACAGTGATACCTTTTTACTGAATCAACTACAGTTGGTCCAATAAAAAGGTGTCACTGTACTACTGTGTCCATTGCCTATATTTGGGACCAACACGGCAACCTTACTTTCTCTATGTAGGCAATTTCATTGTTACATATTCCCTTACTTTCCAGGATTACTCTATCAAGACAACTTTTCCATCTATGCTCTGCCAAAGCAGCTCAAACCAGACCTAAGCACCTATATTATATTTCAACCCCGCCCCCTTCAAGGTTGCCAATCAAGATGTGTATTTCTTCTATAGAAAAAATGTCCACCATGTTCAATGGGTCTTGCACTAATGGAGGAGCTTTGAATACTGGGCTGTGTTCTTCTAACTGTGCATTTTTAGACAGGCAGTATGCACCTTGATGGCAAAGCACTGTATCCAATCCCTAGAAGCCTCTGATCAGACAGAATGCTGAAAAGAAGCATCTTTTAATGAAGGCTGAGTACCTTGTAAATGAAGCCATCTGCAATCCTGGAAGAGCATGGTTACAAGGAGGAAGATTTAGGCAATTGCAGAACTACAGTCTTATTTTTATATTGCAATCTCCAGGGCATGCTTGTATCAAGAGAAACTTGCAAATAAATATATGTCACTGCCAGCAAAATTTTGATTTCCGTTTGGCAGCACAATTTGCAAACTGCAGTTTTCCATGTTGTGCAAGTGCCTAACATTTGTAATAGCTACAAGAATTCAATGCCGAATTACATTTACTGGGCAATGCACAATTTCTCTTGCGTGCGCTAGGAAGTATCAGGGTTTCATGAAGACAGCTTGGGAGGATAGTGATGTGGAACTGTTTTGTTTTTAAAAAACAAAAACGAAAAAAGGATGTAGTAGAAAGTGATAACCTGTCACCAACCAGCACAAATAGGAAATAATTGCTGCATTGAAGAGTGGATTGTTGGCTGGGTTTAGCAGGATGAAATTATTAATTGCTTATCTTTAAATCAAAGACTTAGCTTGGCTCCCGAGTCCACACGATGAGGTACTTAAACATGTTGCCATGCGCTACAGAGTCATGGAAATATTCATTTCTAAACAGCCATTGTCTCCAATGTCAGGGTCTCAGCTAAATGAACACTGCTTAACGTTTAACTTTTAAAGGTTATACACCACAGTAACTAGATGACCTGGTACAGGAAAGCATACAATTCTGTGGATTTTATTTTTGAGGAAATCAATTCGGTTCTAAATATTGTATAAGTTTCAAACAAAATCTCTACATTTATTATAATACATGCTATTTATAAAGCATACCTGAACACAGTTTGCTCTCTAATTATAGCTAGAGTGTGCACACCCAATCATTTCCTTCCTATGAGCTGCTTTCATGCCTTACAGCTTCTAAAACAGTCAATAAAAGCCATTTCATGAGCCTGTTGATTGACTTATTAAGAGACTAGATTGAATAAGTTTAGAAGTGTGGCAAATTAGAAAGCCAAACTGCAATGTGGATCCACATATACGCTCCTCTCAGGGCTTTTGCCAGAAGGGGACCCTAGCAAGTCAAATATGGGTTGGCCAGCACTGTATTAGGATCCAAGGGTGAAATTTCATTTTTGACCAGATTGCTTTTCCAAAAGGAATCTGGTCATTGGATCCATTCCGGTGAAACGCAGAATGAACATTCTGATTCACTGAAAATCAAATAAGAAACTTAATCCTATTTGCACATGCACAATATGGATACTGAGCATGCATAAAATGAAGAATGTCAAACAACAAAATGGCAATGACCATACCACCACTTTGTTGTACAGCAGCTGCCATTTTGCACATGCGCAAGAAGGCTGTAGTCATTTTGCCATGCACAAATCATTCAATCAGGATTCCGATCACCATTCCAAATTTTACAGAACTGAAGCAGCCAGTGTGAGCCACCCTTAGTAGGGTCTACACTAGTCATTAAGAGTTGTATATGAAACCCTGGAGTCTTCTTTCAGCTGGACAAGAGAGAGAGGGAGAAAAAACAGGGTTTGAGTTCAGTGGTGAAATACTACAGGGACGGGGGAGTTCAGGTTATAAGCAGCTATAAGTTAACTTGGTGATGGGGAGAAGAGAAGAGTCATTGCTCCTGAAGTAAAGATCACTCTTGCATCCAACTACGATGTAAGATGAGGGTGGGGTGGGGTGGAGACAAGCAAAATGTCCAGTTCTTCCAACTAGGACTGAAATTAGCAAGAGACTAAGCCTAGCATCGGGTTATTTATTTGACATACTGAAAAATAGTCAGCTGCTACCAAGGGCACCAACAGAATTAAGTTCAGGGGGAGTCTAGGGACAAGAAAGCTGCTTTGCCCCACCTCTTTCCTATGTAACCATGCCCCTTTCCAAGTGTCAGCACATCACAACTTGAGAACCACTTTTTCAGATGGAGAGTCAAAGTTTGAGGGTGGGGATCTTTTCCTGTTTATTCGATCACTTTCAGTTGGTGTTTTCCACCGACGGAGTGGGTGTACTTGAAGGAACATGAGCAACCAGTTGCAAACTACGTTCGTGGATGGATCCTGGCCGGTGAAAGCCAATGAGATGGTACCTCCCTTCACATCCACACATGATCTCACTCAGCAGTCTTGGATGCACGGTGAACAAAAGGAGAGAGAGAAGATGGAACCATGCAGGACCCCACAGGAGAGGTCCATTGCTAGCTAGGGTTGTCACTGCCTCTCAGAGAGGGTAGGTTGCCAGACAGCTTCAAATCTGCAGTCATCAGTTCCTTGCTCAAGAAACCATCTCTTGTTGTTGACTCCCTGACTATTTATTGGCCTGTTTCTAACCTCCCCCTTTCAGGGAAGGTTACTGCCTTGCAACTGCAGGCGGTTACCTTGCAAATCCAGACACAACTGAATGCTCTCAGATTCCTAGACCCATGTCAGTCAGGCTTCTTTGCTGAATATAGTACTAAGATTCCTTTGGTGGCCCTGGTTGACAGGGGAAACAGCACCTTTCAGGGAACTTTGACATAGTTGATCTTGAGTTGTTTTTGATGCAGCTGCAGGACATGGTAGGGATTCACTGGACTGATCAAGAGGCTGCACTCATTCCTGTCGAGGAGGTCACAGAGGGTAGTGATGGATGATTGCTCATCACCACCTCAGGACCTCTCCTGTGGAGTCCCACATGGTTCCATCTTATCTCTCCTTTTGTTCAACGTGTATCCAAGACTGCCAAGTGAGATCATGTGCAGATTTGGAGGGAGGTACCATCAACATGCCAATGACATCCAGCTCTCTTTTTCCTTTTCATCCAAGTTGGGTCCTGCAGTCTCTGCGATTACTCAATGCCTTGCTGCCATTGAGGACGGGATGCAGGTGAGCCAACTGAAATGGAATCCTGACAAGACCAAAATGATAATGGTTGGTCAGCCCTGTGACCAGGGGAGGCACACAGCACCTGTCATTAATGGGGTCCAGCCTCCTTTGCTCACTCAGATTCACAGCCTTGGGGTGCTTCTGTATTCATTGCTGCATCTGGACCACCAGGTTGTGCTGATGGCTAGATGTGCCTTTCATCAACTACCTGGTGAGAAGGCTGCAACCCTTTTAAATTCAAGTCAGACCTTACCACCATCATCTATGTCTTTGTAAGCTTGAGGCTAGACTACTGCAATGCACTCTATATGGGGCTGTTGTTGAAGACTGTTCATAGCCTGCCTTCCAACACGGGCTCTGCATTGGGATCCAACAGTTTTGGGGGCACAATTACCTCCCTGGAACTTGTTTCCAGGAAGAGGGGAGGGGAAGAGGAGAGTTTTGCTCAGGCATTGCATTGGCTGCCCCAGCTGCCTAGAAGGTCAGCCTGCGCGGGGGGCATAAGGGGTCAATGCCAAACAACAGCATTCAAGGGCACCCTTTGGCATTGCCCTTCAGCATGGGTGGGTTAGGGATACTGCCTACTGGAGAAGGGGGTACGGGCTAGAAAGGGAGAAGTGGAGTAGGGGTTTAGGACTCCCCCAGGTGAGAGAAGTCCCAGCAGGTGGTGATGGGAGACTGCTCGCTGTCCCCATGGGACTGCCCCTTGACATCCCACAGGGTTCCATTCCATCTCCCTCTCCTGTTCAATGTGTATTTTTAAGCTGCTACAGATTATCAAACAGATTTGGAATGCGGTGCCATCAGTATGGTGATAACACGCAGCTCTCTTTTTTCCCCTCCATCTGACCCAAGTCTTATAGTCTCTGTGCTTGTGCTTGGCTGGGGACTGTAGGCGGGCAAGCCAACTGAAGAGGATCATCAAAACCCGAGCATCTTCAGAAGGTGATGCAAGACCTTTTTATTTGGCCAGGGTTTAGCAGGCCAGGATAGGTTTTGAAGGACGGGGGATGGTCTTAATGGGATTTTATTTTGTTTTATTGGATTTTATATTTGTCTATTGTAAGCTACCCTGAGCTTACATGAAAGGGTGGGATATAAATCTAGATAAAGTAAATAAATAATTGAAGGTGCTGGTTTTGACCTACAAAGCCCAGAGTCATTTTTGGGATAGGATGGGGGAATAAACTGAAAAATAATCATCCTCATCAATGCTCAACTGCTCATCAAAGCTCAACTGCTTTCCACCCCTATGTTCCATCACAATCCCCAAGGTCAGCTGAGAACAACCTCCTGCTTATTCCATCATGGCTTCAAATGTGTATAGCCAAGGTCTGCAGTGAAGCTCTCTCAGCTCTGGAATTTCCTTCCCTTAGAAATTCACCAAAGACCAAGCCTGAACATCTTCCAGAGACAGTGCAAGACCTTACTGTTTCGCCTGGCATTTATAGGTGTGGTGTTTGGGGACGGGAAGTAGTTACAAATACACTGTGTTTTGGTTATTTTTTGTAACCTGCCCTGAGCCCTTGGGATAGGATAGAATACAAGACCAAGTCCAAGTAAATTAATAAGATGATGCTCAAAAAAGGAGCATGGTCAGACATGAGAAGGGGCCAGGACCCCCTTCACTCAGTTCTTTTCCGATGTGACCACACTTCTTTGCATGAAAGCTATCACTCCAGTGGCCATAAACGTTACTCTAGCTACATACACAAACCCCAGTAATTAGCTAAGTGAAGCAAGTCTCTACCCACAACATGATTCCAATTTTATTTGTGTCATACAATAACTTCTAAAAACCACATCTGACCATTTTACAGTTTCAGGAAATATTCTAGGCATCAACGGGCAGAACCTTAACAATGCTGACAACAAACAAAAATCCCAAAATGGCTCTGCCCAAGAGAACTCTTCACACATGTACCCAAGCCCTTCATGCTGCCAATTCATTAGAGCCAAACAATGGTATCATGAAAATTAACTGCAAAGGGTGGTGATTGTCACATCAGGCAAGTGAACCAATGGCCACATTTGGCACAAAGAAGAGTGTATAATCCAGGACAAAAGCAGAGAGGGAATGACAGAGCCAAAAAGCTTGGTAATAGTCAAGACTGGTCACAATGCTTGGATAGCAGGTCCTAGTTGGGAATAGGAACCTGGGTGTTTTTTTGGGGAGGCAGCAGCTAGACTTGTGTAAACCAAGACTGCATAACACACAAGGTGTAATTCACTCCTGGAGACAATTTCCTTTAACTTTTGTTTTGGGTCTCAAGTTGCAAGTTCAGCTTACATAAAACAGTATGTGCCACCCTTTACGAAAAAAGATGCAAGAAATAGGGCCCAGCATTCTCCTGAAAGGTCCAGGGAGAAGAGAAGCAACCCTTTCAGGCGATTCCACAAGACCTAATTGGGGGGGGGGGGGGGCCTGAGGAATCAATAGACAAAATAAATTCCAAAACTGATGAACTGCAAGTGAGACTACATGCAAGAGCTGCATGGAAAGTAAACCAGGCGACCCAGCACGAACGCCAACAAGGGAGTAAACGTATCACTATTCAGGTTGCAAACATTCATAATGAAAGAAAGGAGGTTTTGGTCAGGTAAGAGTGACACTGTACCTCAGTTACCCAACTTCACAAACCTGGTTTTAGTTATCCTCACTTTGAGATTACATTTTCTTCCAAACAGTAAGTGGAGGAGCAAGTTGTTTTCGATGGAAAATCTGTGGTACAATATTGGGGTATCATTTGTCTTGACGCTCTCTCCCTCAAGGGTTGGAATTCACATGTTACCAAGCCCACAAGCGGTGTGTGGGGAAAATCAAAACGGCAGATGACCCTTGTTCCATAAATTGGCTATATCTCCGTTATTAATGGTTGTAGAACAACCATTCATAGCTCAAATTAAAAGATACTTTTATGCTCTTTAATGTTTATATAAGTTGCAAATTGATAAAAAAATCAATTATAAAGTTCTATATGAAAAAAATAAAATCAAACATGTTCTTCCTACACATTGACACACTTTAATATTATAGTATGTACTTTAAATGTAGCAAATGAATACAACCCAATTCAAACACAAACATGTTATAAGTAATTTTAACAAGAGGAAACGTTTACAAATTTATATGATGTTTTGCATTACTAATATGTCATCATCTGAACTGTAGGAGTCTTCTAATACCCAATTCATGCAGTTCCAGATGTCATTATCATCAACATCCAAGCAACTACATGTCAGTGCATGGAAAACCATGGCGACAGCAGCCACAGAGTTGTGACGCGCATTTGTTCTTTTTACTTGAGCATTTCACTAGCTGTAGAATAACCTGTGGAACTGGTGGCGCTGGGGTCATCTGGGCTACATAACTGTTGTTTATCATCTCCCAGTCATAACCTGTCTCTGCAGATGGAATGTCTGGATTAGTATTGGTATAATTTCTCCATACCATGCATTGGTAATGTGCCCGTAGTATGGCAAGTTGAAGATCTGGCTGTGTTGGGAGGCATCTTCTCTGACTCTGCAATTTTCTTCTGGAACAAAGCCCATCAGACATCCCCAACATTTGTTTTTGTGGAGCTGGGCAAGTACAGCTCGCAAACAAAATGTTCTAATGCAGCAATTGTAAAAGCTTCTGAAACTTTTTGATCCAATAGCTGGAAAGCTTCCCAACAAGAAAGTTTGCCTTTACCAGCAAAACCACCAGCGGTATCACAACCAGTGAAGGCATGAAAACCAGGTATCGCATCCACCCTTTATGATCCTAAAGCATCATAAATAGATTGAAAAGGAATCTGTCTCTTTTTATGGCCAGTGGCAACAATGCAGAATGTTTGGTGGCATAGCATGGAGTATCGTCGAACTGCTAATATGACAACATCTGTGTCAGGTGAGTAAATGTGGATCAACGTTGCACTTCTTGAAGTTGCATCAGCAGCATGAAGTATCATTTTGGTGTCTACTTCTTGAGTGCTCTGTATGTGGAGCACTGAACAGTGAGGGGGTGCCACCATGGCTCCCCATGCCACAACCACATGCTGCTGTTGTTTGCCAAAGTTTTCACGGATCTTGTGTGCCAAATATGCAGTTAACTCTGCTTTTGTCTGAACATGTGACAGCAATTTTGAGAGGTACATTCCTGATCCTAGTACTGTCTCCAATATGGTAGGCAATTGCCACACCACCTGCTCGTTGTTTGGTTCAAGTTGCACTTTTCAGTGACAATGGAATGTCATACCAATCAAACACAACTTGTAATTCATCGTAGGATCCATAGTAGGACTGTAATCGGTCAAGGAAATGGTTGGCTAGGTCTTCACACGTGTATATGAATGGAGGCTTATCAAGACTTTGCAGCAATGCCACTCCATCAAAGATTGCAACCTGCATTTCTTGTGGCATCTATGTATTTGTACATGATAGTTCGCCAATGTGAGATTCAAGACGTGAAAGACGGTTATTCTTTGTTGGTAAGAGAAGGTCTCCGTCAGCTGTAAAGAGAGAGCGTGGAACCACGGCAAGCTCATAATTTCTAATGGTATGTTTCAAATCTACACTTGGTCTAGACTTTGCAATCAACAGTCATCTCACAAACAATCCATGATCTTCCTTCAACTCCATATCCTTGAGTGCAATTTCACAGTCACAGTCTTGTCATTGGTCTTCCACATACTTAGTTTCAACACTTTGATTGGAGACCACAAGTTGATGGTGTTGGTTTTTATATAATTTAAAAAAAACTCTTCACAGGCTATCTGTCCGATGACATGTTGGGAACAAATGTCCTGTTTTATCTTGTCACCCATTACACTCTTTGTCATACAGTTCAACAGATCTCCAGATGTTTCTTTGAACACATTTCCTTGGTTGTTCAGCACATCAACAAGCCTTGCTACATTATTTTCCTGCCGCTCTAAAAAAGCTTTGGTATCTTCATGATGTCCAAGTTTCCTTGTGTTACCAGTACCTGCCATTGCTTTGTAGTGTTCAGCTAGAATAGCGAGAGCAGGAGCAATTAAGAAGAATTGAGTGCGGGCTGATGGAATCCTCGTCAGACCTATTAGACCTCCACTCACTTTCATGCTTCATTTTACAAGTTCCAGAGCATGATTTGCTCCTACAGCACAGAAGAGTACAATATTTTTGTTTACAACCCAGTTTCCTTGACAAAACTCAGCATGTATCTCTGGACTTGACAGTGGCATACTCTGCATCTCTGCAAGATACAGGGGTATCATGCGTGTATAGTGGTGCTCATCATGAGCAAAGAAGTATTTCACAAGTGTATCAAGGGCGGACAGATGGAGATGTCAATTTCCCGTTCTCACTGCTTTTATGAACAAACATAAGTCTAATACCATTTCTATATATCGCAACATGGCCTTGGCGCTGGGAAGAGTTTCCCAAATTGCATCATAGGCATTCATTATTTGGAATACATCATGTGACTGAAGAACTTGTGAAAGTTGCTCATTAGCAACCTTCAAACATTCCTGTTTCCTTTCAGTAGATACTACTTGTAGGCATTCAACAGCTTCTTGGATATTATTTCTTATATCTTGATTCAGCTCAGTAAATGCATTCATATACAGAGTGAACAGAGTCTGAATAGTTGTCAAATGTGCATCTATTGCTCTTCGCACATGTTTTCCTGCCAGAATAGCATCTGTTGTTGCAGATCCATACATATCACTTTCAGTCCATGCAGTATCAATTCCACTGCTTTCGATGAAAGCACCAACGCATCTCCACGATGGCGCGAGCATTCTCGGTGATAGGGCCGCGGCTGTGGAACTCCCTTCCGGAGGAAGCTCGCCTGGCCCCAAGCCTTTTGACATTTCGGCGGAACTGTAAGACCTGGCTGTTTGCCCAGGCCTTTGGGAGGGAGGGTGGGGGTGATTTTAATCCCCCGCCCATTTATCTATTTATTATTGTTTTCTAGCCCTGTTTTATTGATGTATTTTATATTGATATTTTAAATGAATTTTAATTGTTTTTATTGTTGTTGTTAGCCGCCCCGAGCTGCATTGCAGGAGGGGGCGGGATATAAATCTGAAAAATAAATAAATAAATAAATTAAAAAATCTCGACACCGTCATTATTATATGCAGTTCACCACGGTCCCTTCAACTCATTTGCAGTCTTTTTGCTGGAACATACAGACCCATATCTAAGGTAATGATGGTTTTCCTGTCAGAACCTAATACAATATAATTAATACTCTGTGCCTGTAGTAAAAAAAACTGTTAATAGTGTTGACTATGATGTTGATGGTGCAGGTATGAGTGGTGCTGCATGTACCCTAGTCTGAGGAAGGGCATTGTGTATACAGGAATTATATGCAGACCACATAGGGATGTTTCCAACTGTATGCAATTGACCACTGTCTCCTTGACCATCATTGTCAGTAATAAGTTCTGTACCAGTTTCCTTGATACTTGCCATTGTCTTTGCTGTAAGTCGAATTTTCATATCATTAATGTTGATCAACAGCGGCTGTGATGGGATAAAATCTGGATAAGCTGGACACTTGGGCATTAGCTTTGCTGGCATGGTGCAGTCTTTTATTGATGTAACAATGTCTGGGAAATCTACTAGTGCATGATGGTTGGATGGTTTTATCAGGTGCAAGACTGGTAGACTGTCATCTGGAAGTTTTCGTTGATAAACTGCAAGTGCAGTTGTGTGAGTGGTGTTTTTTTCCATCAGGTGCATCCTCCATGAAATCAACATTGTCTACTGCAAAGAAAATGTATCTAACATTACTTCTAAACTTGTTTATGTTGTTTGAATTGGATTGTATTCATTTGCTACACTTAAAGTACACACTATAATATTTGTGTGTGTCAATGTGTACACAGGAAGAACTTTTTTTTTCCATATAGCACCTTAACTGATTTGTTATCAATTTGCACCCTATATAAACATTAAAGAGGATTAAATTACCTTTAATTTGAGCTATGAATGGTTGCTCTGCGACCATTAATAACTGAGTATAGCTAATTTACTGAACAAGGGTCATTGGCCATTTTGATTTCCCCCACCCCCTCTGCATCACTTGTGGGCTTGATAACATGTGAATGTCAACCCTTGGGGGAAAGATCTTCAAGACAAGCCATACCCTAATATTGTACCACAAATTTCCCATGGAATCTATATTTCTGACCACTTGCTCCCTGACTAAAATGGCAGCATAATGAGGTAGTACATGAAAGACTATTAATTAGTTTAGCCTCAGGTCATTTCTGACAGAATTGTTGCCATATGACAACTGTTTAGTGGGCTGCATGAATTAAGTGGAAACTGGAATAAGTCTTTTAAGTGGGTAGGTGTTCACATTACAATCACCATCACAGCAATGGTACTGGTGTTCCCAGGGAACCCATCTTCACTGGGGTCAACTGTTTTTAACACAACAACAAGTTTATGTGACCATGCTGAGCACAACAACTTGTTCTTGCCTATATTGACTATTCAGTGGTGGTAAACACGGTTTCACCTACCTTGACAGCTGAAAGCAAAGTTTGAATATGGTTAAATGTCCCACTGAGACAAGCCAAGGAGTGCAAAGGACTGAATAGCACTCATCCATAGATGTGGCCTATGTTGGGTTGTTGGCAGAGTCTGAAGAAAGTGTAGGAAAGGAAAAGGCAGTTTGCTCTGCTACTGCCACCTCTCTTTTATCTGTGTGCTTATTTACACGCCATGTCATTATGGTATCACAGAGCAATTCAGGGTGCATTCACACACAAACCTGCCTCTGCCAGCAGAAAGCAGCCAAAACATTGATCAGTATGAGTTTGTTAACACCAAACCCTTTTCACACAGAATCTTCTTCACCCTTGCCTTAAGACTGCACTCCAAGTCAGCTTTCCCCTCTGGACAAGGTTTGTGTGAAGGTGTCACCAGCATCCAGAGTTGCCAGTAACACTTCTTACCAGCACAATGTTAATAGAAAGGACGAGGGAGGGACCAACTCGGCTGCAAGAGGATCATGAAAGATTGCTTTTGAAGACCAAAATTCATGATTTGTTAATAAGCAAGGATCCCTCATACTCCATACATCCCCTCAGGCTTTCTGGAAGTGTGGCGTGCTCTTCTCAAAACCACCTTTAAAAAAAAAAAAAGGCTTTGAAGGCACATTCACTTCCCTCCCTAAATATACACGATCAAAAGCAAAACCCACTAAGAGAACAGCACTAAATGGAAAATGGAACATCAGAGTGTTGAGAGTTTCCTCCCCACAAAGACCTTAAACTCCTTGCCTTAGGAGATCAAACTTTGCTTTCCCATTAGTAACCCCCTCACGTTATTCTGAGCCACTGTCACATAAACCCTTTGCACCTTTTCACTCTTATTGAATCAATCTCCCCTGGCAACTTCTGGTGTGGCACCAGGCTCTCCTCTCTCTCTAGCTCTTCTTCCCTCACTAATTCTGTGCTCAGAACTGTGAAGCACAAAATTAGACATTTCAAATTAAGTGGGGAGAGAGAGAAAATGAGAGAACCTTATTAAATCAACATTAGCATCAGCGGAGCATCTTTAAAAGAGAAACTTGATCACAAAATACGACTTGCCTCTGTATGTTGACAAAGATGAGAAAAACAAGCAGTGGTTTAAAGCTCCCCTCCCCCATCTTCCTCTCCCACACTGGTTGCAAAGCCTGAGCAATGACAGCAGTTCTTTCCAGCCCATATCCCCAAAGGTGGCAGAGCCTGTCTTAAAGTTAAAAGCTGCAAATACACTGCAGAACAGTGTCTGAGATAACATGACACCTTGGCCTTTCTAAGATTCTGCCCCCCCTTTAAAAAAAACCAAAACACCAAACCCCCAAGAGAAACAAATTCCGCCTGAAAAATCCATCACAGCAGAACTTTATCTTCAGAGAGTTAACCACAACCAGGATTGGGCCTCCCATTGCTAAGGCATAGAAACTGGTATAGAAAGGACTGACCAGAGAGAACAAAAGCACTGGCTGAAATTATGGGTGTCTTTAGATGTAACGTCAATGGGTGTCTGAATAGGTGTTTTGCCCTTGATATGAACACTGGTTTGGCCCCGTGTTCACCATGTGGCGCTGCTTAGACACACAGCCTATTGTGAGGCAAATCAGTGTTTTGCTCACCACCCGTTCTCAGCACACAAGCACTGCCACCTTGTTCCCCGTGCCGTACCTGCTAACATGCCACCCGATATCATTAGACACAACGCTGGCCATGTGGTCAGCCAGAACACACAAAGTGTCCTTGTGATGCAATAGTGTTCACAACGTGCGTCCAACGGGTGGGCAAATTGATGTTGGGATTGTTATGGTACTTACACACAATGGCCAAACACATGCTTAGGGGTTTTGACACCCGATCTTTGTTATGTCTAAAGACAGCCTATTATGGGCGACAGTAATCTAAACATTCAGTTTGAAATCCCCCGTGTTCTGAAAACACAGTTTCAAATCACATCCAGGTAAGATCAGACCATCTTTCCAATCTAGCTCATTTGAATTGCATGCAGTTCACTATCTGCTGGACAGTCAGACAAGGCCCTGAAACCAGAAATTCCATCTCCCCTTCAACTTTAAAATTTTCCATGGCACTTTGCCTAAGAATTGGGGTTGTCTCTGGTGTCACTGGCCAGAATTTCTGCTGATTAAGCAGTTGTCTAATATTCTGCACATCAGCTGTTTGCCAAATAGCCACCCAGCTGAGAGGTGGCTGGATTCCAGTGCTGATATGTACAGAAGTTTACAGAATGCTTTGATCCCTTGGAAAAGATTTCTATGGAAGTGAAATATTAATTCGGCAAATTACTTTGTAGTTCAGACAGCAGTATTAAATTGGGACACATGAGTTTCCTTAGCCAATATATCCCCCACCCCCCAGACTTCAGATAATCTCTTTAAAAACCACACAAATAGAGTAAGGCACAAGAAGGGTGAGTTTAACAAAACCAAAAGAAACAAGCGATAAAATATCTTGGATACCTCTGAACCATTATTAAACAAAATGTGGACAAAATGTAACATAGTTTACAGGAAGAGTAATCGCAGTGTTACTCAATTACTTTTTGTGGTAGGCCATATTTTAAAGAGATGTTATTTTGAGGGCCAGATGGTAGGTTTACATAGAATTGCATACAACTAAATAGGCAAGCTTACAGGTATTGGGAAGAAACTGGTGGGGACATGAAGGGACTGGGAAAGAGGCAGAATGAAGTGGGTGGGGCAAGAGAGACCAGAGTAGGAAGAAGGCTGGTGACGGCAGAAATGGAGGGGTAGGGAGTGACAAGGCAAGCCAGATGAGTCTCTTAGACACACAAGCTAGGCAGTGCCTCCATATCCTATCTCCCTCTGTGTCTCACACATAGAAAATGAATTGTCTCATACACTCTAATGGAGAATGAGCCCCCACCCTCCCCTTCTCATTCCTGACAATGGGGAACCAAGGGAGAACAGCCCTACCCTCTCCAAGACCCTTGATGGAGCCCAATCCTCTCTTTGTCCTGACTCAGCTGGCGAGTGCCTGGGGTTTACCATCCAGGTGGAGCAGAGTTTAACCCCACACACTTTGTCCCCTCCTATCTAGCCTGTAAAGGGAAGGAGAGGGAGCGGGCAAGGCTCAGCTCAAATTTCAAATCCAGTATCTCAGTCTTTGTTGCCTTTGTTTGGGGCAAAGACTTGGGGACTGCAGCAGCAGGTTGCGTTTGGCCCCAATGCCAAGACCAGGAGCGGTTTTCACTAGAGTTGGGACCCCGGGGCAATTATCGGATTTACCGGTTTCCAAAAAAATCCGGATTCTCGGATTAAATCCGGTATACCGGTACCGGATTTATTCCATTGATTTCAATGGGGCACTGTGTCCCCATTGAAATCAATGGAATAAAAATTCCTCCCCCCCCCCCTCCCAGGCTGTGCGGGTGGAAGGGGGGACACCCCCCACCCACCCTGCCCCAGCCTGGATTTTTAAAAAAAAAATTCCCCTCCGTTGCCAGGCAAGTTCAACCAGAGCCCCCCCCAGCACCAGCGGCCGTGGCGTCCCAGCAGCAGCCGGTAAGTATAGACCTGATCCCTGGGGGGGGTTAACACCCCCCCACCCCCCAGAGTTCTGGGGAACTCCCCAGAAGGCCTACAGCGTCTCTGAAGCCGGCAGCCACAGCCGGCACTGAGGCCGCCGGACCGCCCGCCGCCGCCACCCCCGGAGCTGAACTGAAGGTACTGGAGCCAGTGGGAACTTGTAGTAGGGTGATCCCT
>QEPC01000381.1:1504714-1510586 GCA_003113815.1 Sphenodon punctatus
GAGAGTCCCTGGGGGCCACTGGCCCTTTAAGAGGGAGCTAGCCCCAGTCAGGGGACTGGGCTAGCAAGGTTGCAGTGCAGAGGGAAGCACAGGACAGTGCCTAAGGAGAGGCAGCTGGGAAAGGTGTGGCTAAGCCAGCCCAGAGAGACTGAAAAGCCAAAGAGAGCTCAGATGAGAGGAGGTGGTGAAGGAGGCAAGGAGTAGAAAGGGAACTCTGCCTCCAGGACTGAAGCTCAGAGGATGTTGCCTGAGCTAGGGGTATACCCCTGAATTGCAGAGGGGGTGCCTGGGCCAGATAACTGTGAGTAGAAGCTAGAGGGTTGATGCCTGGCTTGGAGGACTTATTTATAGAGAGATTATGTGTGGGACGAAATTGTGATTAAAGGACTGTGAGCCGATTCCCAAAAGCAAGTCACTGTTTGGGCCCTGATCCTGCCAATACTCACCCCAGGCAAGTCTGTCTCTGCCCACAGTAGAGTACCCTCTTTTCCTGGTGGCTGTTTGCCCACAGCTTTCTAGATTTCTCTCCTGCTTCTTCAACTGCAACCCTGTAGATGGCAGGGCTGTACCACAGATCTTCTTGGATTCTTTTCTGAGCTGGCAGTCTCTAAATTTCATTCACTTCAGAGATTATACTCTGTCTATATTGATCTCGTTAATTAAACTTCCCCTTTTTAAGCTATTTCTCATCTCTTCAAGGCTTTTTTTTTTTTTACTTTGCTTTGTTTCAGCTTATACAAGGGAAGGGTAATGTGACCTAGGAGTCTCTTGTTCTCTTGTGGTACATAGGGTTCCACATAGAATAAGCATCAGTAAAACAAAACGAGTAACAAGGTCAAAAATTAAACAAAATTATTGCATGTTCAACATGTGACTACAGGCAGACTCCTCAGACAAAACAGATGTTAGGTCTCCTTGTATTGAAGGGGCTATTGTGGAGATTATAATTGATACAGCTTTTTTGTGCAAGACTCTGGTCTCCAGCAGAGATGAGTTTTTATTGTCAATAGCTGAGTTCTCATATTGATGGGGTTGTATAATCGCACCAAGATCAGGTGTAGTTTGTCAGGATCTTGGAATCTAGTCCAGGATTTCCTCTACCAATGAGTTTTTGCAAGTGGTACTTTCCCAGGAAAACCTGAAATTCAATATTTTTCCCTCTGGGAAAACAGAAATTCTGGTGTTTTTCTCTGGAAAAGCATGAAAAATGAATCTAATGATCAGGTTTTTCTGGGAAAGGTCTGCCTGCAAAAACTCACTGGCAGAGAAAACTAGGAACCCTGTTAGTTATCCATCAATTGTTTGCCTCTTATGGAGAAAAGGAAGGTGTGGTGGAACAACAAGGTACATTCAGGAAAGGCAGTCCTTTGTTTCTGCTTCTGACTGGTCCTTCCTGTAGCTCAAAAGGAACAATAGGTTTAGATTCTTGGAGTCCTTTTCTGCCAGCAGACTCATACATCCAATTCCTGCTGTCAAGAAAGGGGAGCCAGCTAGGACAATCTTCTACAGGGAAAGAGAACATAGATTTGGGAAACTGTCCAAGACCCTGGCCACATGCCAATGTTTGGGAACCACAGGCTGAAAGCACCCAGTGAACTTAGGAGGAGTGGTGTGATTTTAGGCCTAGAATGGAGGTTTCAAAGAGTTAGGTTTCTTAGGTTCTAATCACACCACCATCTTTAACCTGGGGCAAAACGTATTGCCTTGTCTGCTAGTTCAAACGCAAAGAGATACAACCTACTGCAAAAGCTATAATTACAGCTTAAGCCCTACAAGAAATGAGCAACAACTTCCCCACTATTCTCAGGTCTCTTTTGTTTTTATGGTTTTAAGTAAAACCATACAAATAAAACTCCATCCGGCTGTCAAGCCCCGCCTGGGGGGACGAGGATGCCCGCGGCATACAGGCCAGGGGGCGGATCCAGCCCCGACACTGGCAGCACCAAGCAAAATGGAGGCATCGCCCCCGCCACTCCCCGTGACAGGGGGCAGGGCGCCCCCGCCCACACGGGACGCCCAAGCGGAGCCACAGGAGACGGAGCAGAGGGAGGCAGGGACTAGTAAAACGAGAGAGGAAGCCACGCCCCCTTTGCGGCGCTCCGCACACTTGCGGGAGCGCGCGGGGGGGGCGGGGCTATGAGGATAAGAGCCAGCGCCGAGAAGCACTCGGCGCTGGTGATTGAGTGGAGACCGGCCCTCTGACTGAGGTAAGTGGTAGAGTTTAAGCGTGTTAAGTATTTTCCTGACCTGGGCAACTGTATTAAGAGTGTGCTTGTGTGACCCTTCCCCCGAACCTTCCCAGCGAGAGTGTGACGGTGTGTGAGTGCGAGAGCGGGTGAGTACGTGGAGCGTGAGGCCTTCCCTTCTACCTCCCTCCCCTTCCCTGAGGCCCGACCTTAGTGTGTACCCCCCCTCCTCCCAGCTGTGTGAGAATTGTAACCCCGTGTGCCGCCTTGTCTCCCTGGGGCCCTATTTCCCTCCTTGCCGGGCACGCCCTCCTCACTACCACCCAGACCCCCCCGATCCTGAGCGTAGCGTGCGTGGAGAGACCTGTGTGCCTGGGGCTCAGACTCATACTACTCACCTGGCGTCCTATGATGATAGGGACCTGGGCACTGTGAGGCCTATAGGTCCAAAACACTATCCTGACAGGCACGTATTCCCAGAGAGAACCCTTCCAGGGTAGGAGTCTGAGCTCGTGCGTGGGGCGCATAGTAGGGTGGGCCGTTGGGCGCTCTAACCCCCCGGGGCCCGGCTGGGCCTGTGACCCCTCCCCTGTGAGAGAATCACCAGCCTTATTCCCCTCTTTCCCCCCCCCTATGGGGGGGTACCCCCAACCATGGATCTTGCCAAGAAAGTAGCCGAATTAGTGCGAGCCGTGCAGGCCGTATCCATGGACGTGTGAGTTCTACATGATAATCAACAGGTCCTAACCAGAGCGGTGGCTCGGCTTCAGGCTGCCCCCGAGGGGTCATCTCCTGCCGGGGGCAGGGAGACACCCCAGCCCCGGGGCCCGAGCGACCGGTAGGGAACCTTCCTCGAGAGCCCCGAGGGCCACAGATTGAAAAATTTATGGGAGAACGAAAGGCCTTCCAGGGCTTTATGGCCCTGTGTCGATTAACCTTTTCCATGCAGCCACAGACATACTCTACCGACACCCTTAAAGTAGCATGTATCATCGGGAATTTGGGGGGCACCGCCTTAGAATGGGCCAAGACCCTATTACAAGGGGATAGCCCCTTGCTGTCGAACTACCCCGAATTTCTGAAGGGGTTTACGAGCCTCTTCGACCATCCCCATAGGGTGCGGGATGCGGAAACAGCTATCCTAGCCCTGAAGCAAGGGCGTGGGGGCCTGCTAGAGTACATTACCCAATTTCGTCAGTTAGCCTTAGAGCTTCAGTGGTCAAAGGAAGTTTTGCGGGTCATGTTTCGTAGGGGGCTGGGCGACGAATTAAAGGATCAGTTAGCCTTTACGGCCCTTCCCGAAACTTGGGAGGAAATAGCCACGCTTGCATTACAAATAGAGGACCGCCTGGGGGAGAGACGTCGGGAACAGAAGCAAGAGAGCCGAGGCTTTTTTCCACACCCCGTGGGTGTCTCCCCCACCCTCCCAGGGGCAGCAAAAGGCTCCGATCCTGAGCCCATGCAAATTGGTGCGGTCCGGGGCCCGCTGACCAAGGAAGAACGGGAAAGACAGCACCAATCGCGGGCTTGCTTTTACTGCGGGGACACAGCCCACTTCATTTGAGAATGCCCCTCCATAGCCCCGGATCGCCGAGGCCCAGGAAATGCTCGAGGCCGGGAAGGAGCGGGGACTCCCCGGCCGTGAACTTGTTACCCGCGACCTTAGCAACGTTACGGACCCACTTGCGGATTCCCCTTACCATTACGGTAACCACAGGCACTCTATCATCGTCTGGGCCATGGTGGACTCCGGAGTCTCCGGGAATTTTATAGACGAGGGGTTCCTGAGAGAGCAAGCAATTCCAACTACCCCCAAGAAGACCCCGGAGCGGATTCACTCCATAGATGGCTCCCCCTTGATATCTGGGCCTGTGAAGCTGCAGACACAGCCCCTCCGGTGTGCGGTGGGGGCTCATCAGGAGACTCTCTCCCTGGATCTGGTTTGTACCCCGCTGTTTAGAGTAGTCCTGGGGTTGCCTTGGCTGACCGTGCACAATCCCCTGGTGAACTGGACCACCCATTGCGTGCAATTCACCTCGCCATACTGCAAAGAGAGGTGTGTCCAGGTACCGCCCCCTACCTTCAAGACCGCCGCCGGGACACAGGAGCCTTGCCCAGCCTTGGGGTTCCAGTTACCCCCGGAATACGCTGCCTTCGCGGACGTATTTAGTAAGGTACAAGCTACGAAGCTGCCCCCTCATCGGACATATGATTGTCCCATTGACCTCCTTCCGGATAAAGAACCCCCTTTCGGCCGAATTTATGCCTTGTCAGCTCCGGAACTGGAGACTCTGCGCCAATACTTGGACGACAGTCTTCGGAATGGATTCATTCGGTACTCGTGTTGCCTGGCGGGGGCGCCCATATTTTTTGTGCCCAAGAAGGATGGGGGGCTCCGTCCTTGCGTCGACTACCATGGCTTGAACGCCATTACAATCAAAAATAGGTATCCCCTCCCGCTGATCCCCGAACTGCTAAACCGACTGCAGGGGGCTACGATCTACAGCAAGCTTGATCTCCGGGGGGCTTATAACCTCCTGCAGGCAGGGGATGAATGGAAGACCGCCTTCCGGACAAGATATGGGCACTACGAGTACCAAGTAATGCCGTTTGGCCTGGCTAACGCCCCCGCTACCTTCCAGCATTTTATAAATGATATCCTAAGAGACCTTTTGGACGTTTTTGTCATCGCCTATCTAGACGATATCCTTATTTATTCTACCTCGCACAAACAGCATCGCACTCATGTCTGTCAAGTCCTCCAGAGGCTAAGGGACAATAAGCTATACTGCAAGGGGGAGAAATGCGCATTCCACCTGACCACCGTAGACTTCCTGGGGTTCGTCATCTCCCCCGCTGGGATCCGGATGGACACCCAAAAGGTAGAAGCAATCCAGCGCTGGCCTGCCCCCAAGGCGGTGAAACCCCTCCAACGCTTTCTGGGCAGTACGAACTATTACAGGCATTATATTCCCCAATATGCGGCCATCACTGCCCCCCTAACGCGTTTACTATAGAAAAACCAACCATACTTGTGGGGGGAAGCACAGCAAAAAAGTTTTGAGCTTCTCAAGCAGGCCTTTACACAAGCTCCTCTGCTGAGACACCCTAACTTCGCTCAACCTTTTTGGGTGGAAGCAGACGCCTCCAGCACCGCTATTGGGGCGGTCTTACTACAGGAGGCGCCCCCCTCGAAGCAGCCCTTGCCCTGTGCCTACTACTCCCGCCAGCTTACGCCGGCGGAGCAAAACTACTCTATTTTTGATAGGGAACTGTTGGCCATTAAAGCCGCATTTGAGACTTGGCGCCACTATCTCGAGGGCGCCACGTATCCCATTGAGGTAATTACGGACCACAAAAACCTTACCTTTTTACAAACCGCACAAATAAATAACGCCCGCCACGCCCAATGGGCAGTCTTCTTCGCTCGGTTTGACTTTCATATTCAGTATAGACCAGGGCATCTCAATATCCTCGCTGACGCCCTATCCCGTTGCCACGAGCACATAGAAGGAACGCGACGACCACAAGGGACGATCCTCCCGGCCAAGGTATTCGCTGCCTCCTACGTAACAGCAGAGCAACTAAGGAAAGCCAGCGAGACAGAGCTCCCCGAGGCCCCCACTTCCGAATGGCTCCAAATCGATGGACTATGGAAAAAGAAGGACCAGGTTTTTGCCCCTCCA
>QEPC01000381.1:1522108-1593899 GCA_003113815.1 Sphenodon punctatus
GAAGGGAGGGGGAGGTCGACTCAGGGAGGGAGACATTAAAAGAGCGGTCAGAGAGGTAGGAGGAGAACCAGTCAAGGACAGAGCCGTGGAAGCCCAAAGAGTAAAGCGAGTCCAAGAGGAGCGAGTGATCGACAGTGTCAAAGGCAGCAGAGAGGTCAAGGTGTATATCTTGGTTATGTTTTAAACTCTGTGTTTCTAAGTAATTCATTATTATTATTATTGTATTTGTCTAAGCCTTGTTACGGCCTATGGCCAAACAAGCCAATAAACTTACTTACTACTATATACTGTAAATAAATAAATATTCATGGCCTGTGGAGTGGTCAGTGCTTACACACCTGCCTGTGTAACTGCAAGCATCCCTTACCGGAAAGTCACAAGCATGATGCAACATCATTATAACGTGGTAGTTGGGAGCCATGTCTTACAGCATGTTCTCACCAGACGTACATTATTACAAGGATGTTTAAATCTCACATCTTTGGATGCACTATATGGTTGCATTGTGATTTTAATTGAAAAATAACACACTGAATTGTTGATGAGACTCATTGGGAGCCATGCTTCACAACATGTTTGTAAGTTATAACTGAATTTGTGCCATAACGGATTGTAACTGTGCTGGAAAAAAGAAACCCTCCACCCCCCATAGAGAATGAAGTTCCAACATGAAAACGCCTACTGGTCACATACTTTAATCACAGCTGAGATGAACTGGACTAGTAGCAGTTACTTATATGCATTTATCAGGAGCTCTATGTGGTAGAAAGCTAGGCCCTAGTATAAAGTAAGAGTGGGCATAACAAAGGGAGAGGAGAATAAGGGAAACAAAGGACACACACCAGAGAACGAATCTGTTCGTTAAAGGCTTGATCACATGAGAAGGCAATAGCCCAAGGTTTCCTTGGACCAGGCAGGCCACTGATGATGCTGGATCCACAGCTGCTTAATCCTACCCAGCAGTGGCTATGACCAAGCTATTACACTCTTTCCACCTACCAAGGGGACAGTCATTTGTCATCCGTGAAGGAGAATGTTCCCCATTAGCAGCAGAAGCAAACTGGCACCATGCCCCACTCTGCACCCACTCCCAGGAACATGCTCCCCTAAGGACAGCTACATGAAAGGGCAGGTCTTTATGGGCAAAGGTAGAGTCCAGCCATCTCACTCAAAAGTTAGGAACCTATGACGTGCCCTACTGGGCCAAACCAATGGCCCATCCAGCCCAACATCCTGTCTCTGACAGTGGCCACTTTTGGTTGCTTCCGAGAAGTACACAACAGGTCATAATGGCACTCCATTCCCTGCTATTTACTCCCAGCTCCTGACAGTCATAGGTTACATCCTCAACCAACTTGACTAATAGCCATTTATGGACCTAGCCTCTAAGAATCTATCCATTCCTTTTTTAGACCCAGTTACACTACTGGCCTTCATGATGTCCTCCGTCAACAATTTCCACAACTTAATTGCATGCTGAGTAGAAAAAGAGTACTTCCTTTTATCTCTTTTAAATCTGCCTCCAGTTAGTTTCAGTGTCCGCTAGCCCATTAATTAGAGAAGGTAAATAACAGGCACCCTTGAGCTTGACAGCACAGCTCCTGCATCCACCCCACTCCAGATCAAATGCCTTGATTCAGTGCCTTTAGCTGGGGCAGCAGACAGTGTCAAAAATAAGGTCTTGATTACACTGTAATCTGCACTGTCACATTCACTGCCTTCCCCTAACCATAAACTCCCTACTCGCAAGTTACCTTACATTTGGACTAAAAGGTAGTGCTGTGTATAGATATGCCCAGCCATGGCCCTGGTCCTGAGAGTTCATATCTGCAAATGGCAATGCAGTGAAACACAGAACACATCTACAGGACTCAGCAAGCTAGCACAGCCAGTGCCAACACAGAACTAGTGTGTGAGTCTAGCACTAACCTTATTTTCCAAGTTGGTACAATCTCATCATTTGACATCAATTCAAGATAAAATGACTCAAACTTACTCTACAGTGCAGACATGCTTGTATGAATGCCCGGTGTGTTCAGGAATAGAAGGATTCCAGGAAGAAGAAACCATGTCGTTTAGCTATAAAGCTAAAATGTCAGGCAGACAATAAGCCTAGTCTGCTTGCTCAGCTAATCGAGCACTGAATCTTCCATTCTAATGGGGTCCTATGCTCTCTTTGAGCCCAGCAAGGTCTTAACTAAAATGCATTTTAAAAGTCAACCATGTGCATGAAAATGATCCAGCTAAGCATCTCTCCTTGAAGAACAGTAAAGAAACAAGCTGAAAGGAAAGCAGATTTGCCTTCCCCTCACTCTAAAAAAAAAGTTGCATTAGCTGGTGTATGTTCACGATCTGATGGATTAAATATATTTTGGGTATTATTTAACATTTCTATAGTGCTTTCAAAGCACTTTATAATCCTTATTTAGTTCACCCTCACAAAAACCCTGGGAAGTAGGTCATTGCGATTCCCATTTTACAAAAATGGCAAACAGAAGCTGAGAAATAGTGACTTAAACTCACTGGGGGACCATTAGCAACTAACATGGAGACCAGGGTTCAAATCCAAAACCTTATTCACTAGGCTACTCTGGCTCTTGTTTGTTAAACACTCAAGTACCAAACACAGTTGCCACAACTCACATGGCATCGTCCAAACAGGAAATCCTTTGTTTTATGGAAGAGGGAGGGGAGGGGGGACTGGGTTCACAGGACATTCTCTCACATACACATTAAGGCTCTAATCTTAAAAATGGCCCACCTACACAAACGTTCCATCCACCTCAACGGGGCTTGCACTCGAGGAGCACTTTGAGGAAAAGGCCGTCAATTAAAATGAATTTCAGAGTCTTCACCACAGACCGCTCATCCTGCACGGTTGTCACCACCACAAGTAACAGGAGACTACAGGAATGAAGTATTAAGATTGCTATGAAGTCTGGCTTCCTCACTGTAACCATTATCTAGCTTTGCTCCTTGCAGACTATCAGTCAACTCACTGCCACCGTGTCTACTTCACAATCTTCATATGGGGTTGTTTGTTCTCTCTTACATTTGTCCAGAGGGAGGAGAAATTAAACAGCAGTGTACCAGCACTTGCCAGGTTCTTCTCTTCATGTCAGGGCTCAACCCCAGCACCCCCACCCCCCAGACCTTGCCACTGCTGCTACTCAGCAAGACCACACGTGGATGCAGAAGCCCCAGCCTCAGTCCCAGACTCTCTTTTGACAGAGTTGGAGGGCACCAGAGGCACCAAACAGGTGACTGGCAGTAGCAGCTCCAGTCCTGTCTCTTAGGAGGAAAGAACTAAGCAATGGCTGGCAAAGTACAAGGAGAACAGGGGCTGGTAGGGCAGCTCCACTGGTCCCCCTGAATACCCTCTATTCTGTCCGAGTTGAGGGATGGGACTTCCAGGGTAGGCTCAAGACCCAGAACTTCTTTTAAAGATTAAGCACTGCTTACAAGTGAAAATGGCATGTGCATTTATATAGCCATACATAGTAATGCCTGTTACAATCTTACGAAAGTTACAACCAACAGTTTTTAAAAAACAAAATACTAGAAGTAAATCAATCCAAAGGCAATGTAAAATGGTGATGCTTTGCATATGCAATACTTGCATCTTCCATGTCCTGAATGAACATGAATTGCTGCAATACTGCTTCAGGTATTATTATTTAATTCATTTTTACCCCGCCCCTCCTGCATCTGGTAGCTCGGGGCAGCAAACAACAATAAAAAGATACAATAAATAAACAACAGATAAAACAAGACAGCACCCACAGTTTAATTAAAACTATCAAAAACTGTGCAAGAAAACAAACCCCCAAGCCCTCCTTCACCCATCTTCCACACCAAACACCTGGTGGAAGAGTCACGTCTTGCACTGACAGCAGAAGGTGAGGAGATCCGGGCTGAGGTGAATACCCACCAGGAGCGAGTTCCACAGCACTGGTGCGGGCGCTGAGAACACCCGCCTGTTGGTCACCATCCATCTATACCATGTAACCTCCAGGAGGATGCCCCTGGACAACTGCAGGATGTCATGTATTTCCTATTATAAACATATATTTTTGGCCATCTGTGTTCATACTGTATTAACTTTGAGTTTCTATATATTACCTTTTTGTTTCAATGTATTGGATTTGTGTTTTGCAGTATTGATTCCTAAAATCAACTTCTGTGATTAGCTTGGTTCAAGCTGAGGCCCCCTTAGCTACATTCCAAGGAGTTTTTTCAAAACTTTCCAAATGAACTTTTGACTGTTGCCAAGGAAACAATCAAATGGCTAGGCCATAAAGAGGCCCTACCTCTGACCAGCCTAGGCTTTCTCAGCCTAGGTGTCTGGAATCTTATCTATGACCTGTCTAAATGATGAATGATCTAGTCATATAACTTCTCCAGACTAAGAAGGAGGATTTGTTAGTTTTTTCTAACTAACATATCTAATTAATTAATGGATGAAATAATCTTTAAGTTCTGGTTATTCTCTCCATAATCTGACAATTATCTTTGATAAAAATATAAGGTTTCTATTCATTTTAAACCTTGAAGGAAGTCTAACACTGATTGGTTTCTTTAAGAGAGCCAATTAGAATCCAGTGTATCTCTTTACTGACTGACGTGTAGTTGATGTCAGCATGACACTGCTCAGGAAATGTGAGCCTAGCAGGCAAACTGCTTTAAGAAGAGAGCGAGACAGACTGATTTTCTTTAGACTGAAAATCCAAACACCATTGGATTTCTCTCTCATCATGGCAGACCAAGGGAAGAATCTGGGAAATATGTAATGTATGATTCTTGATATCTTTGAGCCAATGAATTGTGCATATGTTATGCTTTTAGAAGCTTTTTCTTAAAATAGAAACGTCTTAAGATCATGTAACTCTGATTGGCTATCAATACCATTCTATGTAAGCTACTGATATTCTCTATTTATATTTAAGTACACTATACATATATTTTTATATCCTAAAAGTCTCATGCCTCTTTATTCATAAATGTATTGTCATTTTACAATACTTTCTTTGTTAGTCAGATATCAAAGTGAAGTGTAAATTCATTTTATACAATTTGGAAAAAGTGCAGCCCAATTTAGTATGATTAGTTCAGCTAAGCCACAAAGCTCACTTTCCATTTGTAATAAATGAGATCTCGCAAGACGTGACAAGGAGTCACCCAGGAAGGGAGGCAGTCTTTCAGGTAGCTAGGGACTTGACCATTGAGGGCTTTATAGGTCAAAACTAGCACCCTGAATCGGGCCCAGAAGACTATAGGTAACCAGTGCAGATCCCGGAGCACCAATGTAACGTGCTCCCGGCAACTCATCCCAGTAAGCAGATGGGCCGCTGCATTCTACACCAACTGCAGCTTCCAAACCATCACCAAGGGCAGCCTCAGATAGAGTGCATTACAGTAGTCCAGCCTTGAGGATGACGGTGGCGAGATCAGAGTCAGACACATACGGATGAAGCCGTCTTACCAGATGTAACAGGCAGAAGGCACACCTGGCCACAGAAGACACCTGGAGATCCAGGTGCAGCTGCAGATCCAGGAGCACCTCCAAGCTATGGACCCAAGTCACCAATGCAGGACTGACCCTATCAATGGCAGAAGGCCTCCCTCGCCCAGATAACCGGTTCAGCCAACGAGCATCACCTCTGTCTTATCAGAATTCAGCTTCAATCAGCTAAACCTCATCCAGTCACCTACTGCAGCCAGACACTGGGAAAGCACCAAGACCGCAGGGCCAAGGGCCAATGAAAAAGAGCGGTACAATTGAGTGCTGTCAGCGTATTAATTACAATGACCCCTCCCCCAATCTGCATACAAACTCCCCCAGTGGCTGCATATACACATTGAACAAGAGGAGGGACAGAATAGAACCCTGCAGGACCCCACACAAGAGACTCTTGGGGAAAGATGAACAATCCTCCAGGACCACCTGCTGAAATCTATCTGCTAGGAAGGAATGTAGCCATTGTAACACAGTCCTGTCCATCCCAGCAAGGTCCTGCAAGCAAAGTCCTGCAACAGAGCCACCAACACTTCATGTTTCACCATGTCAAAAGTCACCAACAGGCCAAGCGAATGTCCCTTATCCAGCTCTACCCGCAGATCATCAACCAAGGCCACAAGCACAGTCTCAGTGCCATAACCCAGTCGAAAGCCTAACTGCGAGGGATCCAAAAAACTGATGCGGTCTAAATGCGCCTGCAACTAATGGGCCACCACCCGCTCAATAACCTTCCCTAAAAAGGGAAAGTTATAGAAAGGCTAATAGCTGCCCCGGGAATCAACATCAAGAGAGAGTTTCTTGAGAAGAGGCTGGACCACCACCTCCTTAAGAGAGTTTGTCAGTCAACTCCTTAAGAGAAACATTGATTACCTCCACCAGCAACAGCCCCACCATCTCCCTGATAGCTTTCACCAGTCAGAGTGGCCAGGGGTTCAGTTCACACGTCATGGCCCTAACAGTTCCAAGCACAATCGCCCACATCAATAGGTGTGACCAACTGAAATTGATCCCACAAAACAGTGACCAGACAGAGCATTCCTAACCTCTGGCTCTGCCACTGTACCCGAAAAGACAGAATCAGAGTCATGTTCAATGAGAGCAATTTTATTCACAAAGTACATCATAAACATGTCACAGTGAGTCCTGGATGACTCCAGGTCCAGGTGGAGACAGACTGGATTGACCAAACCTCTGACCACCCAGAAAAGTCCTACCAAACACGCAACTTCGCAGCTGCTATAATGGCAGCAAAGAAACGTTTCTTTGCTGCACACAGTGTCACAGAATAGGTCTTCAAAAATGACCTATGCCACAATCAGTCATCTTCAGCACGAGTACGGTGCCACCGTCACTCTAACAGTCTCCCTTCGCGCTTCAGCCACCCCAAGGCATTCATGAACACAGAGACCTGCAGTGCCGAAGCACTGGGATTGGACACCTGGGAACCACCCAATCAATAGCCCTGGCCAGCCAGGTGTTCCAAAAAGCCACCAGGGCACTGATGGAGCAGTTTCCGAGGCCCATGGGCAGATCTCCCAAAGCATTCTGGAACCCAGTGGATTCCATCAGTCTCTGAGGGCGAACCATCCTCATCGGTCTTTCATTCCTACGGTCAGGTGGACGTGCTGGGATGAGAGCCCGCAGGAGGTACTGATCCGACCATGACAAGATAGTACTATGGACAGAGGTTGCCAAACTATGGGTCATGGACCTAAGTGGGGCTGTGCCATCTTTGGATGGGGTCGAGATTCCAACTGATTTGATATCAATTGTCTTCAGTCGCAAGATTATATTTAAATCTCAAAATGGGGTCAATGACTGAGAAAAACTGAAGGACAAAAAGACTGAATTCACCCATGTCTCCAGAGCAAATAAGCAGCAGAGCCAGTATCAGAATTCCAGAGTTCTTGGCTACCAGTACCACCACCACCCTCATCTCCCAAAAGTACCACACTGGGAAAGGAAAGGAAGTCTTCAATGTGGCTAGGCTGAATGCCACATAAAAAGGTCAGGTGAGTTTTGAATCGAAGATTTTGTCTCAGATGAGTTCTGTGTCATTTTCTTAGTAGGATAGCACTATCAACAGCTCCATTCCCATAAACCTCATTCCCAGACTTAAAAGGAAAAGGAGCTGTAAGAAGAGAACATAGAATTAAGAGTTTTTAAGAAACACAAACAGCTGAAGTGAATTATGGAAAGTGATCCGCTCCTCCATGCAACGAATACTGTCCAGATGTAGTTCCAATACAGGTGCCAAGCTGTTCACTGTAGGCAATAGGACCAACATGAGAGCTAACAGAAGAAGAAAAGGGGGGAACCTTGAAAAGAATACAGAGACAGTAAAGAGAGAAATAGTAAAGAGAGAGAATAGAGCCAAAGCATTGCAGAAGGAGAGAGTCACACTGGGAGCTGCCTTGCTGGTGTCCCATAGGTAGTGCGAACACAGCAGTCTAGAAACCCCCCCTCTCACTGTTCATTTCTTCAAGCAGCAAATCTGGAATTAATGTTCACAGGTTTTGATGAGTGACATAATTGCAATTTTAAAAGGGCAATTAATCATCAGCCATGCTGCTGCCTGCCTTGTCAGGCTGGGATTCTTTCCCTCTGTGCCCACCAATGTTCACACAGAAAAAGAAACAAAACCAACCAAGACCACTGAGTGCCATCCTTCCGTACCACTCCAGGCCCTAATCACTCAGATTATGCTTTATAAAAAGGCAAAGCATTCTCATCTGCCTCACCTGTCCTCCACTTTCTCTCCTGCCAAACAATGTACAGCCACACCTTCTCTAGCATTGATTAATGAGTGCTCCCTCACTGGTGTCAGCTATGATATTCAGACAGACCAGAGCTCCAACACCTCCAATATGAACTGCTTCTTATCTTGCACGGTCATTTTTGTCCCCTTGTGCAAAACACAAGAAGTTTGAAGAACATCCCAAGCCACCTTCACCTAAACGCTATATGCTGCTGCTTTACTTGCTCTGGTGCATTTCAGCAGATAGAGCCAACCTAATATTGAAGAAGGTATCAAACTTGGTACAGGAGGTCAGTTTGTGAGCTAAAAAAAGGCGTCTGAAGCAGGTAACTGGCAGGACAGGCTTGTCCTCAGTCAGTCTACCTCTCACACTATGCTCCTCTTTTCCTTCTCCAACTTCAAAGACACTGGATGTAATCCCCTGCAACTCTAGAGAATCCTTTCTTAATTCAGCAGCTGCTAAAGTTATTTCAAGATCTGGAGATAGAGGTTCAATAGCTCAGCAAACTTCTAGAGATCAGGAGTCCAATTCACAATCTGACCCCTACTCAGGACATGTTACAAAGCCCACCTTTCTGAGAGTAGACTTGCTATAACCATCGTGGTAAATGAGGAGAGAGGGGGGGAAACCCGCTCGCTTACCAGAAAGTGTGTTGCCATAGCATAGCCCGACTTCTCCAGCGCAAGAACAGCAGAGGACCATAAAGTTTACTAGAGGCCTCACTATGAAGACTTAATTTGCCTGGTGAATTCTTAGATACTAGATAGCTTCAAAGCCCATTAAGCTCTCACAGCATCTTGCAAGATACTCAGAAGATCAGGTCACTGAGCTGGAGAGGCTATATTTGAAATCAGTAGTGCAATGCAAGAGTTTGCCTTAGAACAGACATCAGCTGGCACTACTGAAAATGGAGCAAAACAGACTGCATAAGGGCTCTTGATCAACCCAGAGTCTGGAATGGTAAACTGACTTCTCTCAACAGCATGGGAAAAGATTCCTTTTCATTAAAAGGGGGGGGGGGGGGGGGGGGATAATTTTACACGAAGTTGTAAGAGGTAAGTTGCTCACAATCTCCTCCATTACACACACACACACACACACACACACACACACACACACACACACACCAGGGTTCCCAAAACCAAGTCGCTGTCATCAATGTTCTTATTGGTGCCAGTCCTGAGCCAGTTTAGTGGCAGATGAAATTCCATGTTGATAAATGCAAAGCAATGCATATAAGATTACTTTCTGAGAACTCCACACAGTGTTGGGTTTAAAATTAGCTCATTGTGCTAAAATGTCAAAAAGGCAAACAGAATGTTAGGAATTATTATTAAGAGATAAGAAATAATGTCAACATACAGTCCACCCACATATTGAATACTATGCAGTTCTGGATGCTCACCTCAGAAAGGAGTTGCAAAAATGATCACAGGTATGGAATGGCTTCCATACGAAGGAAGACTTGAAGATTAGGACTTCTCAGCTTAGGAAAAATGACAGAGGAAGGAATACTACAGAAGTATATAAGATTATGAAGGGTGTGGAAAAAAGCAAACTGGGAATGGTTATTTACCCCGTCTCATAATATAAGAGCTAGGGAGCATCAGAGAAAATGAATATTTTATTTTATTTTTTATAAAGTTTATATCCCACCCCATTCCCGCCAGCCAGTGGCTCGGCTTACAATTTTCATAAAACAAACATAATATAAACACAACAATAAATAGGAATACCATAAAAAATAAGTCCTACCCTCCCTATTACCCTACCCACTCCCTCTCCCTCGCCAAATGTCAGGCGAAACCACCAAGTCTTCTACGGTCTTTGGAAGGAGGAAAGATCCAGGGACAGACAAACCTCTACCAGGAGGGAATTCCAGAGCCTTGGAGTGGCCACCGAGAACTCCCTCTCCATCCAAAGAACTTCAAGAGGGGCACCCTCTGAGGACCACAGGGGTTTATCCAGGACCTGGGGGCGGGGGTGTGAGGCGGTCCTGCAGGTAAGAAGGGCCAAAGCTGTTTAGGACTTTTAAAGATCAATACCAACGCCATGAACTGAGCCCAGAAAACTATGGGCAGCCAGTGCAATTAATGGAGCACTGGTGCAATATGCTCATGGTGACCTGTTCCCATAAGAAGATGGGCCACCGGGTTCTGAACCAGCTGCAGTCTCCAGACTGAACACCAAGGGTAGCCCCACGTAGAGTGCGTTCCAGGAGTCCAATCTTACTGAGACAACCCTTAACAGCCAAGGCCCCACCTACCTGTGGGACCACCTCACCCTCCGTGCTCTGGATCAACTCCTGTGATATGCCAGGAGCACCGTTCTTGATGTCACCTGGGCTGCTCGTGGAGCAACGATGGAGAGGGTGTTCTTGGTGGCAGCACCTAGGCGGCATTTCCGGCAGAGGCCCCGGATCTCACCTCCTTTCGCCTTTATTGTAAGACCTGGTTGTTCCACCGGGCCTTCGGCAAGGGTGATGGGTAGGGTGGAGTTTTTTTGTTTTTCTGTGGCACCCCCATTTGGTATCTTGTTTAATTGTTTATTTAATAGTTTTTTGTATGTTTTAAAAATTTTATACTCATAAGCTGCCTCGAGCTACTTGATATTGGAGAGGCGGGGTAAAAATATTGTAATAAAATAAATAAGAAAGATGCCGCCTATCCCAGCACAGTTCCACAAGCGCATCACCAGCACCTCATGGTCAACGGTATCAAAAGCAGCCATCAGATCTAACAAAATCAGCAGAGTAGACCAACCCTGGTTTAACTCGCAATGGAGGTCATCAACCAAGGCCACAAGTGCAGTCTCAGTGCCATAACCTGGTTGGAAGCCAAACTGCGAGGAATCCAGAAAACTGATGACATCTAAATGCACCTGAAGCTGCTGAGCCACCACCCATTCAATAACCTTCCCTAAAAAGGGAAGGTTAGATAGAGGCAGATAGCTGGCCAGGGACTCAACGTCAAGAGATGGTTTCTTGAGCAGAGGCCGCACCACAGCCTCCTTAAGGCACTCCGGGACATTGACCACCCCAGTCAGGACAGGCATGGATCCAGTTCACAAGATGTGGCTCTACCACCCTGAGCACATCACCAGCATCAGTGGGTGATACAGACTGAAATCGATCCCAGAAAACCGACAAGACGGGGCTTCCATAACCTCTGGTTCCACCTCCGCACTAAGTGCAGCATCAAAGTTGCCAAAAGGAGGACTTTTTCCACATAAATTACCTATGGAATATCATTACCATGGGATACCATCAAGACCAATAAGGTAACTGGGTAAAATAAAATGTTAGCTGTGTTCACAGAGGAGCAATAGCAATTAGCCAAGATGATCAGGGGGTACAACTCGGGATGTTGCTAAGCCCTCTGTCACGGGATCGAGGGTCCGCACCCCCACTTTATCGGGTTTGAGTGACTCAGTTTCCCTTGCGCACAGTTCTCTTGAATCAGTTTCTCTCACTGGCTAATTCAATTGTGCCACAATGAAACTTCTTGCCACACAAGGGCCCGATCCTTCCCGTCTCCAGACTCTTTACTCTTTGGGTTCACAAGAGCTTGAGGGCTCTTGTAGCTCACTTGTGTTCCAATATTAGACACTAGACCACTTCTTTATGAAGTAAGAAGTATATTTATTGATTACATAAACAAGATAGTTAAACAGAGTGGTAATAGAAATAAAAGGTAAATATAACGCATTCCTAATACTGTTTTGAGTTCCTAAACTATTCATCTTACCTAAGCAAGGTCCATAGGTTCTGGTTCTCTCAGCCAGGATGTAAGTGGCTGGGTGATAGCTTCTAAGTTGCAAAGAGCAATTCGCCTCTTTCACTTCATGCTCTTTCCCCCAGCCTGCTGTGATCAGGCTGGTTCTTTCGTATGTAGATGTTCTCTCCAAGAAGCTTTGCAAGAAGTCTCCAAGCAGTCTCTCTCTGCTTCTGGGATCTCTGTCCTTATATAGCATTTTAACTTTCTTTGTCTGTGTCAGGAGGCGACCCCCGCCTCCTGTGGTTCCAAGGAAGAAGGGCCCGACAGCCACACAAGACCCCGCGGCAGGGTTGCCGCCCCCCCCACCTCGCATCCCGGAAACAGACGCCGCCAATGCCCCGCAATCACAACCGCAACAGACGGAAGAACGGCCCGCCCCACGCGCTGGAAGGAACGCGGGGGCGGGGCCAGGAACGCTTCGCCGCTCAGCGAGGCTTCAGGCACGTCAGGGGGGCGTGGCAGGGATATAAAAGCCGGCGCTGGGAAACACACAGCGCCGGTGATCTTAGACTGGCCCTGGAGGAGAGAGAGAGAGAGAGAGAGAGAGAGCTCCGAGACTGCTCCTTGCGAATCTAGTGCCTGCGTCCATCCCGTTCCCTTTTCCCTACCCTTCCTGTGTGCTTGGGGTTTTCAACGGTGTGCCTGGCAGAGTGAGTACCCTTCCCCTGCAGTCCCGTTCGAGAGAGAGAGAGAGAGAGAGAGTGCGGGTAAGTGTGGTGTGACAGCCTCCCTTTCCTCCCCTTCTATGGTGATTAGTTCCCTTGCCTTTATCAGTGTGTGTAATTCCTTGCCTTCTTGTCTCCCTGGAACCCTAACCCTCCATCCTCACACCGGGCACGTGTTTCCCCTGCCTCCCTCCCCGTGAGCGATCGGAGAGTGAGTGTGTGGGGGGTGGTAGAGCAGGGGAACAAGTCCTGCACAGGTTACCTGGCGCCCAATGATGATAGTGGCCTGATCCCTAGTGGATCCCAAGGGCCAACACACTATCCTGACGGGCTTTCTACACCTCGTTTCCTTGCCTCGTACCTGGAGCTAGGTTGGTTCCTCAAGGAAGGGCGCCTGGGGGAGAACGCGTGGTCCCATATTCCTGAGTCCGTCCCCTATAAACCCCTCCCCCGTGACAGAATCACCGGCACAATAGCCTTCCCCCTTGGGAAGGATAACATGGATGTGGCTGCGCAGCTTGCCGAGCTAGTTCGCGCAGTACAATCCTTGGCTATGGAGATGAGGGATGTGAAGGCCAAACAGGCCACGTTCGAAGCTGCCATACAGGCAGGTGCCGGAGCCGGAAACCCCCCCGAAGGCATCGCTCCCCCCGTTGACCCCGGGGCACTCCCGGAACCACGGGGGGTGGGGGCACCCCGAGAACCCAAGGGTCCCAAAATTGAAAAATTTGTAGGGGACAGGCGGGCATTCCAAGGGTTCCTAGCCCTATGCGATCTTACTTTTACGATGCAACCTACAACCTATGCTACTGATGAATTAAAGGTTGCCTTCATCATAGGGAATCTTGGGGGCACTGCCTTGGAATGGGCTACTTCCTTACTACGACAGCGAAGCCCACTGTTGGCTAACCATGCCAACTTTATGAAGGAATTTACAACCTTGTTTGATCATCCCCATCGCACTCGAGACGCTCAAGCGTTAATAATGTCCTTGAAACAAGGGAGAGGTTCCGTTCTTGAGTATATCACGCGTTTCCAACAGTTGGCCCTTGAGCTACGCTGGCCCGAAGACGTGTTGATTGTGTTATTTCGTAAGGGCCTGAACGACGAATTAAAGGACCAACTGGCCTTTACCGTCTTGCCAGAGACCTGGGGAAAACTTGCTACCCTAACCTTACAAATCGATGACAGATTGGCCGAGCGTCGGAGGGAACGACGGCAGGAATTCCGTCCGTTTTCTCCCCGCGCTCCCCTTCCCTTTCAGACGGGCCCGGAGGCCACTAAGGCGGGAGACCCCGAACCAATGCAATTGGGGGCGGCGCGGGGTCCCCTCACTCGAGAGGAACGAGACCGTCGACGCAAGTCACGAGCCTGTTTCTATTGTGGGGAAACCTCCCACTTCATTCAGGCTTGTCCGGCATTGGCCCAACAAGGTCCTCCGTCGGGAAATGCCCCCGGTCGGGGGGTACAGGGAGCACCCCGGCCATGAGCATAAATTCCCTGACCCCCTGGAGCAAGCCACCCCACCTCCGAATCCCTGTGACACTATCCCTGCCCCGAGGACGGTCCCTGGTGGTATGGGCTCTCATCGACTCCGGAGCCTCCAGCAATTTTGTGGATATGCAGTTAGTTCGCTCCCAGGATATTCCGACGGAATTGAAGGCCACGCCGGAGCCCGTGCATACCATTGACGGATCTCCTCTGGTCTCCGGCCCTATTACAACGCAGACAATTCCCCTGCAATGTGACATCGGGCAGCATCAGGAAACACTCGTATTGGATGTGGGATGTACTCCTCTGTTTATGATGGTCTTAGGCCTTCCATGGCTTTGTACTCATGATCCGCGGATCTCCTGGACCTTAAGACAAGTCCAATTCACGTCCACCTATTGCCAGCAAAAGTGTCTTCACCCAGCGCCGTGCCACCTTTTGGCAACCCGCTCTTCAGAGGAACCCAAGCTAGAGCCCACTTCACTCCCCCTGGTTTATCGATCATTCAGTGATGTTTTCAATAAACAGGCCGCAGCGACTCTTCCACCCCATCGGTCCTATGACTGCCCTATTGAACTACAGCCTGGGGCCGAACCCCCATTTGGGCGAATCTATGCACTCTCTGCCCCCGAACTGGAAACCCTCAGAGAATACTTAGACGAAGGATTACGCAACGGTTCGATTCGCCACTCCTCTTCACCTGCGGGAGCACCTATATTTTTTGTGCCAAAAAAGGATGGGGGCCTTCGCCCTTGTATTGATTATCGGGGTCTAAATAAGGTAACTATCAAAAATCGCTATCCTCTGCCCTTGATCCCGGAACTACTTAATCGTTTACAAGGAGCACAAATATTTACAAAACTTGATCTTCGGGGGGCGTATAACCTTTTGCGTGTCCGTGAGGGCGATGAATGGAAAACCGCCTTCCGGACTCGTTACGGACACTTTGAGTATTTAGTAATGCCGTTTGGCCTCGCTAACGCACCCGCCACATTCCAGCACTTCATCAATGACATCTTTCGGGACTTGCTTGACGTTTTCGTGATCGCCTACCTAGATGACATTCTCATTTACTCTCTCTCTCTCGAACAGCACATACGTCATGTGCAGCGTGTTCTACAACGACTTCGCACCCACAAGCTGTTCTGCAAACTAGAAAAATGTGCGTTTCACCTTACGTCTGTCGAATTTCTGGGATTTGTTATTACTCCAGCGGGGATTCAGATGGATTCCCAGAAGGTTCAGGCTATTCGCCGATGGCCCCCCCCTAAGGCGGTGAAACCTTTACAACGCTTCCTAGGAAGCATTAATTACTATCGTCAGTATGTTCCCCACTATGCTGAGCTTACTACTCCACTAACCCGGCTATTGAAGAAAAATCAGGACTTCATATGGGGTACCGAACAACAAGGCAGTTTTGAACAATTGAAAGACGCCTTCATGAAGGCTCCTCTATTACGGCACCCCGACTTTGACAAACCTTTTCAGGTGGAAGCCGATGCCTCCAATCGAGCCTTGGGGGCAGTGCTAACTCAGCCGGACCACCCAGACGCCCCTGCCTTGCCATGCGCCTACTATTCCCGCCAATTTACCCCGGCAGAGCAAAACTATACGATCTTCGATCGGGAACTCCTCGCAATCAAGGCAGCCTTCGAAACTTGGCGACATTACCTAGAGGGAGCTAAACACGCCGTTTTGGTAGTTACAGATCACAAGAATCTTACCTTCCTACAGTCTGCCCAAATTTCTAATGCCCGGCATGCCCGATGGGCCTTGTTCTTCGCTCGGTTCAATTTTGTCATTCGTTACCGGCCGGGAAGATTAAATACCCTTGCTGATGCCTTATCCCGTTATCACAAAGGGAAGGAAGAAGACCGGCCCTACCGAGGCCCGATTTTAGATCATAAGGTTTTTGCAGGCTCGTATCTAACATGTGAACACTTGAAACAAGCAACGGCACGTGAACTGCTCTCAACAACAGATCCTGCAGAAGTGGATGACCGCGGCCTGCTCCAACAACAAGGACGTATTATAGTTCCCCCTTCGTGCCGACCCCAACTTCTTTGGGCCCACCATGATGCCCCCCTGGCAGGGCACCCCGGCCGGGATCGTACCTACCAACTGATCCAACGCTCCTTTTGGTGGCCCTCTTTAGCGAAAGACGTTCAACGGTATGTGAGCAACTGCGTAACCTGTGCCCGGACCAAAACCAGGAGACAGGCACCACAGGGGCTTTTACAAATCACAAGCCCCCCAGAAGGACCCTGGCAACGCGTGGGCATAGACTTTATTGTAGAGCTCCCGTCTTCTCGGGGTTATAATACCGTATGTGTAGTAGTGGATCATTTCTCCAAAATGGCCCATTTTATTGCTTGCAAGGGACTACCCACGGCCTACCGTACTGCGATGTTGTTCGTCCGACACATCGTTCGTTTACATGGGTGGCCGTTGGAGATCATAAGTGACCGGGGCTCCCAATTTGTGTCCCGTTTTTGGAGGGCCTTGTTTAAGGCACTCCATGTCCAGCTAAGCCCTACAACGGCGTACCATCCGCAGGCAAATGGGCAGGTAGAACGGGTTAACCAGGATTTCGAACAATACCTACGCTGTTACGTAAATTATCTACAGGACGACTGGTACACGTGGCTTCCACTAGCCGAATTTGCCCATAACAATGCCCCTAATGCTTCCCTGGGGAATTCCCCCTTTTTCATATCTTATGGATATCATCCTCAAATCGGAGCCCCCGATCTCTCTACTGTCAATGTACCCGCCGCAGGAAGTCTCTTACACCAGTTGCAACACGCCCACCACCAGGCTAAACGCACCTTGAAAGAATCACGACAACGTTATAAAAAGAATGCGGATCGGCATCGACGCCCTATTATCCCTCTACAAATTGGAGACTACGTCTGGATTGATCGACGACATTATCCATCTACACGACCGTCAAAGAAACTGGATGATAGGTTTATAGGACCCTACCCCATCGAAAAACAAGTGAATGAGGTCACGTATAGGGTCCGCCTGCCCGCTCGCTTTCGCATTCATCCGACTTTTCACGTCTCCCTTCTTAAAAAGGCTTCCATGCCGCTGTCCCCCGCCTCCCCGACCCCTACAATTCCGCTCGAGCCGGGGCCTGATGGCGAGTATGAGGTCCGTAGCATTCTGGATTCTAAAAGACTACGGGGGCGGCTATTTTATCTAATCGACTGGATGGGATACGGACCCGACGATCGTTCTTGGGAACCCGCGTCCTCCATCTCCGCTCCCCGCCTACTGCGGCTTTTTCATCAGCGACACCCTAGCAAGCCGGGTCCGCGCTGGACTTTTGGGAGGGGGGCTCGAGGGGGGGGTACTGTCAGGAGGCGACCCCCGCCTCCCGTGGTTCTGAGGAAGAAGGGTCCGACAGCCACACAAACCCCAGCGGCAGGGTTGCCGCCCCCCTGCCCCCCTCGCATACCGGAAACAGACGTCGCCAATGCCCCGCAACCACAACCGCAACAGACGGAAGAACGGCCCGCCCCACGCGCTGGAAGGAACGCGGGGGCGGGGCCAGGAACGCTTCGCCGCTCAGCGAGGCTTCAGGCACGTCAGGGGGGCGTGGCAGGGATATAAAAGCCGGCGCTGGGAAACACACAGCGCCGGTGATCTTAGACTGGCCCCTGGAGGAGGAGAGAGAGAGAGAGAGCTCCGAGACTGCTTCTTGCGAATCTAGTGCCTGCGTCCATCCCGTTCCCTTTTCCCTACCCTTCCTGTGTGCTTGGGGTTTCGACGGTGTGCCTGGCGGAGTGAGTACCCTTCCCCTGCTTTCCCGTTCCAGAGAGAGAGAGAGAGAGAGTGCGGGTAAGTGTGGTGTGGCTGCCTCCCCTTCCTCCCCTTCTATGGTGATTAGTTCCATTGCCTTTATTAGTGTATGCAATTCCTTGCCTTCTTGTCTTCCTGGGACCCTAACCCTCCATCCTCACACCGGGCACGTGTTTCCCCTGCCTCCCTCCCCGTGAGCGATCGGAGAGTGAGTGTGTGGGGGGTGGTAGAGCAGGGGAACAAGTCCTGCACAGGTTACCTGGCGCCCAATGATGATAGTGGCCTGATCCCTAGTGGATCACAAGGGCCAACACACTATCCTGACGGGCTTTCTACACCTCGTTTCCTTGCCTCGTACCTGGAGCTAGGTTGGTTCCTCAAGGAAGGGCGCCTGGGGGAGAACGCGTGGTCCCATATTCCTGAGTCCGTCCCCTATAAACCCCTCCCCCGTGACAGTCTGGGTTTTCCCGCCTTTAGGGAATGTGTCCCAGAGCACGTACGAAATGGCTACCTGCATTAACATACAACTGTCTCTGGCCATCCGTCTGGGGCCAATACACATTGTTATCTGTGTGCACTTCCTACAGGCTGATGACGTATGAGCCCCAATTTGAGTTCTACCATTCTCAGATACAACATTCCAAACATGTGGAGACTTTGAGATTACATAGTGTACATGTATTGTAACATTACATACATGTGAAACCTTTGGGACCATACATTTACCAAACATGTAGTCCCGTGTTACACGTGTGTGACCCCATGTTTCTCCGTGACACCCTCGACAACTGAAAGCTGGGACTAAGTGAGAGGATAATTACCCTATTTCTTTTACACATCCTCTGACGTATCCAGTACTGGCCATTGTCAGAAACAGGATTCTGGGTTAGACAATGCATTGATCTGACCCAGTACAGACATTCTTCTGTGCTTATGAAATGCTTGGCAGGCAAGAGCAATTTCCCATTGCCTGAACTGCCAGGATATTTAATTTATTTATTGGAAGGGGGCTAGGAAGGAAATAATAAACTAGGAGAGGCATCCTAGTTTGGTTTAAGAAAATTCTATCCTATGTACATAGGTTTGGAAACATGACCTGGTTCCTCACCCTTCCAGGCTTCCTGAGCAGTCACACAGAGGCTTCACACAAATGGAATTACACAAGCTGACAGCAGTGCTAAATGTCAAGGTTTGCTGCTGGCCGACCCATCCCTCACAGCAGAGATGGAAGTCTTGGGAACTTTTCAAGCACAGAAGATGCAGCCATCACATCCCCCAAATTAGAGGAAAATCCAGCTGCCAGCACATACGTGCCACAGTCACTTCCATCCCCTCCCTTCCATTAGTCTTATATTTCAAGGTGATATGTGCCTCAGATACTTTTCAAGGTGCTATTGCTGCAATGTGGATAGTACTTTGCACACATCTGCATCACCTTCCACCTGAAAGTCAGAAACTGCTTTGCAAAGGTTACAGCAGTATCTCATTTTATTGCTGTTTTGCAGCTGGGGAAATACAATCAGAGCTAAAGTGATCTCCCTAGGCCACACCACATAGCAAGTCAGCGATGGCAAAGGCAGGAACCTGGAGAACCAGGAAAATGCAACTCTCCAGGACACTGTCTTAACCAAAAGATTTTCCTTCCTTCCTCGAGAAGGATTCACACAAGTCCTGCCTTCATATGCCTGGATGTCCAAGTGGGGGCTGTGCCGAGGAGTACATTTTGCCAGTTACATCCGGTGCGGCAGCTTCGGCCGTATGTGTCAGACTCCGACCTGGCCACTATCATCCAAGCTTTCATCACCTCTAGATTGGACTATTGTAATGTGCTCTACGTGGGCTACCCATGGTGACAATTTGGAGACTGCAGCTGGTGGAGAATGCGGTGGCCCGTCTTCTTACACCTGTGCTCCGTTCTCTGCACTGGCTGCCTATAGTCTTCTGGGTCCAATTCAAGGTGTTGGTACTTACCTATAAAGCTCTAAATGGCCTGGGTCCTACCTATCTGCAGGATTGCCTCACTTCCTGGGCTCTGGATCGACCCCTGGGGTCACCCAGGGGCGCCTTTCTTGAGGTCCCCCGGGTATCCTGGGGGGCCACGATGGAGAGGCCGTTCTCGGTGGCTGCACCGAGGCTGTGGAACTCCCTCCCAGTAGAGGCCTAGTTAGCCCTGGACCTCCCCTCTTTGAGATGAAAATGTAAGACCTGGCTGTGTTCTGCCAAGTGTTTGGCCGGGGCGTGGGGGCGTTTGGAATGGGTTTTGACAGCCTTCATGTTTTATGGAGAAGTTTTTATATGACTTATCTTTTATTTTTACATATTCCCGAGCTGCTGTGGCAGAAGGGGCAGGGTATTAAATTCATTAAATAAATAAATATGCACGCACACACAATCACCCCTTCAGACTCACTATTATCAGCTTCAGGAGCAGGCTTTGTACAGGCTAATTAAATGTTTGGGAAGAGGAAGGGGACAAATCAATAGATTTTTGGAAGCATTACGTGATTTTTAAACACCAATTACTCTATTCACAGGTTATTGGGACGATCTTCTCTTCAGAACCCCTTGTCCACTATCCACCCCAGTATACTGGCCACTCGCAGTGCAGCCACCCTTTCCTGTCTTGCACAAATTTTCCTCTACTCTCAACTGGCATGGGGTTATGAACATCTTTGAGCGAGTTAGCAGTTCCCTTCTCAACTGAAGCCAATTTCAACTGCCTTTTGCTACCTTTAAGACTCTCAATTCAGCTATCAACTTTCCTGGTCAGGATAGGGACCCATGGTGCTATTAAGCATTGTCAAGCGTTTGTAGCCAAAGAACAAGGATGCCGCTTCTTCCAACAAAGTCTGTAACGAGTCTACAACTGGATCTTGCACAGGTGAAGGCAAAGTGAAACACAGAGTGACTGACTACGCTGGGTCCCCAAGAATTCTAACATGTTCTACTATAAAGGCAGTATTTGCGCAACACTGGACTTTGAGGACATTCTGGGATGACAAAAGGGTTCTCCAGCGTAACACCGAGGCATGGGATGCACTTGCTTGGCTCCAACCTATACTATTACAAAACTATATTTCAAATACTCTCTTAAATTAAATGGAAAAATATTCCACAATCACTTGTACTTCTATATCCTCCCCACCTCAGTACCATTTCCCTTACCCCTTTATTTCTGGCCTGCTGTGACAAGGTTTTAAATAACCCCTTCCTCCCTAATTTCTTCTCCACAAAATGCCAAAACTAGCACTAACAGAAATGCTGGCACACAAATCCTTCCCTCCCCCTCCCTCGCCATTGCCCACATGTGTTCATCTGCGATGGACTGGTGGTAGAGCTGAAAGCACCACAATGTTATTACATTTATCTCTACAAAACCATCCTACACAAGTGACAACTTTCCTGGGAGGGGTTGTGCTGCTGTGTGATAATTAAAGCAGAGACGAGTGTCACTGCTGTAGATAATTATGCATTAGTACCGAAATTACTTAATGGAATAGAATAAACTAAGCCAAATGTTTTGTTTTAAGAGGAAGTTCAGTGCCTCTGAAAGGTGCCAGACTGACAGCCCTGGAGACCAACGTTTTCTATTTATCCACAGAAGAGATGTCCCGTGAGCTGCAGCAGGGCAAACTTCCATCGCATGCCAAATTATTATTATTATTATTATTAACAAACATTTATATAGAGCCAGCAGCGTACCTGGCACTTTACAAAGTAATAAAATAGACAAGGTCTATCCAAATCCAAGCCCCATGAGGAATATGACTGGTGGCAATGGGGATTTTAGCCTCCATGGTCATTCAGGGCTTGGTTTCTACTGAGATATGCGTTACAATAAGTACCAAGCAGAGATTATTTTTTAAATTGAGACACCTACCCCTAGAAAACGGACTGCCTCAAACTCTTGTCACACTGACAACGGTCCATTCCAACCACGGCAAGATTCAACATGGCAACCTGGTACATGGCTGTGACTAGGATGCCCCTCCCATAATGTTCAAGGGGCTTCATCCTCCCCCACCCCCCATCCCTCTCTCTCAACTGAACCTGCACTTGCTCTCTTCCCCACTCTCATCTAGACCAGTCCTCACCAGCGTCTGCTTGCTTGTTAAAATGGGGACTCTCAAGGTCAGTCAGAATTTATAAAGGCAATCATTTCATCTTTTGTGCCTCTCTGGCTAGATTTCTCCCTAAAAGCTGCTGCTAGCTTCTGCTGGGCTTGAAAGACCTGCCAACACCAGGGCCAATTAGGAGTTTTAGGACGATACACATTAGGGTTATTATAGGCGGCAGTTATACAGCCAGAATAAATCTTAGCTGAACCTTTAAGTGGTTTCTGTAATACAGGTTTTCCCTTTCTGAAAACAGAAAGGGAAAAAAAAATCCCACAGACCTCTTCCCCGTCAACAGCCATTCAAGCAAAGCAGGACGATCTCCCTCAAAATGAGATTCTGTCTTTAATGGGACCAGGGGGGCAGGGGGAAACAAAGGTTACCAACAGTCAGATCATGAGCCTCTTAGCTCAAGTTATTGATAACAGCTGCCTTATGTTTTTTTAATACACCAATTTGGCCTCAGCCACCCAAGACACCACCGTTGTCACTATACACCACCTCATAGCCACTCGAAAATTCCTAATGGTCATTAAGACAGAATCAGAATATTTTGCACCAATAGCCATTCCCTTCCACCTAATCTAGAAGGAAATTTTACTTCAGGCGAGGAGCATTACACTGCAGTGCTGCTCTTCCACTGTGAAGTAAGTCCAATTCTGAACAGCTTAGGACAGCAGATCTCCTATCCACACAGGTTAGTGCATTAATATGTTGGCTTTCTGGACAGCAATGAGAACAGAGTCAGCAATAGTGAATCTTGATGAGGACTTGAATGAAAGCAAATCTGTGCATTTCACCGAAACCGTATATAGCCCAAGGGGCGTTGCTTCTGGAGTGACTCATTGACAGCTGCCTCCTGAAGGCTTGTAGTAGCAGCTAGTAAGGTCCAGTTGTCCCTCAAAATAGAACCATAAACCCCCATGCTAAAAAACACTGGGCAGAACCACCACAGAAAGAGGTGGAAAAAGCCTTTCAGGGTGTATGTGCAGAAGCCTCCTTGGTAACCTTGCTCTTTCTGCTGCTGCAGTGTGAATGCACAGCACCATCTAAAAAGGTGGCTGAAAGATCCATGGTTTTAAACAGAAAGACAATGAGGCACAAGGGATATGCAGAGAAAATGAAGGGGAGAAGCAGGTGGCTCCACCACAGGTCTATGGTTTAAGACACATTCTGGGACACAGGGGCCTCACAATTCCACAGGAATAGGTCTCTACAGAGAGATCAGTGGATTGGCAACACGTACTACAAACTTGCATTCAGTCTGAACATGTGCCATGTTCCTCAACACCCCAAGCCCTGGAGAACCAACAACCAGAAGCAAAACGTTGGGATGCTTCATTGGTGTGCAAGTGATTCAAGACGATTCAAGACCTCAATAGTTCAGCTGGTGTTTGGATTGAAATATGGGAAGAGTTCCTCCATGTCCCTTTACTGCCACCTAGTGGGAACATATATCACTACACAGCCTAAAGAAGATATGCTCCATGTTGCAAATTAGCAGAGGAAGCATTTGTTAAATATATCAGCCACGAAAGAATGCAACAGCCAGAAAGACTGCATCCCAATAACAGCCAGTATCATCAGCCTACAACCCATGTGGGACAGAACAGAGTAGACTTCCACCTGGGCAGCATTTTTAGCCCGCAGACGACGGGTGAATCATTTCTGTTCCTGGCACAGTAAATGAAGCAAGTAACCACACACTGGGACTTAGGCATAGGGTACCCAGTTTGGGGGAGGGGGGGGGGAAAATCAAGTTACAGAGCCAATTGACATTTTGATTCCACTTTTCAGACTCCAAAAGGAGGAACATTGCGTAGGTAACTTGAAAGATCTCACCCAGGGGTCCAAGCAGAAACTCCAGCTTTCCTAGGGAACGCACAGTGTCAAAAAAAGCAAGTTCACTCATGTCTACTAACAAACTATAAGCATCAGGAACAGGTCCAAGTATTACGCAAGGGATCCATCCCCTCCCTTCGTACCTTCAAATCCCTCCTCAAGATCCACCTCTTCCGCTCTGCCCTCCCCGACTCCTCGCTCCCCTCTCCTAACTCCTGCTGATACCCTCCATCCAGACCTCTGTTACCTGAGGTCTGTGCACTCATATCCTCACCACACGGACCAGCCAGCCATCATTCTCAATGTAACCAAGCCAAGCGCGTGCAGCTGGGACCGCGCATCCTCGTGAATGTTACACCCCTTGTCTCTCCCTCTGTTCCCCTTCCTTCGCCCCCCACCCCCATCTCTCAGATTGTAAGCCCTAGGGCAGGGATCGTGTCTATTCAATTACTTTGTAAAGTGCCAGGTACATTGCTAGTGCTATATAAATGCTTGCTAATAATAATAATACACGTATGGAGACATCCTTACACAAGACATGCGTCAAGACTAGCGGCAGTTCACTGGCCTATTGGTAAGCGATATGACTTGCCAAGTTTCAAATCCACACCTGGATTTCTAGCACCTTAGGGTTTTTTTTTAAGATATTTTAATATTTTGTTTTATGGTTATTTTAACTTGCTATTTTTGTGTGTTGTAAGCCACCCCGAGATGCCATGGGCATGAGGGGGCGGCTGACAAATGTAAATAAATAAATAATAAAATAAGCAAACAACTTGCTAAATTCCCCCTACCCATATAGCTTTAGCCTTGTCCTCTCTATGCATTTACCGCTATCTACGGTTTGTCTCCTACGCCAATATATATATATTTTTACAGCTATGTTTTTAAATGTCTGGCATCTCTCTCTTCTCTAACTAACCTCCTACCAGTTACCTTGTCTTAACCACTCCCACCCATGTCATTCCATGCCTCCTCATATATAAACTGAGCAAATGTAGTGCAGGTATATATTTCTGACAAGCCTGAGGAAAGGCCCTGTGTGGCCCAAAAGCTTGCACATTCTCATAAACTGAAGTTGGTCCAATAAAAGATATAATTTGAACTACTTTGTCTCCATCTCTTACATTTGGGATCAACAAGGCGACCACACGATCTCTAAATTCCCCAAGTGAGCCTAGCGCAGCTCAACAGCAGCACCTGCTGGACAATCGTGGCAGCATTAGCAGGTTCAGTTATTTGAGCTTTTTAAAAAAAAAAGAAAAAAAAAAGAGCTTTTGCTGCATTTTCCAAATACAAAGCAAGGTATTTCCTACCCAGAAGGGCTCAGCCCGGCCCGCCAAAGACTTAATACAATCAGAGCCTACAGAACTCATTCATACATTTGTAAGCCACCACTTGCATGGACCTATCTTTGAAGCTGATCGGAGTCCGACTGCGAAATGCATTTTAAATTCTTACTGGAGTGAACACAAGAGTAATCTTTTTCTCTCCAATCTCATAAATCCCACTTGGATTATTCCATATGTACCTCTTCTGCTTTGCTTCCTTACTCAAAGGAAGAGCCAGCAGGCAAAAGGCCTGCAAGAGTGGAGCATACGTAACATAACCAACCTAGTCCTAGCTTCACAAAACATAAAATGTAACCAAGACCATTAGAGTTTCCTTCCCTTGAGGCACCTTAACAGATTTCTCATTAACACTGGAAAGGAAACTGTTATAGCAACCTTATTTTATTATTGCAGCAGGAATGGGACTAAAGGAGTTGGTTTAATTGGGACATGAAGGAAGTTACACTCTAGCTAGAATCATTACAATGAAAATTAGCATTAACTTCAAACTCTGGGCTTTGCTTCAGACATGCAAAGCACAGCTGTTCACAAATTACTTATAAATCACTTTTGAGAAAGTAATGGGGCAGTATAGGTCAGGCGGTTGGGAATGATGATGATGAACGGCCTCAGCCAAAAACCACATAAATTTTGTACAAAAATAAAAATAAAACTACGAATAACCACTAAAATACAATTCGCAAAAAACAATTTATACATCTTCAACGCATCTTGTGTGACGTCTAATATCAGCATACTAAATATAAAATACGCAGAAGTAAACTACAGGGATTTGCACCTTTAGACATTTGACTTAACCTTTACCATGTTCAGTGTCCTTAACCCTCCTCTTCCGTTGCAGCTGCGCTGCATACAGGAATCTGGCCAAGGCCCTTATAGGTTCCCAGCTCTTGTCTTGTAAACACAGCACTGTTTTCCTATGTAGTGTTATTCCCACTAATGTGGCCTCTAGGGGGACCAACCACTTCTGCCTATCTAATGCATAATACTGGCATTCCCACAACACATGACATACATCTTCTATGCTGCCTGAGTTGCATGGGCAAAACCTTTTCTCCAAGGGGATCTGTGCCCATCTGCCCTCCTGGTTGGGAATGGGACAAACAGTTTTCCAATTTGAGATTACCAATTCCAATCTGGATCAAAGCCAGAGCAACCGAGAATCACTACCAACCTGCTTAAGCTGCATGAGTGAGTTTCAGTCTAGGTAACAGTGAATAGTGCTTACATCACTGCTAGCATCCTTGCAGGCAGAGGCATCAAGGCTTGACTGGACCATGGAAAAACGCAACACCCCACTACCTGGCTCTAGCAAAGAAAATCTTCTGCTCTGACCATTGGGTGAAGCAAATGCATGAATGCCAACCAACATCTTTCACCAAGAGAAAGGTTGCAAAAATTGAATGAGGTGATCAACTCAAGTGTCTTTTTTGCCAATACAGATTTAGTGTACATCCAAACCACTTTAAAATGTTAAGTCATTTTTAGTTTCCATTCAGCTTTTAGTTTCCATTCAGTTTTGTTTTTTTAAAATAAAGCTACTATTTGAAATTATACGCGGGGCACACAATTTGCAGGTGCCTGGGAACCATTGGCACCCAGAAAACTGAGGCTGGCAACTGATTCGTGGTGGAGTGGGGCAAGAACAGTTTAATATCAGAATAAAGTCTAGCAACAGATTTTTATTTTTTTTTGCTCCTAGAGTTTGATCTGAAATTTCATGCCCTGTTATACAGAAATAAATGCACCCCTCCCTGCAGAAGAAAGTGCATTTTTGGTGCAATCTACTCAAAATCTTTTGATTAACTGTGCAAATCAACCCAGAAGAAAACATATTTTGCTGGAATCATCTACAAGCACACTGGGACTCAAGTTTTAATCCACTGACATGGGTGACATGGTTTAAAAATTTCACGTATGTGTAGGACTACAATAAGAGAAGCTATATGCCAAGGAGGGTGTCTGTCTTTATTTGGGGGGAGGGGAGAGCACAAAACAAATTTTGGAAAAGTGGGTCTAGATACTTGTGAATTTTTTCATACATTTATTACAAGGATATTGAATCTTTCAACAAAGCCTTCTAAAAAGTATAAATCACTGAAGTGTTCTACTAAACACCGAATGTAAGCAGTGACTAAAAATCATTCAATTGTTCTCAACTTTTCACTTGGCACTGATGAGGTCATCATTTCACCAGTTCATCAACCGGAGTTTCGTTCAGACTAGAGAGACCTTAATTTCTCATGTTTAAAAAAAAAGCCACAACAAAAAACAGAAATCCTTTTTAAACTCGCTGCAACTAGCATTTTTAAAAAAATTAAAAATGCTAAAAAGTCCATGCATTTCCTTCTTTGCAAGGATCTTTTAAATAACTCTATGCACTTTGACACTAGACGAAGAAAAACAATTAATTATAGGTCAAAACTTGAGCTATTCCAGCCATAATGAAAGCCCTTTAGCAGCACCTTTTGAAAATCGTATTACTACAGATTTAGAAAGAATGTGTCTCACACACATACAGATGGTTACAGTAAAACAGTACAGAATATTTCCAGAGTACTATATTTAAATTTCTACCATCATCCAAGAGCACAAAGTATTCCAGCCCAGCTGAGATCCAATTCCCATATCTGGCTCACCCTTCATTCACAGATCAGGGAGTGCAGGTGCATTTAGGACACCGAAGTTGAAGGAATCTATGAGTACTCAATTCCCTGTGGAATATACACCTTCCTACTTCTTCCTCAATGCATAATCCACATGGCTAATTCCCCCCAGGAGTTTTCAAAAGGAAGCGTGAATGCTGTTCGTGCAATGGCAGATATTAATAAAAAACAAAAAACAAAAAAAACTGAAGCTCCCAAACACGTATGTATGCATGCAATTAGGAAGCAGCTCTGCAGACTCTAATCGGAAACTTTAATAAAAAAAAAAAAAAGTCACCCAGCCGCCTGAGAGTTAACGTTATTTGTTTCTCATCAAAACCTCTTCCAAGGAGGTTAAGCACACAATAGACTATCTAAAGAAACAGCTAGAGAGGCTGTTTGAAATTCCACACATGTGCCTCAGCAATGTATTTCTATTAATGTCCAGTGTGTGTCAGCGTGAAGATAAGGCACCAACATCATGTCCAACCAGCCAGCTAGAGAATGGGACACTGTGTAAAACATTGTCTGATACTTAGAATCCTGGAGAACAGTGGCGCTTACAATCTCACCCTCCGCGCACACGTGCCTGATAACACTGACAACAAGGAGAGACGGCACAAGGAAACCATCCTGTAGCTTTGGGGAAGAAAAGAGATTGAGGGGGAGGGAAGGAGCAAGAAGCTAGCAAGAAAGAAAATAAACTTGATCAGCAAATAACAGCAGGTTTGGGGTGCCTGGCTTTGGCAGCTGCACAGAGATGATAGTCTGTGTCTAGCACTAACTAGGAGAAAGTCTCAAGTGGAATTTTCTCTTCACATCAACTTACTTTAATTCTCATTGGCTCCCCCTCCCCCTTTTAAACTCACTGCGCAGTTCTGATCTCTTCCAATGTACTGTGCGCATTCACCATATCCCTCAGTTTGACACAGGGAAGTTATTCCTATTTGAAGGACGGAATAATCATCATGCATCCTTGCAGCTGTTGACAGCGAGACAAGCTGTAGGCTCTCAAGGCCTCAAAAGTCCAAGGCCTCAGCACTAAGAATTGCATAGTTGAAATAGAGACCAGTTTACATGAAGCAAAGTGCTAGAAATCTGTAGACCCTGCATATCTTGCCGTACACAGGGTTGTTGATTGCAATATCAAATGGGGTTAGAGGTAAATGGAAAGGATGAGGAGACCTAGCTGGGATATGTGCAAAGTTCCGTCAGGCTTTTGGCGAGGGGTTGGGGTGGGGATGGGGGCTTTCCCCACATATTGTATTTTAAATTGTTTTAAAATGTTATATTGTTTTAAATGAATGTTGTTCGCCGCCCCAGGCTGCCCTGTGGGCAGGAGGGGCAGGATATAAATTTTAAATAAATTTTAAAAAAATTAAGAAGTGAGAATGCCATGAACTTTCCACGTCACTCATGAATAAGGATATGATCTCAGAGAGAGGATAATCGTCATAGGAGGAGAGGTACACCTCAGGCTAAGATAATGTATAAAAGCCCCCTGCACCATGGGTTCGAAAAAACCAAGAGAAAGAAATTCAGTGCAAGAGATGGCCGGATTCCAGGTCTTCTGGCTTCACCAGGCAATGTCAGGCAACTCTATGTGGTAGTACTTTAAAAGGAAAATGAAACTCCTTATAGTCTTACCATAATCTGCATCTGCCTGACACGGATCTAAAAGCATTCTTCGCTAAACAAGCAGCATTGACAGTATATGGAGTGCATTCTGACGCACTATAGTAGCCATTGTGCTTCTTGCGTGTAGCTGAGGGTTCGTCCCCACTCCTGGTTCTCCACCACTAGGTAATGTCCCTTTCAACACAGCCTTTGGAGGTCTTTGCCTAGGACTCTGAGGGAATTCAGATGGGAGGATGCAAGAAACCGGAGAGCATAAGAGCGGCCTACTAGTTCAAACCAATGGTCCATCTAGCCCAACACCCAATGTCCAGCAGTGGTCACCACTAGGATGCTTCAGGAAAAGTGTGTATAGGTCATATACAGAGTGATCGATTCTCTGCCATTCACACCCAGCTCCTGGCAGCCAGACGTCTCAGCCTCTGACCAACTTGGCTAACAGCCATTAATAGACATCCTCAATGAACGAGGATGCCTGTGATTAGGTTTCAACATGTCAAAAAAAGATAGACCCAGCCCTGCAATCCCCTCCTAGTTTTTTTAACATTACATGGGAATGCAGGGCTACCCAAGTCTTCCATGTTATGCAAGTAAGATCATTTTCCAATTGCTATTTATATTTACCCCTTAAGTTTCCTCCTCTTAGATTCATTTGTTCAACACTTTCTAGTCACAAGGATGTCAAAGCAATTTACAGGCTATAACTTTAGGAAATCATTCATTCAAGATCAAAAATGTAGTCATTTTTAGAAAAGGATGTGGCAGATGTTTGACAGTTGATACAAATACTAACCTAAAGGCACATAATGCTCTGGCAAAAAACCTTGGAGGCAGACAGCACTGCAGAGCAAAGGGAAATTTTATCAGGGCATACTATCCCTACGCACACAGGAAGTGCTGCAGAACCTTTGCAATCTCTCAGGATGAATGGTACCTCAAGGAAAACTATCCTGCGTCAGTAAGAAGACAGCCATCTTACATCACTATTTCTGTAAGAAACAGTGATGCTTTCTCCTGTTGAATATTTCCTCCCAACCAAGACTTTCCAATCCCAGGGCAATGGAACTCCTGCCACAGAAGTCTCAGGAATTGGAAGAACAGAGTTCCATTTATGCCATGATTTCTGGGTATATGGAGAGATTCAAGCAGAAGCATTAATGGACTAATTTACTGCCATATCATTGTGTCCATCCCCCCCTTTGTTTGTAAATAGAATACTGTATGACTGGGTGTCTCTCTCCTTCAGGGACATTACCACTTTCCTGTAACCAAGACCTAATTTCGCCATTCATGCAGTGGTAAGGCATCAAAGATTACAACACGCAAGGCTTCGAAGGCACTGAAGAATGTTATTGCCTCACATAACTCAGACACATGCAGATAGGGTTTAGGGGTCTTCTACTAGTCAGTTTTTGTCATTTGTACGACACACAATATTTAGCTCAACCTCAAGTTACAACACACACACCCCAAAAAAAAACCAAAAAAAACCCCCCATGACTGGAATGGAAGAGGATCCCCAAAATCAAGCTCAAGGTGAACTGGCAGAACAGCATTAAAAATGCTTCCAGAACATCAGCCTTGGTTATCCTAATGCTAGTAAGCCCTTGCTTCAAGGAGAACCAAGTTCACTCACAAATTTCAAGAAAAAGAAAATCTATTTTAGATTCAACAGCTCTTCCTAAAATAATGGACAGCATTTCTGATTTCTTTACAACAACAAAAAAGAGAAGGTTTTCCTGTTTCCCAAACTGATTGCAATCCCTACTGATGTTTTAAGATGCACATATTTGGGAGCAGATTCTACACAATGAATGGATTTTGTAGTCAAACAGACATGAAGGAAAGACAGAACTGAAGCCAAAGCAGGGATATAAAGGCAGTCCAGCAAACTGCTTCAATTTATTGTAGCTGTGCAATTTAAGAAGGAGGGGCAGCCCAGCGATAAGGTCCAGCAGCCCAAGCAGCTATAAAAATGCGAAGCTCACACAAGAACATCAGCCACTGAAATCTGTACAAACCTTCCAAACACAAATTAACCTTCAGAGTCAGGAGATAAAAGGAGATGAAAGCAGCAGCACTCGGAAGGAATTTTTTTTAAGAGGTGAAAAGGCAAAGAAAAAAAGGTTGCTACAAACGTCTGACAAATCACACTAGTAGTCACCAGGAAAACAGAGAGGCAGCTGGAGTGGCAGCCTCTTATCCTCAGCCAGATAATGTCTTTGCCTTCCCCCAGGACAAAAAGAAAAGGTGAGTTTTTAATTTTTCAGGTTATGGTGGTACAACTTATCCATAGGCTGCAGCATCCTCTCTTCCCCTTCCCCAGCCTTCACTCCTGGATTTATAGCTCTCAAGTTGTTCAATAATTTGTGGCACCTCTCAAATAATCAGGGCCGACTGCCATGTTTACATGCAAACCCTGTTGTAGCAGATCTATTTCAGACAGCCAGAGTGCTTTTCAGTAGGTTCCCTAAATGCTTCATAGACTGAAATACACTGAGGTGGAGAGTGGAAGCCACAGGAGAGACCAACAGGACTAAGAGGAGACATTCCAGTCAAGGAATTAGACCAAAGGTGGGGAACCTTTCCCCTCCTCCCCATCAGGGGCCACTTTGTAAATTAATACAAGCTCCAAGGGCCGCAAAGAAGTTGGGGCAGGTTTAAAGGGTGTGCTCAGGAAGAGGAGGGTCCAGATCATGAAATCTGTGCCATGGATATGTCCCCTATACTTTAATACAGGCCTGAAAATCTGCTTCCTTACTTTGAGGTCAGTTTTTCAGTGCTTAGGGGTAGGAACTGGATCCAGGGGCCAGATCCAGAAACTGGAAAAGGGCCACATAAAAGCTAGCTACAGGCTGTATTTGACTCCTGGGCCCAAAGTTCCCCACTCATGTCTTATACTCATACTCACAGCCTTGGAGTTTTAAACATCCATGCAGAGCAAACAGCTTGCTGAGCTATGTGGATGTCAGTTCAACAGAGACAGAAATAGGAAATGATGGAGCTTTATCATCCAGTCTAGACTCTGCAATAAACTAGAGAGAAAGTAGAGGGAGCAGATTATGAGGCTGAAGAGTCTGATTGTGAGAGATCAACAGAGGTAGGTAATTAAACAAACATACAAGGACAACTGAAGCTTCATGAACCAGTCCAGGCTCTGTGGCAAACAACAAGTCAGCTTATATGGTGCCTCAGGAGGAGAGAGTTTCCATAATTCACACTGAAGAGGAGACAATCGCACAGAATATTTGAATATTATTAAAATATTTAGAATATTTATTTCAGTGGTCTCCTGATTTCACAGTCCACCAAGCAGGCTGCACACTAGCCAATTCTGTTCCAAGAACAACTAAGTTGCGGGGCTGAGGAAATTTCTGCTGTAGTCAGAGGAGCACCTGGTCTATGAGATGCAGTGGTCTATATTTCCAAATTCAGCTGCTAGGGTAAAGAAGTTGAGGAGAACACACTGCTACAGTCAACATACCCTGCGCTGGCAGAAGGACAGCTGCTGCCACAATCATTTGCTCTGGAGCTATAGTAGGTTTTTTCCAGTCTCTTTCTTACAAAGCTTCTGGCTGACAGACTCTTAAGTCTACCACTGGCTCCAAATTTCACACAAGCTGACACTAAGGCTCCCTGACCAGTCAGGTGCCTGACAGAGCCAACAACTAATGAGAACTTTCAGCTTGTATGTGCAGCAGAACAGAGGTAAAGGTTTTCTTACATGTAGAAAAAGAAAATTCCTGTTCTTCAATAATGCTGTGCGAAGTACAAGCAGATCCCCCCACTTGCAACAAATTCCCTCTCCGAGAAAAAGCCCTTTCCTTCAGGCAAGCAGCTTTTTTGATGCAGAAAGTAGATGGGACTCCAGAAAATTAACTCACTGGAAGCACGGAGATGTTGGTCTTTTAAACACCGTCACCTAGACATGCTCTGTACCATGTTAAAAACAGTTGCTAAGGGTCAGTGGCCCATAGCACCAGCATTCCCAGTCACCATCATCACTGGTGGCATAGTGGTGGAAAGCTTCCAGGCCTCTGCTAGTGTAGATAAAACCAAAGTACTTGGGGTTCTGCAAACCAAAAAGGCCAGCCACAACGGCCAACATTATAGCTATGACCAAGATCGTCCGTGATGCTTGTGATTAGAACAGGATTGCTGGATCATGCACACAAGAAGGCACTTCTGTCCTGAATTCCTTCAGGAGATGAAATAAAATAGATCGCCCATAACTAGTTACAGCTGTCAGTTACTTGAATAGCTAGGGGTGGCTACAGCCAGAAGGACCAGCTCACAAGATAGAACTTCAATGGAGTACAGATCCTGTGCAGGCCCATCTCTAGTACCAATTTACCAAAACAAAAAACTTTTCAGTTTTAAAAAAATGTTAAATGCACAAACTAAAAACTTTCCTCTTCAAAAACATCACAAAATCAATTTCACTCTAGCTTAAACTCCAAAAAACATACAAATTCATTACAATTACAATTAAAAAACCATTCAACTCCATACATTGCAACAAGACAAACACCAAAAAACATGGAAATTATTTCTAAATGTGAGAAATATTTAATATTTTATCATCATCAACATAAATGTAATATATGTACTTAATTCCTTACCATACATACTTTTATTTATTTTTATCAATAACTAAACTTATTTTTTCATTATTAAACTTTAATTTATCATAATTCGACAGTGAACAATTTTTTCAGTGTATTAGCTGTTTGTACAGAACAGTATTCTGTAGAAAAAATTGTATGTTGTATACACTGACATTGTTAACAGTGCATTGTATGAAGTGTGTACAATTTGTATACATGTAAGGACAGAGTTAATGCACTGTGAAAAAATTGTCGTCAAGTTATGATAAATTAAAGTTTAATAATGAAAAAAAATTGAAAGTTTAGTTATTGATAAAAATGAATAAAAGTATGTATGGGGAAGCAGGGTGCTGTGTAACTGGCATGAAACTGACTAGATCTTAAAGTGGGTGTAACAGAGCTGGCTTCTGCTAGTTACCATTTAGAAACTAGAGTCACGTAACCTTATGCTGTGCTTTGCCAGTCAGCAGCTGCTCAACTGCGCATGTGCCAGCCAGCAGAACTGTGTTGTGCTTTGCCAGTCAGCAGCTGCTCAACTGTGCACGTGCAAGCCAGCAGAACTTATTTTTTAATCATTAATAACTCTGTTTTGGCTGCACCAATCACTATCATATTACATAAGCAGTTGTTATTGATCTCATGTTCCAAGACTGTGATGTTTGGGGACTCAACTCATCCAGGGGGAGGAGATATTGATGTTTCAAAATCATGAGAACATCTGCATTTTGACCACAACCAATTAACTTTTAAACAGTCATAACATTTTATTTTCCTGATGGATCTTCTTCAAACTTTGTACATATGACGGTCCTCACAACTTATAGCCATGAATAAATTTTCAGGAATGCAGCTCAAGCGGTTTCCTCAAATTCACGGCTTCAGCAGTCCCATTTATAATGGAGAGTGGTTGTGCATTTAACTATTCAGGCTGCTGCAGAAGCCTGACTATTATGGGGAGGAAAGACAATGGATACCAGGGAGATTTCCCCTGCAGAAGTTAGCAGAGCACACAGTGAAGAAGTCACCACTTCCCACACAGTCTGCCCCCCAACCCCTGATGTTTAGGGGCTCAGCTTCAATCTGAGTAGGTTTCCACACAGTGACCCTCCATTCTCTCTCAATTCGAGCTAGAAATAGTGTGAAGTTTGCCCCTGCCCAATTAATTTTTAGAAGTGAAGAAGGAAGGACTTTCTTGGTCAATAAATCTGACAAAGCCATTATCCTGGGGGATTAAACTGGGAGATAAGAACTTCAAGGATTTGCGCAAATCATATTAGTTCAATTCTCAAATCCGCATAATGCTTCTTTTCAGAGTATTAATTTCATTTATTCTATTTGCTCTCCCTCTATCCTGATAATACAGCCCCCTAAATGAGATCCTCCTATTTTATAGGTTATAATCCTCCCTTTCTAGAGCAGTAACAAGAGGTCTTCACTTAATCGCGTTTATTTCACCCCTCCACTTCTCCCCCTCCTACGTTGTGCATCAATTTGATTCAAAACGTTTTGTTTAAAGCCATCAGGCCTTAAAGTCACTACCACTGACAGGGTGGCTTGCAACTTATGTTGAAGGGCCTCAGGAGATTAAAAGCTGGGAGGGGAGGGGGGCAGGGGCTGAGCAGTCCTGCTTGCAAAGTTTCTTTCATTGGCAACATATACAGCCTAGAAAAGGGAGAAGAGATTCTAGCTAATCACAAATAAGGATGGGAGGCAGTGGCAGTCGGCTCGGAGAGAGGCAGAACTGAGGGTGCTTTTAAACGAGCAGCGCAAAAGCCGTCTCACTACCGGGCCGTGATGGCAGCTCGCTGATGTGGATTTGAGGGGGAAGGATTGTAGGGCCGTTCTGACGCGCGAAAGACGTGGCTGCAAACCGCGTGAAGCATTTAAACAAACTGGAAGGACATGGCTGCAAACCGCGTGAAGCATTTAGACGAGAACAAAGTAAGGCGGCTGATTAAAGGATCAGCTGCGTTTTTTGTGTCATCTAAAAATGCCCTACGGGAGGGGGAAAACCATTGCCAGCTCTTGTCCTATGTTGCAAGTCTCACAATACTTAAAATTATTCCAAGTCCCACCTCCTGGCGTCCATGACTAGGTGAGAATCTCAGCTTGCTTTTATAAATTGTATCTACATGAGACGTGTAAACAAATAACAAAGCCTTGGAAATACGGCCACCTATGGTTCAAAATCCAGGAAGCAATTAAAAAGGAAGCCAGAAATTGTTATTTTTGAAGTGATTCTTTGGAGCCAAACTAAAGCTCCTTGAATGTTTCAGTTTGGTAATACTGAAAAATCTCAGGCATCTCGTACTAACATTTAAAGAGAGGCTCATAAGAACAGATTCAGTCCATCACTGTCACTTGAGAGCTCCTTTTGTCAGTGCCTGGAGGTTCCAGCAGAAAACAGGACCTCACCATGCAAGACACTTTACAGAAAACAGTTCCTGCCCCAAAGAGCTTTCAGTCTAAGAAAAGCAAACCTCCCCAACCCTTCCCATGCCCATACCATCCATTAATCAATATCCATTCAAAGTCAATGCCCATCTCACACTCCACCCTACAAAGTAAAACGTGTTGTCCCACCCCCACCATCATACTCTTTCTCCATGCCCCAGTTAGAGGGGAGAAGCTGATATCACTGCTGCTTCCAGGCACAAGGAAGCCAAATGGTCTCTGCAGGACTCCATCCCCATTCTTTTGGGATTAGCACCTTCCATCCTTTGTTGAACTGTTAGTTAGCATTTCTGTTATGGTACATCCCAGGAAATCCAATCAGCATGAGGACCCTATTGTGCAGGGGGCTCAACATCTAGCCAGGACTGTAAAAGTCCATTCACTCATTCCTTTCCGGCAAGCATGCTTTTGGATCTGATGAATGGATTTTTTATAGTCCTGGGCCCACTTCTCTTCAACTAGTCTTTTACCTGGCAAGTCGATCGTTTAGAACTTTCACAGCCCTGCATATAGCCCATGGATCATATGCAGCATACTAGGTAATTTAGCTTGATCTAATTTTGACAAATTTTTAAGAATTTCACCTATCATTGGAAGAAATGCTTCTGACCCTTATGGTTAGATAGAAAAGTTTGAGCATGTAACTGCAATGCATCCTAAAAGTTCAAAAACCAAAGACCCCCAAAATTTTATGAGTCATGATTTAAACACTCATGACTTCAGAGGTCTGATTCATGACATTGAACATTCTGAGTTGGCAATATCAGAGCTCTCGGTCATCCTGGTTGACTGGAATGCAGCAGCGGGGTTCCACCCGACAAGAAGCCAGACTCCCTCCACCTCATGCTGGAGTATAAATGACACTGGCAGTCAGTCATCCTAGCGTAGGTGGTTAATCCCCTACCAAGTCCTTATTCTACCCAAAATATTATGCAGGTGATACCAAAATGCTTCCTTACCTTCTCTAGTTAATGACCCCGTAAAGTAGCAATGCAAAGCATGCACCCCAGCTTGAAGTCCAACAACATGCCCTTGGTCAATAGCTGAAGCCAAATGTTGGCAAGTAAAACTCACAAGGGATCTATCGAACAGTGGGTATTTTTAGACGGACCCTGCCCTGGTGGATTTAAGCAGATGCTGCTGCCACAGGCCACAGTCGGCCCGCACGCACCCCCTCCCCCACACCATAGAGCTATGAGTAGATCAGCAACCACTCTAGGCTGCCACCTGCAGCTCTATGGCGGTTGCAAGGGCAACCCGTGGCTGGGAGTGGAGCTACAGCGGCCATCCATCTATCCTTTAGACAGACCACTGCTCTGTCCTCGGTTGGTGCTCCACATTTGGGCAGCTCACTCTACTCGTGGTGCTCCAGCATATTCCAAAGCACTGTGAGCAGGCAGCACCTCACTCCAGGGTGGTCCGCCTTTAAACCTGGGGGTAGGGCAGAGCACAAGAGAGAAGCCTTCACTTTACAAAGAACAGCACGTTCCCCCCTGGCATAGAGGCTCCCAGTCAATGGGTTGGAACCCAAAAAGAATAATGCCATAATGCAGGTGGGGGTCAGAATCCCAACCAATATTTGTTATAATCAGCATGTCTTTGTTGCTATTTGGGGTCATGGGATTGTATTTAAGTCTCAAAATGGGAGTCATGTGGGCAAAAAAGATCAGAAACACATGCCCTAGTAACTTACAAGCCTTTCCACCCTACCCAGTTTGTGTTGTGACCTTCTGTCCCTCAGGGAGGAAGGATAGTAAGGCTGTCAAGTGTTGCCCTAAAACCTCTCCAATTTAATAAATGTTATAGGTAGAGAAGCCGATGCACTGAAACACCAAGTGGGTGCCTAAAGGTGTTAACAGAGGCAGCAGCAGAGACATAAATAATAATACAATAGATTTTATTTATGTAGCATCTTCCTATGCTGAATGCAAAGGGGGGGGGGGGGGGGCATGGAAAGAGAAGGGGCCTTAATCCCAGTCTACTGCTCTAGTGACTCACCCTCCTTTCTTTGCAACCTGTCTTAAAAAGTAGGACTCCTAGAAGGAATGAATTAATCTGTGCCCAGAAGCCTGCAACAGGCCCATTACTGATGAGTTGGCTTGCAGTCTACTTTCCAATCCTAAGAAAGCAGAGTAATAAGATTGAACCATTGCTTCACACAGATACTAATAATAATAAAAGTCAGTAGATGAAAACCGTAAAGAACACAGATTAAACGCCAAATGGCTTTCAGCACAATCAAAACGAAATCGTTTAAAAATACAGTCATTGTATTCAGATTTACGGCCTACAAGTGGTAAAGTGAAGGGAGAATATTGCTGCACTAACCAAGGCGCCTGTTCAAGGAAAGGGTATTAATGGCTAAATTACTGGTACGTCGAGGGCACAGGGCAGCTCCATATGACCTTTCCAATTATACATGGCATGACCTTCAATGTCTAATAGTCTGGGATGAGCTAGAGGCAGAACATTGACACACTCCCATTCTTGTCCCAGCACCACCAAGCATAATACAGTGCAAGGCACCCAACAGTGTGCTCCTCCCAGCTTCGATATTCAGGACATCAGAATCTTCACTGGTAGGATGACACGTTAGTACCCACTAAACTTTAGCCACAATGCTGTCTATTACAGCTGGCAAGAGCAAGACAGACAAGGTTGCAGAACAAGAGCAAGACAGACAAGGGTCCATTGCTAATCTCACATTTCAGAATTCAGTATACAAGAAGTGTTTAGCTGCCACAAAGTCACCATGGGTGCTGGAAAACAGAGGAATCCTAGCAAACAACGTTACTGCTAAGAGAGAGATGGTATCAATAACATGAGTATATATATCTCTTGACCCTTCCAACTATTGCCCCATCTCGCTCCTCTCCTTTGCTTACAAGCTCCTGGAGCGAGTTACCTACACACACTACCTTGATTTCTTCTCTTCCAATTCCTCCCTTGACCCTTTTCTATCAGGCTTCCACCCTCTCCACTCAACTGAGACTGTCTTCGCTAAAATCACCAATGACCTTTCAGCCAAGTCGGAGGGCCTCTATTCCATTCTTGTCACTTGGTTTCTCTGCCACCTTTGACCATGGCCTCCTCCTGGATTCACTTTGCTCCCTTGGTTTCCGGGGCTCTGTTCTCAACTGGTTCTCTTCACTCTCTCAAACCGCTCCTTCAATGTCTCTCATGCTGGTTCCTCCTCTGTGTCAATCTTCCTCTCTGTGCGAGTCCCCCCAAGGCTCTGTCCTGGGTCCTCTTCTCAGAAGAGGACCCAGGACAGAGCCTTGGGGGGAGAGCGTGGGGGGGGGGGGGCAATGACTCGGGGAGGCCGGCCCGTTTCAGGCTGCCGCGGCCTGGAACAGGCCGGCCTCCCCGAGTCGTCCCCCCCCCCATCCCAACCCAACCCAATGGGGGGGGTCGGGACCGACAATTATTTTTTTTACTTAAAAAAACAACCGCGGGACCGGACCGGACCACTGGGAAGCCTCCTGGTGGGTTCAACGGCCAATCCGCCCCTGCTCTTCTCCCTTTACATACATTCTCTGGGCAAACTCATTGAATCTCAGTATCACCTGTATGCTAACAACACTCAACTCTCTCTTTGCCCCCATGCTCTGTACCCATCCAGTCTTGTATCACAGACTGTCTATTTGACATATCTGCTTGGATGTCTCACCACCAACTCAAGCTTAATAAGGCCAAGTCTGAACTCCTCATCTTTCCCACCAAACGTTCCCCTCCCTCTCAATTTCCACTGAGGGTGTCACCATCCAGCCTGTCCCTCAGGCGTGTAGCCTGGGGTTCATCTTAAGCTGAATTCACATGAGACAGGTCAGCAGAAAGCACTTCCCCTGCCTTAATCTTGGTTGTGTGAAAGACTTAGGATAGGAGACAGACCGACTAACGCAGGAGAAGTGCTAACAGTTAAGCCAAAAAAGTCACATTTGACAATTGGACTAAATCCCTCACCCACATTTCCCTTTGTGTGTGAAAAGATTGCATATCAACCAGCCTTAATTGCTGTGAAGGAAAAGAGAGGCAATTTCCCCACTCAAGGGATGAATTCCCATTGCCTGCCAAATGGGACAATGTACTGCTGATGGGGGTGGGTGGGGTAGAAGCCTAAATAGTGGAACGTGTATTATCAGCCACAGCACCACTGTGGTAAATTTTAAAGCAGATGGGGAACATGTGAACAGTTAAAAAGCAGGAATGCAAGCTTTCACATCAAATAATACACCAGGGAGAAGAGTCAGGTGTGTTCTCATGTGAATGCAGCCTTAGACTCCTCCCTGTTTTTACACATTGGATCCAGGCTGTTACCAAGTCCTGTCTCTTCGCTCTGCAGAATATTGCTTGCCTTGACTTCTGCAACTTCCGCCTTACTGGTCTCCCCGGCTCCGATCTCACCCCTCATTTCCATTCAATGCACTGCTGCCAAAGTCATCCATCTTGCCCACTGTTTTGACCGTGTTCAGACCTTCCTCTCTGCCCTACCCTGGCTCCCCCTACATGACCATAGTCACTAGGACTGAAACGAGGTCTCGCATTTGCAAGATTTCTCATTGAAATCCCAGTTCATCCCAGACAAATTGAGAATAAGGACTGTTTTGCTGAGTTCTCGGCGAGAAAATAATTTTAAAAAATAAACCATTGTGCATGTGCAAAATGGTTATGGCATTGCAGACTGAAGCTCAATCCCGATAAGACGGAGGTAATGGTGGTAGGCCGGGCGAGATGTTGCCCCCTCTTGTGGAGGGGGTGCGTCCCTCTGTGGCCCAGCAGGTTCGGAGTCTGGGGGTGTTATTGGACACGGGTCTCCGTCTAGATCAGCAGGTGGATATGATGGCGAAGGCGGCATTCTGCCAGCTGTATCTGGTGTGGAGGCTGCGCCCGTACATCTCCAGACCTGACCTGGCCATTTTGATCCATGCCTTCATCACCTCGAGGCTGGATTACTGTAACGCACTCTACGTGGGGCTTCCCCTGACGCTGGCCCGGAGGTTGCAGCTAGCGCAGAATGCGGCGGTCCGTCTCTTAACAGGGCCGGGCCGACAAGAGCACATAACACCGGTGCTCCGTGCACTGCACTGGCTGCCTGTAACGTGCCAAGCCAGATTCAAGGTTTTGACTTTGATCTATAAGGCCCTACACGGTCTTGGACCTGGATACCTCAGGGACCACCTCACCGTCCGCGACTCAGGACAGACCCTCTGGTCCACCAGGGGCACCCTCCTGGAGGTCCCCCGTGTAAAACAGGGGGCTACAATGTAGAGGGCGTTCTCAATGGCTGGGCCCCGGTTGTGGAATTCCCTCCCAGAGGAAGCACGGCTGGCCCTGAGTCTGTTGGTCTTCCGTCGGGCCTATAAGACATGGCTGTTCTCCCAGGCCTTCAGAGGCGGGGAGGGGAGGATGGGCTAAATTTGTGTGTGGGGTGTTTTAAATGGGTTTTAATGAGGATATTGTAGATTTTAATGTTTTAATGTATTGTTTTATATTGTGTTGGAAGCTGCCCCGAGATGCCGTACGCATGGGGGGCAGCATATAAATACAACAAAATAAATAAATAAATAAATAAATAAATAAAATGGCCACCACCCTAAACCAAAATGGCAGCAATAGCACCATCATCGTTTTGGTTCAGGGTGGCTGTTACGATTAGAATATAGGGCCAAGTGAGCCACAGTTGGATGCTGGGGGTTTTGAGACAAGGCAGCACCCTAGGCATGCTGGAAGTTTGGACAAGACAGCATCTTAATGCAAGTTTGCAAAGAGCAAGAGAAACCAAGAAAAGGTCAGCTGCAGGGCATGTCCATAGTGGGCCCCATGGATGTACAACACCCTCCTGTGTTTCAAAGAAGGGAGCCTCTGAAACAGAACAGCCAGTCTTGACTGATATGAGATTCAAGAACTATCAAGGCATCAGGCACCCGGACGTAAAAGAAGAACCAAAATGGTCTAAGAGACAAGGCAGATGGAGCGGACCTCTTATCCCTAGCATGAGGAGAATGATATGGCCACAAACACCATAAACAACTTGCCTAAAACAGAGCGGTGTCAACGTGCCTCAGCCCACTAAACGAATAGGTCCTGAAACCTATAAAACAGGCCCTCTTTCAATAGAACTTCAGTGCAAGGCTTGGTTTCAATAGCTCTGTTGTTGAACATCTGTGGCTTGTACCCCTTCCTGACCTTACACACACGGACCCACTCCCTCGCTCTCTAGCAGCTCCTCAGGGCCGCCCCGTTGGGCCCCCTCTCGGTCTTCTTCAAAACCAGCCCTCATATCCAAATGTGGCCACCAGACATGTAAGAACAACAGATTAGTACACTGAGGTTCTTAACTGGTAATACTGCCAAGTCCAACTATTAATGTTGTATCCAGTAAAATAGAGTTGTACCTATACAATTGGTGTGGTTCTTGGGGCAGTCAGAGATCCTAATAAAATCTATCATGGCAACAGTTTTGCAAAATGGCCTGGTGGCTACTTTGAACATGTGCAAGGATTTATTTATTCCTTGCCAAGAACTCATACTGGGACCAAAATTTCAATGAGATCTCAGTCCCAGTACCCGAAAATCACAATTTTTACTCATGAGGGGGAAATATTGTGCTGCTCATTCAGCCCTCGAGTACAGACTACTTGTCTTTACCTTCAAGACTCTTCATGACTTTGTTCCCCCTTATTTCTCAACACTTGTTTCTCACCACATTCCCACCCAGGCGTTTCGCTCATCCTCTGCCACCACCCTTGCCTGCTCACAACTCCCTTGCTGCTCAAAACATATTACCCTCCCTGCTCCCTTGCTGCCCCTCATGCCTAAAACTCCCTCCCTGGATACATTCACTCTGCTCCCTTCCCAACCTTCAAATCCCTTCTGAAAACTCTCTTCTGTCAGGCTTTCGCTAGGTAGGGTGGGCAGATATGCAAATTTTAGGACACATTTGAGAAATGCAGGTTGCAGGGCTGCATTGGAGCCAATGCAGCCCTGCAACCTGTATTTCTCATAAGTGTCCTCTAAAATTTGCTTATCTGGCCACCCTATCGCTACCTCATCACAAGGAGAAAACCGAGCGAGCAAGGGAGAGAAGAGGAGGCAGAGTCCTTCTCTTCCCTGTAACTAAATTAAGCATGTGTACCTGTAACTTCTTAACTTCAGCAATGTATCCTTGTCTCTTCCTATGTTCACCTGCCCCTTGTCTTTGTTAGTTGGCAAGCCCCTTGGGGTAGGGTTCTGTCTATAACTATTGATTGAACAGTGCCAGGTACATTGCTTGTGCTATATAAATAATAATAAAGGTGGTGAGGGTGGAAACCCTAGACCAGGGGTGGAGAACCTTCTCTCGAACACAGGCCACTCTGAAAGTTAGTGCAATTATGTGGGCCTCATGGGCGTTGGGGGTGCTCAAGGTGTGTGCTCAAGATAGGAAAAGGAAAGGGGAGGATCCAGATCATGGGTCTCTGTCATGGCTCATCCCCTTATATCAAGTTGGTGCCTTCATCTCTGCTCTCCAATATTTCAGTACTTGTTGGTAGGGACTGTGGATTCACCACAGGACAGATCCTGGAACTGGAAAAGGACCAAATAAAAAAACCACCATGGCCAAGATTTGGCCCACAGGCTGTAGGTTTCCCACCCTAGACCTTTAAACACTGGCTGGGAAGGGAATTCAAAGGTGACTGTAACCATGTGCCTCCCATGTACCCCTATTCGTTGTGTCCCTGCCCTTCCCTCCTAGGTGGTAAGTCCCTCTGGGCAGAAACTCATCTCTAGCTAATAATTATACAGTGCCAGGTACATTGTATAATTACAATAAAAATAATAATGGGGGCAAACTTGTGGGACAAAGGCAGATGAGGGTGACTGGAAAAACAAGAGTCCCTATAGCTTAAGGACTGCCAGACTAATGCTCTAGTTTAAAAAGAAATCTAAGAATAAGCAACCAGCACAGCTTTCATATGGATAGAGGTCATTCTCATTCAATATTACAGAACCTTACAAATCTATCTTGCAAATTATTTCAGGGTCTTTGAAAGAGGGGATTAAGTAGTAATAACCTTTAACGTTGGGCCTGTCTACATGAGGTTTGTAACCAGGTTTCTTAACTTTAATTCAGGGATCTGAAATTCATACTAGTATGAAGTCCCATTGCAGACACTCTTAATATGGATTAAAAAATGTCTTTTCTGAATTAAAGTTAACCCTGTTGAATCTACATTAAGAATTCTCACATGGAGGTTTAATCCATATTAAACCAGTCTGTAGTAAATTCATACCCCTAGTTGTTAAGGATTTAGTTAACTAATCTTCCCACACAGACAAGCACGTGGCTTCTCTCTTTTTCTTAACGCCACATGTTCGGCTCAAATTGCCTAGTCACTGTTTGCACTACCACTTTAAATGTCTGATCATTTCATTTTTGCAAAATGTAATGATCACTTTCCTGGTGGGAATGAAGTTAGCATCACACTTGCCAGCTGTGATGTCTCACCCAGAGGTAAATCTCCCACCTGACTAACTCTGGGTTGTTCTCCCTTTTACTTGTAGTTAAAACTTCAGACAGAACTCACGACCATAACTTCTGGTTTTGGCATCCCCTATAATTCACTCCCTCCTCCCTATCTCACACCCTGACATTCTTGCAGGATTGGTCAGGGCTGGCATTAAAAGCACCCAGTGTCTAATCTCGTCTGCCTAGAAGAATCTCACTTTTTTTAAGTCTCTAATTACCAGGCCTTCAGCAAACTGATCAGCACTTTCCAGGTGCTGAAGTGTCATGCCATGTGCATTTATTCCAGTTCTATTGATCAGGGTTTGACTGTGCAACTTCTAACAATGGGCCTAACCTTTCCAATGCTTCAGTCTCTAATTAGTTTTTAAACAAGGACAAATACATTTCACCCCTCCCATACTGTTATTCCTCAGCTCAAATCCTTCAAAGGCCTATGTGACTTCCTGTCCACCATGATGTCAAGTTTGACATTTCTCAAGTCTTTTTGAAGAGCTGTACAGTCACTGACCATCTAAGAGAAAAGCTACACTAAAATGGGACAGCACATATGCCAGCAAACATTGCATTTTGTAAGTCCAATAAAATACCACAATTGGAATATACAAAAGGAATTATTTTCTTTGCAGGGATCATTTAGAAAAGGAAAAACAAACCAGAAAGAATCTGGCATACCAACACCAAAGCAGGGAGGCTAATATGCTGGCCCAGTCTGCCCTTCCCTTGTGCCTTCCCAACTGATCATCTCAAAGTGCTTCATAAACAAGTTGTAACACATGCGCAGCCCTTAGTCCATAAGGCAAGTATCATTAACACCATTTTAAATATGCGATAACTGGGACACTAGAGGTTTTTGCCAATTGGCCAAGATCATACAGCAGGACCCTGAAACTAGGAAGGGACTCTAAATCTGTTTCCAGCTCTGTCCTTAAACACTACTTCTTCCTTAAACTAGACATGTTTCTTCAAATAGAGGGACAACAGTGTGTCTCCACGACTTAGCAGTCCAAATAGCCACTATGGTGTCTAATGATTCCCTAGTCCACTTTCACCGGAGCAAACATTGTCACTCGCCACTGCATCATTAACAGAAGAAACTCATGTTGCCACAGTTCAGTCCAAGCTAACAATTACAGGAACAACATTTTCAGGTGTTCCTGTAACTCCATCCCAGCCCATCCAGGTACAGCAGTTCCAAACCACACAGATATTGGTTTCACACAGACGTTAAATTTAGCACAGCCCATTGCATCACAGGCAATCCCGATACAAGCCTTACTGCTTTACCTGCAATTCCCAGAGGACAGGTTGCCCTCAGCATGCAAGCAAAGCGTACACCATTCCCATGCAATCACAGCCTATGAATGGCGACATGACAACTGACTTGCCAGCTGCAGTATAAGTCCAAGAGGAGGTGAAAGGTTGGGTGGTGGTGACCATGTTGTATTTGGGACTACGCTGAGGTTGCATAACTCATTACAAAAGTGACCTTTAACTGATGCCTCAGAGGGAAGAATATTTGAGGCCTTCCATCTGCTTTATTTGCACTCACCAGCTGGGCTGCTCGCTGCTTCTCTTCAGTAGTGCTGTTCTGTTCCCGTTGGAGGGTTGATTTCAGACCCTCTCTAGCTGCCTCTTGTTCCCTTTTGGCCAGCCTGACAAGTTCCTCTTGCACCAGTGCCTGTTCTTGCTCATACCTGTATCAGCACCAAAAGCAAGCAGAGAGAGGTAATCAGTCAAAGGCAGGCAGAGAGAAGACCTTTGGCAACAGGTTCACAGATTATTCTGCTGTACACTAAGCCAGAAACAAACTAGGCAGAGGTGGGATCTACCTTGTACACTGACAGCACTCAAGTATCAGTGTGATTTCTGAAATACAATCAGGGACCCATGTTTACTGTAGTTTCCCCATTACCACCAATGGGGAAAGCACAGCGAACATGGGTCCCTGATGTTATACAATGATGATCTCAAAAAGCTAAACAAAAAATCTGATGCTGAAAACTTCAAGCAAAAGAGAGGCCACTGTGTACATAAACCCAGTTAGCTCAAATATGATTATTTTACGTACTTGCCAATCACCCCACAAAAAGGTGAATAAAAGGATTTAATAAGCCACGTATTCAACTGCTAGAGAGGCTAAGAAACAAAATTGTAGAGTAGTCCAACCGGTGGCCCATGGGCTGGATCCAACATAGGAACTTGAGGAGGTAGCCAAGACGTTGGACAGCCCTGAGACTCTAGTAGGCTATGCCCGCTACCAACCCTGTCTTACTTAGCTGCTCTGCTGTCTCTGTGGAATGGAAGAGCACTCTGAAGAGTATCTGGAATAGCAGGGCTGGCAGTAGCAAGCTCCTATAAGTCTCAACTCAACCCAAGAGACCGAATCTACAGCACTGCTGGGTAGAGGACTTTGCACATTAACAGACGCTTGCTCAAGATCCAGGAGTTCTTTAGACACAGAGGTCAGGCATGTTTCCTCTGTAGGAATGAAAAAAGTCTCTCTCTAGCAGGGCATCATCAGTAAGTAAGGATTTAATATTGCTAGCGCTATTAATCCCACCACCTCTTTAGAGAACACAACCAGCCTTTCCAAGGGCTTCGTTAAGATCTTCTCCACATGCAGCTGCACTATGGATTAACTACTCACTTGCCACATAACTCAGCTGTTGTTGATTCACTGCCACATAGTAGTTTTGAGTTTATTGCTTGGTAAGTTTCCCTGCACTAAACTGCAGCAACTTGCCACATGTCAAACTATACAATGGAAACTCTGCATGCAAACACCATGCCACACTCATACGTGCACAAATACCTTGCTTCGAACATGGCAAGCTCATCCTGTGGACCTGAGCCTGACATGTCAGGACACATGATAAAGGGCAGTGGATACATCCACCTGTTTTTAGAGGCTGAGATGATAAACAAGGACAGTGTTGCAAAAGGACTTTTTGAATTAACTGTGGGATGCATTTGCCCCCCAGGCCTGAGACTCCCACCCCTACTAAACTAAGAACTCTTACAACACTTCTGTGGGGTATAATGCCACCTTAAAGATAAGAAAACTGAGGCACAGAGAACACCAGAGTTGCGCCCAGAATTCAGGATAGTCTTAGGAACTATAGCAGCAAACCGCTAGAAAGCTGTAGTTAAAAACCATGACACACGTGCCAACAGTTTCACTGCAGCAGGCAAGCTCTCAACTATGGGGAAAGTTTAGCCGCTACTGTCCTCTGCACTTGGAACAAGCAGCAAATAGTCACAAGGCAGGGACAAAGAAACAAAGTCAATTTCACCCCACAGTATGGCTTATTCCCACTGGCAGCTTTATGCAGAGCAGCATAAAAACACTAACAAACAGATGCAAGATTTAGGGGGGGAAATCAACAGGTTAGCAGCCAGGGTCTTTGAAGATTTCTTTTCCCCTGGAAACAAAGGTAGATCTACCTTTGCAATTCAGTGGCCAGGCCACAAAGATTATTTCCTGAAGGTATCACATTGGTCTTCAATCTCCCTGCCTTCCACACTTTCATAAACACCTTCCTGTTTGTTTCCAGATCCCTTAACTGTACCTTAACACATATTACAGACTCCCAGTTTGCCTGGTGACTTTAGCTAACTATTGCATCTCTAACTGCTTGGGAAGCGAGATCCTATCACCTCACCATGGAGGGAGGTTGGGAGGTAGGGGCATGGGGGGAGGGGGGGCTTTGCCTCCCTGTGGGAGAGGGAGTCCCAGGGAGAGGGGGTGGGGATGGGGGGAGGAGTAGGGAGGGATATTTTGGGAAAGGAGATGAGGGGAGGATCTCCCTCGCAGCATGGGCGGGACAGCCGGAGATGTAGGACTGGGGGGGAGGCAGCCAGAGGGGGGGGGTGGTGTAGGGGTCATGACAGGCCAGGGGAGATATGGTCTCAGGGGGAAGGGAGTGGGAGTGGTGAGGCAGGAGAGATGCTTAGTATACGTCCTGCTTACCCCTCCCCCAGCAGGTGGAACTTGGTCAGAGGGCCGTCAACCCAGTTTTGGCGCTGTTAAACATGAGGTCGGTGGCAAATAAGGCAACAATGGTCCAGGAGGCAGCCCTGGACTATGCCACCGATCTCGCGTGTATCACGGAAACCTGGCTGGACAACGAATCGGGGCCTATCTTGGCTGATCTTGTTCCAGCCAGGTATTCTGTGCAGCACCAACCGCGGTTGGAGGGGCTGGGGGAGGGGGCAGTGTAGCAGTGATTTTTAAAGGAGGACTGGTCTGTGAGGAGGTACTCAGTGCGACCCATGGTAGGCATTGAAGGTCTCCATCTTGTGTTTGATTTGGCAGAGGGCATTTTGGGAGTGCTGCTGGTATACCGTGCACCTACCAGTACGGCGGCCTCCCTGCATACTCTGGATGAGGCTGTGTCGGAGGTGGTGTTGCAGTCCTCAAAGATGATAGTCTTGGGGGGACTTCAACATGCACGCCGACGCAGTTCTCGGGGGAGCCAAGCATGAGTTCATGGCCGGCATGGCAATCATGGGCCTGTCCCAGAGGGTCAACGGCCCGACACATCTTGGAGGTCATACCTTGGACCGCATGTTTTCCACTGGCCTTGAGGCGGGTGCTCCGTTAATGGGGGAGATATCAGCTGTGTCCTTGTCATGGCCGGATCATTACCTCCTGCAGACCTCCCTTCTAGCACATCTGCCACCAGAGGGGTGTGGAACCTATTAGGATGGTCCGCTCCCGGAGGCTGTTGGACCCAGTGCGGTTTCTAGGCGCTCTCGGGGAGTTACCCTCTGACCTTGATGACCGTCTCATAGATGACCTCGTCAAGCTATGGAACATCGTGCTGACGGAGGCCATCGATCGAACGGCTTCCAGACGTCTGTTGCCCAGGCAGAGGCTCCGCAGTCCTCCTTGGTTTTCCGAGGAGCTGCGGATGCTGGAGCAAGAGGGGTGACGGTTGGAGTGACAGCGGCGTCGTTCTCGCGCTGAAGCCAACAGATTGCGGCATAGAGCTAGTTTACGAGCCTATGCCGTGGCTATGCGAGCAGCAAAGAAGTTCTTTGCTGCCCTCATAGCATGTGCAAAATCCCATCCAGCGGAGCTGTTCCAGGTTATATGGGGGCTGGCCAGTTCGGCCTCCTTCAACCCTGGGGTTGAGTCGTCATCTGCCCGCTGTGACCTTTTTGCAGAGAATCGCTCATATTCACCAAGACCTCGATGCCGCATTTATCACAGTGGAGGATGTAGAAGCCCCGGCTTGTCCAATTTTGTGGGATCACTTTCAGTCGGTGACACCCGCTGACGTGGTGGGTGTGCTCGGGGCGGCTCGAGCCACCTCTTGTGAATTAGATCTGTGCCCGTCCTGGCTGGTTAAGAGCTGCCGGGAGACAATGGGGCCAGGGTGGTCAACGCCTCCCTCTGGCAGGGCAGAGTGCCGGGCTGGTTCAAGGAGGCGGTGGTGCGGCCTCTGCTCAAGAAACCATTGCTTGATGCTGACTCCCCTGCCAGCTATCGGCCTGTCTCTAACCTTCCCTTTTCAAGGAAGGTTATTGAATGGGTAGTGGCTCAGTAGCTCCAGGGGCATCTTGACCGCGTCGGTTATCTTGATCCTTCTCAGTCTGACTTTCATCCGAGTCATGGCACTGAGACAGCACTTGTGGCTTTGGTGGATGATCTCCGCCGTGAAAAAGATCGAGGTCACTAGACCCTACTGGTCCTGTTAAATCTTTTGACAGCATTTGATACCATTGACCATGAGATGTTGGTGACACGTCTGCAGGACAGTGCAGGGGTGGGCGGGATCGTTCTTGAATGGTTCCTGACCGGGAGAACTCAGCGGGCGGTGCACGGTGATTGTTTTTCATCTTATCGAGACCTCTCGTGTGGGGTTCCGCAGGGTTCTGTTTTGTCCCCTCTCCTGTTCAACGTGTGTCTGCAGCTGCTCGGCGAGGTGATCAGAGGGTACGGGGTGAGGTATCATCAGTATGCAGATGACACCCAACTGTATCTCTCATTTTCGACCGACCCAGGCATGGCTGTCTCGGAGCTTACCTGGTGTTTGGCAGTTGTGGGGGACTGGATGAGGGTTAGTCGACTGCAACCGAATCCTGACAAGACAGAGGTGATGTTAGCGGGTAAGTCAGTGGAGGTGATGGCTCCCTCGGTTTATGGGATCTGTCCCCCACTGACTTCCTAGGTATGGAACCTGGAGGTGCTCCTCGATGCGCAGCTCTGCCTGGAACTCCAGGTGGAGGCTGTGGCGAGGAGTGCCTTCCACCTGTTACATCTGGTGCGGCGGCTTCGGCCACTGGTTTCGGTTCCTGACCTGGCCACAATCATCCATGCATTTATTACCTCTCATTTAGACTTCTGTAACACGCTCTACTTGAGGCTACCTATGGTGATGGCTCGGAAGCTGCAGCTGTTGCAGAATGCGGCGGCCCAGCTCCTGGTGGGGCTGGGGCGCCGGGAACACATTACGCCAATGCTCTGATCTCTGCACTGGCTGTCAATAGTCTTCCGGGTCTGATTCAAAGCGTTGGTTTTGACCTATAAAGCCTTACACAGTCTAGGCCCTGCCTACTTGCGAGATCGCCTCACTCCCCGGGTTCTAGACCGGCCTCTGCGGTTGCCATGGGGCACCCTGTTGGAGGTCCCCCGGGTTGCCACACAGAATAGGGCATTCTCGGTGGCCACACCACGCCTTTGGAATTCCCTCCCAGCGGGAGCCCGTTTGGCCCCAGACCTCCCAGCTTTTCATAGGAATTGTAAGACCTAGCTGTTCCGTCAGGTGTTTGGTGACGGAGAAGGGTAAGGGTTGGTAGGGGGTGGGGATATTGGTGGGGTCTTTCCCCTCTTTTATTATCATCGTCATCGTCAGGGGGGGGGGATGATGTTTTATTCTGTTTTATAATATTTCATGTTTTTATTGTTGTTGTTAGCCACCCCTGGCTGTCTGTGGTAGGAGGGGCAGGTTATAAAATTAAAAAACAAAAACAAAACTCCAGACAGTAGAATTATAGAGAAAACAAATTAAGCCAGAAAAAAATCCAGCAACCCAGATGTCCATTGCCTGACAGCAAGAATGTGACCTTACCTCCTGTACAGGTCCTCCTCTGCTTCCGAGGGTTTCCGACCCAAGCTATCAGCTGATGGTGGGTGGATGGCTGCAGAGAAAAACAGAAGTACACAATTACTCTGATAGAGAACATTGACCCTCCCCTCATGGTATCTATAGGGCTTGTCATGAGAGAGGCAAAAAGCCTCAACAAAAGAACATCCTATCACCAAGAGAAAACTTAGCAGCAGGACCATCATAAGGAAATATTAACTTGGTGTTTGTGGAAGCAAGGAGTTAACAGTGTCAGCCTGGACAATGCATAAGTAGGCACTGTGCATGCTTCCTTCATCTTCAGAGCAAAGAAATTATTAGGCGATTTGAAACATCCACAAACAAAAAGAAGGGGTATTATTAAACCTATTTTTAACTGTGTTTTGTTTATCAATGAACACAGGTTTCTGGCTCCTTGGTTCTCTACTCCATATGTCACTCTGGGTCCCTTTCACAACATTAAGTATCTTAAAGAGACGGATGACTATCAGCCAAGAATGCACTTTTCGGCACTGTAGAGGAAATCAAAAGCCAGTTGACTCAGATAAGGAAACAGTTCTCTGCAGCAAGCCATTAAGCAAAAAAACAAGCAATTAAGCTATGACAAACTCTCTTCACTTCTCTCTGGTAACAGCTGGAATCAACTGAGGAAACGTTTCCTCTTCTAAGCCTACAGAACGCCACCGTATGCATATAGCACATCCTCCATACACCAGAAGCGGAAGACACAAAACCATCCTTCTAAAATGGTAATTGTCATAAATAAAGTTTGGCACCATTATGGCACCCTTCATCCACAGACCCCAAGGAGTCTCACGCACACTAAGGAAGTCTTATAGATATATCTGTAAAATGGGTATATATCACTATTCCATGACTGGAGAAACTGAAGTGCGGATGGATTAGGTGATCTAAGATCACAGAGAGAGCCAAAGAAAAGTGATATCTTTTACAAAGTTTTTCTTTAGATTTAAGATCACACAATAGCTTAGCACAAGAGCATGACACAGAACTTGGGAATCCTAGTTTTTTTTAGTCAACACACAATTGTTTCCCTAACACACACAAAAAGTTAATTACATCTTGGAAATATATATCAAGCCTAACCTGCATACTTAAAAGATAGCAAGTGCTAATCAAAATGCTATTCTCATAATGTGTACACATCCTTACAAGATACAAGTGTGCATAAGAGGGAGCCAACCATCTGGCAGTGTCACAGAGACTAATCTTGTCAAAGCATTTTACAAACTGCCAGTACCTGCAGAACACTCCCCTTCTGAAGCTTGTGGTAATGTTGTGCTACCAAAGGAAGATGGTCTTTGGTCCCTTCGAGGTGGTTCCTTCATTCGGTTCACTACATCTTCAGAAAGCTAAAGCAGTTAGGGAAATAGAGGAGGTGAAAGGGAGGGAAAGAGATTGAGTCAGGTTTTGCACTGCTAAAAGACTACAAATGGTTGGACAAATTTTTAAAAACTGGTAATAATTTGATATCAAGTTTTCTCCAACAGTATGTTGGCTTGATATTTAAAAATTATATAAGGAAGTGACGGGACCCTCAACACTTGAATTTTAAGGCAGCACAAAGCACTGAAGAATATGTTATTAGGGAACGACTCTTCACAAGCATAGGAGGTAGTAGAATCCATCATTTTCCAGCAGATATTCGTGTCACGTTTCTACAATCCCTGGCAGAGTCTTCCATCAAACAATAACAGAAGGTGGGTGATAACCAACTGCAGTGTTCAATCCCAATCTCACACAATCTTCCATCCATTAAAGTCAATGGCTCAGCTCGCAGTGACTTTAACAGTAGAAATGTAAAGAAAGATTTAAGCAGCACCTAAAGAACACAGCAATCATTCTGAGCAGTTTACACCAGCCTTATAGACAAAACGAAACGGATCTCAGAGTCTGCCTATCTAAAAGAGGCCTCCATGGACTCATTTCAAAGCATATAGCAGAATCTTTGTGGGTTGCTACTGCACAAGAGAAGCAGCATTTTAACACCTTGATTACGTCTTGTGATTGGGTCAATTTGGTTTTAGATTTTCAGCTCTCCTCCTTTCGTCATAAACCATAGGTATAACTCACCTGTCCTTGTACAGAACTCTAGCAAGGGATCCCAGACAACACAGGTCTAGGTGTGTAACATGCACTGCAAAATGCCTAGACAGTAGCTGGACTGTTTAATTCATGACAAGGACAGATTTTATAACTTTGAGAGAAAATTAACTTTCAGTATTATCTATAAAGTATCAGAAAATGGCTATAAACAGCACACATTACCAAGAGATCCAAAAATGAAGCAGCCTATTTAATTTCATCCATCCTGACTAGATTCAGACTGGGGTATACACTTAGTTTAAGCTTCTGAGATTAATGGAACAGCCCAGTAACCACAAACCAAGATTTTTTTCCCGATTTTGTTACTACTTAGCTCCAACTACGCCTCAATAATATCAAGCAAAAACAAAGTAAAATTAACAAACAAACAACACTTTTTTGCTAGGCTGGCATGTGGAGATGAACGAAGAGGGAGCCCAGCTAAGCAACCTCAAAGGGTAATTGGTTAGGATAAAATTCCCTTCTGCATTAAGCACTGAGCTACCTGCAAAGGGGAAAATGACACAACATTCAGTCAGCTCCCTGTGTAAAGAGTACAAGTAAGAGGGGGTGAAGGTGAAAAATCCGAGCCAGTTTTTCTCTGTAAGTACCTCTAATGTGAGATTTAGCAAAACCATAGATTAAGGGAGAAACAGTACAGGAAAAGGCCAAGAGAAAAATAAAAGAAATACAGCTGAAAGGAAAAAAAAGAGGAAGGGAATAAACAGACAAAAATGCACACTGCAGAATACCATCATTTCTCTCTCAATGACACATAGGGGCTTATTCTTGATCTCTTGGGATTTCACACCTTATTCAATTCTGTCACCACATAAAATGTCTTCATTTTAAAACCTAGTCCACAGAGAAGGACCTCTAACCCTCAATCATATCATATTATGTACATATGTAGTTAGGCTGCAGCAGTTGCCATGGATTCCAGGTAATATTAATAAAGGGGGACAGAGCTCTCTTCCTCAGAAGGCTCTCTAAAGCAGATGGCTCCTACCTTTAATAATAATAATTTTTATACAGCACCTCTCTGCCATGGCACTCAAGAGTGCTTCACATAGAACTAATTAACACAACTTTTAATCCTCAAAACAACTTAGCATCAGCTCTTCTGGGAGGATGGGGGCAGGTACAGACAACTGTCAATAAGGGCAATAATACTACAGCCCAAGGTATCCTTCACCCACCACAATCCCTGCTGTGCTTCTCTCTCCCCTACGCTTCTCAACCTTATCCACCCCAACCCACCTCCCTCATTCTGCCGGATCCCAACAGCACCCACAACCCGTCATTGCATATTAACCCTTCACCCCAATGCCTGCCCCTCACACCACCCTCCCCATTCCCCAGAGGTCCCCTCACTTCACCTCAACCCTTCATCCCACTGTCAGCCCCTCTCACCCTGATGCCCTGCAGCACCCGGATTTGCTCGTGGTCATCCAGCCCGAACGAGACCTTCCTGTTCCCATAGCTGCTCTCACTGCCCCCCATGGTGACAGGACTGGGATAGGGAGGGGCTGGGGAACGTCCAAATATCCCCCTCTCAGGGTGGTATCAAGCGCCTGAAGATACACCCACCCTTCTCTCAACAAACCCGCGCCTCATTGGCGGGCCCGACAGAAGCAGCCAATGAACCTACACGTTACTGACGGCGGGTGGCGGGGCACGCTGGGAAATGTAGTCTTTGCTGCTAAGTAGCTGCTTCCAGGGATGCGGCTGCCGGGATTCGACGAGCTCAGAGGAGTTCAAGGAACGCAAAGGAAGCGACGGCCTGGTATCTGCGGCGGCGTCTCAAGGCTGCTCTAATTATGGGGCAGGAGATGAGCCTAGCGTGCCACGGGGGTTCTGAATGGCAGCCCCCATCCAATGCAAAGAGGCACAGCCCTGCCCTGGACTCCGGGGCTTGGAGAGACCCTACCAGCTGGAAGCCCCTTAGCCTCCACTATGCTGTACAGAAAGCGGGAGCAGAATAGTGGCTCAGTTTAGGGCGGGAAGGTGAGGAATTTGTGTGCAGTGGACAGTACTTTGTGTAATCAGCTCTACCCACACGGAGTGAGACTGCAATTCTCAACCATTGAAGTCAATGGGATTTTAGTTGTTGGCATCAATGGGTGGATTGCAATCTTTATGCACACAGAGCGAAGCTACAAGCCTCCGCCTCCACCATTAAAGTCAGTGTCTCAGCTCTCATTTACTTTAATGAGAAGGTAACATTCTAAAATAAAATGGATGGTAACAAAAAATAGTAGCTGAAATTAGCAGTAGAAATAGAATGGTGGTAGGGCTGAAACCAATGGCAATGTAATGGCTAAGTACGGTGTTGTGTAATGGCTAAGTGCGCTGTAGGCTTCGAGTCTCACCTTAGCCAGAAACACACTGGGTGCCCTTGAGTCAGTCTCAATATTATTTCAGCCTAACCTACCCCACAGGGTTGTTGGGAGGATTGTGTACTATGTAAAGCGCTCTGAGTGCCATGGCAGTGAGACAGTGCTGTGTAAAAATAAAGATTATTAATAGCTTTAATTGCACAGAATCAGAGCCTTAAAATCTCATCTCTAACACTCATGAGTACTCTTTATAGAACTACTCAGAAATAAGTGTGTTTTTTTAAAGATTGGCATAAGGTGCCAGCTATCCAGTTTTACCTGAACAGGTCTTCTGTTTTGGCCCTGAAAATTCCATCGGGAGATTTTCCATCCATTTAGAAAAGGGGAAGTAGAGAGAACAGAACCCTCCCAGGATTCCTGCCCAAAGCTTAGCTACCGAACCACACAAATAATGCCACTCCTGGAGCTCAAGTGGTAATAAAAAAAAAAGTCTGGCTTATAAAAAGGGCTTTTACGTGTGCAAGCAACTTCAATTTTAAAGTTTATTTTTACATCTTTTTGTAGCAGCACAGCCTCAAAATTGGGCAGTGGGCTATTATTTGTAATTTAGCCACTGGCACTAATAGAGCCATCTTCAGGTCAGCAAAAGCAGACAGGATGAGCAACACCATGGCTGCCTCCCCAACTTCACCTCTGTAGGTAGCAGAGCAGCCAAGGACCTAAGCAGTGGGAGTGAAAAGGCATTCTCCTTTTGGCATCCCCAAATCTCATAACCCTAGGATTGGGGTCCTAGTCTCTAAAGAGGAAAGAGTGAACAGCCCTACCCTTTTTTTTTTTTGGCAGGCAGTGGAGAATATTATAGCATATAATGCAAAAGAATTTGCATAGCCTGTATTAGAGGCAGAGTGAATGCCCACAGATGTCACACCGGGATTTTAAATTAAAAACAAAATGCTCTGTATCTTTTTTGACGCGTTGGGAGTCATGCCTCAGCCCATATTATAACTGAATTCACTCTATAACAATTCCTGTTATAATGGGGTTGCACTGTACCCAATTTTAAACAGTAGAATGCCCACAAACTTTGATATGAGAAAAAATGGTATAGTGTCCATGGATTTAATTTAAGATGGAATATTTTCAGTGGCAAGAGCAAAAGTGCCGTGGAACTCTTAACGTGTTTACAAGAAAAATTTAACGATTTCCTTGCCACACAAATTAAGTAAGACAAAATTCTCATCTGTAAACAGATTCTTCCTGCTCTAAGCGTTCTTTATACGTGCAATGACAGAAATGTAGCTAACACACATTAAAAACCCTTGTTAGGATGTTAACGTTTCTCATTCGAACAGCCTATGTCATTGCTCTATGCAATGTGCCCCATGACTCCACAAATTGGTACAATCCTGAGTGACACTTGTGTGAAAGGTAGCTGAATGTCAGATATTAGTTGAAATCAAGAGTATTTCCTATGTAGGTAAAATAAATAAATAAAAATAAAAATACTATTTTACTGCTGCTTTATCGCTTTGTATGAAAAATTTCTCTTATTCTGTCATTGGTGATTCAGGTGACATTCTGATTCCAAATATTAAAATGTCGCCACTGAAAATTAGAAAATAAGAGGGGCTAAAGAAGTTAGAATGTTTCTTTGCTAAAAATGTTTATGCAAGACACAATTATCCTCTGAATAACATAAAATAAAACATTGAGAAAAGTTAGCTGCAACTTTAGAAAGCTGGCAGAAATTTTTGGAGCTTGAGGAGAATTGTCTCCTGCCACTAAGCCAGAAAGGATAGGACCTCCCGGGACCCTCGCCACCTCTTTTCCACCTTTGACTCCCTTCTCACACACCCCTGTCCTCCCCCTCCCTCTTCTCTCTCCACTCAGGATCTTGCTCTCTTTTTCACCTCTAAGATTGACAAGATCCGCCTGGATATCGCTTCCAAGTCCTCTCCCTCTTCCCCTGAGGAAATCTCCTCCAACCCCTCCACTTGCCCCCTGGACCCTATTCCTTCCCGCCTCCTAACCCCCATTGCTTCCACCATCGGTCCTCCCCTCCTGCACATCATCAACCTCTCCCTCTCTACTGGCTCTGTCCCCTCTGCCTTTAAACACGCCAGTCTCCTCCATCCTCAAAAAGTCCACTCTAGATCCCTCTGAACCCTCTAATTACCGTCTTGTCTTGCTCTTCCCTTTTGCTTCCAAGCTCCTTGAACGGGTTGTCTACTCCCATTGCCTCCACCTCCTCTCCGCCAATTCCTCCCTTGACCCCCTGCAATCTGGCTTCCGCCCCTTCACTCCACTGAAACCGCTCTTGCTAAGATCACCAACGATCTTCTTGTGGCTAAATCCAACCACCTTTACTCTATTCTTGTCCTCCTTGATCTCTCTGCTGCCTTTGACACTGTTGACCACTCACTCCTGCTTGAATCACTCCACTCCCTTGGATTCCGGGACTCTGTCCTCGACTGGTTCTCCTCCTACCTTTCTGACCGCTCCGTCAATGTACCTCTTCCTAACTCCTCCCCCTCCTCCCTACCCCTCTCGGTTGGGGTTCCCCAAGGCTCCGTCCTTGGCCCGCTCCTCTTCTCTATCTACATCCAATCTCTAGGCAAACTCATTGCCTCCCACGGCTTCCAATATCACATTTATGCTGACGACACTCAACTCTCTCTCTCCGCTCCTTCCCTCTCCCCCTCTGTTCAAGCTCGTCTCACCAACTGTCTCTCTGATATCTCTGCCTGGATGTCTCAACGCCAACTCAAACTGAACATGGCGAAAACTGAACTCCTGATCTTCCCTCCTAATCCTTCCTCTCCCTCTTCCCTGTCAATTGCCATTGACGGGGTCTCCATTCTCCCTGTCCCCCAAGCTCGCAGCTTGGGCTTCATCTTCGACTCGCACCTTCAAACCCTTCAAACCCTATATTGACTCCATTGCCAAATCCTGCCGCTTCTCCCTCCACAACATTGCCAAGATCCACCCTTTTCTGTCTGTCTCCTCTGGTAAAACTCTCATCCACGCCCTAGTCATCTCACGGCTCGACTATTGTAAACTCCTCTTCACTGGCCTTCCCCGCTCCCACCTTTCTCCCCTTATCTCTGTTCAAAACTCTGCTGCCAGGATCATCCACCTAGCCCGTCGCTTTGACCACGTGCAGCCTCTCCTCTCCTCTCTCCACTGGCTCCCACTTCCCGCGCGTACTCTGCACAAGCTCCTCGTCCTCACCTACAAAGCCCTTCACAACCTCACTCCCCCCTACCTCTCTGCTCTGATCTCCCTCCATACCCCTGCTCGAGCACTCTGCTCCTCCTCCCTCACCCTCCCACGCCTCCCCTGCTCCCCCAACCACCTTCATCCCTTCTCCCTCGCTGCCCTGCACACCTGGAACTCCCTCCTGGCCCTCGTCCGCTTTGCCCCCACCCTCCACGCCTTCAAGTCCCTCCTCAAAACCCACCTGTTCTGCTCCGCCCTTCCAAACTCCTGCTAATCATCCCCACCCAGGATTATCATCCAGCTGTTAGCTGCAAACTCCCAATTTACTGTAACCAAGCCAAGAATGTATACCTGAGCTCTTGCATCCTCATGAATGTCGCTTCCCTTGTCTCTCCCTCTGTTCCCCTTCCCTGTCTCCCCTCCCCCTGTCTTTAGATTGTAAGCTCTCGAGCAGGGACCATGTTTACCTTATTTTTTGTAAGTGCCAGGTACATCGCTGGTGCTATATAAATGCTTATAATAATAATAATAAATTTAATTTATTTTATTTTTAATATTGAAATAAAGTGCTTCATTTAAGGGCTTAGGAAGGCAGGAAGAGGAGAAAGACAGGAAGCTTTATGTTCTGCAAAGTTTTTTGGGAGGGGGAAGTTACATATGTAGAGGAAGCAGCACAGTATCATTAAGAGAACCTCTGATCCAAAGATGTTGGACAGAGAAGAGAGGAGGAAGTGTGGACTCTCTTCTACGGGAAAAAGGTTTTGGTTAAATCAGGAGTGGGGAACTTTTTCCATCTCATACTCCAGCTTGAAAATTCATACAAGCTCTATGGGCTGCATAGGAGTTGGGGGGACACGTAAGAGGTATGCTGTGAATAGGACATTTATTTACTTATTTATACAAATATTTATTATCCCGTTCCCTCTTGCCTCAGGCAATGGAGTGGCTCAGTGCTGAGTGGCACCTGTGGAAAAGGTAGCTGAATGTCAGATACTGGTTAAAATCAAGAGTATTTCCTATGTAGAAATGTGAGGATCCCAATCATGGATCCAGCCCCTATCTTTGAATGGTTGCCCTCATCTATGTTCGCCACCGCCACATGAAAGCTCAGTGATCAAGGGTAGGGAATGAATTCATGATCCTGGGCCAGATCCAGGAATTGGAAAGAGGCCAAGTAAAAAACAGCCATGGCCATAGCTTCCTCACCCCTCAGTTAAATAAACACTGTTGGTAGATAAAGAATTTCAGTAATGACCTGGATATATTTATCTTAAGCCAGGAGTGGCCAAACTTGTTAAGGAACCACGTGTGGCCCATGGACAATTCAAGTACAGGTCTTGAGCCCCAGCCTGCCTTAACAGTCCTGTGTCCTACTTTAGCGCACTGGAGTCTCCGCAGCTGAATCACCCCTGCCCTGCTCCTCAGAATCTCAGCAGCCAGGACTGCTGAACACCAGCTCTGCCAGCCAATCACAGATGAGGAGAGGTTTGTGTGCATGTGCATATGTTTGTGCCTCTCATGGCTCTCAACCATACAAAGAGTTTGGTATGTGGCTGTTGGGAACTTTGGCCTGTCTTGAGCACTGCTGATGAGGTGTAATTTTGGATCTGTTATAAGGCTATTTTCAAAATGGACTGTGACAATCTGATTGCATAGTAGCAGAGTTATATGGCTGTGCTACAAGACACCTCCTCTTAATTCCAAAGAAGAGGGTTTTATTTTTCCAGAGTTTTTCACTTAAAATTCAAAGATAAGCAAAATCCAGTTCTATTAAACAACCGTAAATGGAGAGAAAAGTCTGCTGCTGTTTGTTCGTCTAGATATACAAATACACAAGAGTAGTCATTCTGAAAGTGTTGGGTTGCTCCTGTAGGAGATTTGCTGAAAATTTATTTTGCCAAGCCAATGATGAATTTTACACAGGTGAGACTTATTAGGAGATTTTTAAAAAATTAAAATAGAGAGTATGTGTGTGTGGATTTCTTCTGCAGAAAAGGTTTGGTGCTAAAATATTAAAAGTTAGAATCTCTTAATTACTTTAATGGAGTACATTTTCTTTGTGAAAATATAGTTGGCCAAGACAGTTCACTTGCAAATAAAAGGTAATGATACTTTGGCAAGATAGGCCTTTTTCATTATTGCACCATTAAAATATAGAAGAAAAATGAACCAGCAAAGAGCAAAATGCTTCCTGGCCATAAATGTTTGATTATGTTGTGATGAAAGGCTAATAGAGACCAAGGTGTTAAGATGATATATAATACAACCCATGTTTTCCCTGTTTAAACACATTACACAGTTAATTATACATTCAGTTTTTGTGTACAGGGACTCTGGCTTGCTTTTACTGTAGCAGCCACAACATGGAAATACTCCCAAATGTTTTATAAGCAAAAATGAAAAGCAAAATAGAAATATTAAAAACGATGGAATGCAAAATTAAAAAAGTTAGTCATCCTAGAATATTCCATAAAGCCCTCCAGAGGAAAAACTTTGAATTAAAAAGTCTCTTGCTGGAACCAAAAGTTGGTCTTTCTTAAGGCAAGGAAGGTTTCAGTTTACTGCTGGAATTTGGCTGAGAAGGTATTCTCTTTCAGATTATTCTTGCTCTTTAGGCAAATACATAAGACAAGATATTTCACATGCCACAGTGTGGTATTCTATGGTCCAGGATGTTAATTTAATGATAGTTCCTATATAGATAGATTCTTTAACCTGCAAACACACTTTGAACGCTTGAGCCATAGACCAGCATCCCCTCATCTCTGGTGTACTTCATTTAGGCTCTGAAGGTGTTCCTCCTCAGTTTTTCCAGTCACAAGAACATCATGTTGAGACTTACCCAGGTGAAAATTGTTGGAAATACATTCCTTTAGTTGCATCCCCCCTAAGCACCTCATCCTGTTTGTTTGCTAGAAACAGCAGGAGTAGACAGACAGATCAGGGAACCCTTCCCCCATCCTATCTGTCCTACTCCTGCCAGGACCTGATTGGTCAATCTCCTCCCCCAGGAGGTTTCTCATCTCTTTGTGTCTCAGAGAGCTTCCTTCCTCCCTCCTGAACACACCTAGTCTTAGGACTTAGTATAGATGTAGGCCTTTCCTATCCTACATGTATTTCCTAATAAAGCTACTTAAGCTTAAGTATGCTTCCTGCCTGCTTATTGATGATTAGCTACTCACACTCCTCTGTAAACTCTGCATTGGGCAAATGGATGCAATGATCTCACAGTCCTTGCATTTCCAACAGGGTTATGGGCCCAGACACCCAAAAGGCAGCGCAGAGTGAGTAAAATTGAGTGCTAGCATTAATCTTAAAGGCAGAAAAGAAAAGAAAGATTTTAGTCTCTGTGACCATGGATTCTATGCTGAAGGTCTCCATTCCAGAGAGGCTCACTGGAGCAACAAACTATGAAGCTTGGAGTCATAATGCAAGGATGGCACTGGGAGGACAAGGCCTAAGGAAAATGCTGGAGTCCAACAGACCTACAGATGCAGGGGCAGCACAAGAACTCTGGGATGAGAAAAATGACAAAGCTATGGCAATCATCTCAATGTCGGTGAGTCAGCGTTTACATGTGCACATACGTGACAAGTTAACTGCAAAAGATATGTGGGAAATTTTACAGAGACTGTATCAAGGGAAGTCAAATATATCAAAGATACAAATGCTTAAAAGACTTTGTAATATGAGAATGGATGAGAGTGAAGATTTTTCAGCTCATGTTAATGGCCTGCTTGAACTAGTCAGGAGACTGGAAAATCAAAAGCTGAATTTACCAGATGAATTGATAGTGGCATTTCTGCTGAACTCTTTACCACCAACTTTTCAAACAGTATGTCAGATAATAGAAATGCAGGATAACCAATCTTTGGAAGTCGTTATTCAGAAACTTGAGGAATTTAATATGGCTCAAACTAATGAACAGCCAAACATCCCTTCAGAGTTTGCTTGCAAGGCAGCTGGAAATAAAGAGGTTTTTGCAAAATCTGCGAGAGTTAAGTGTTGCTTCAATTGTGGGGAAATCACCCATCTTGCATATCAATGCAGGAAGCAAGATACTGCAGAGAAACCAGTTAAGCAAGTTCCCAGCTCCTCTGCAAAGAACAAAGGGAGCCATGATAGGGCTTTCAGCCTGGTTGAGGAAAAAGCATCTCAACTTAAAAATGTGGAAGGAATAGAATGTGAGACTGCTTCACATGATTTCTTTGTTGATTCTGGAGCAACTAAAAATCTTATAAAGGACAAAGACAGATTTATTGATCTGGATAGGACTTATAGAACTCCTATAAGATTGGCTAATGGAGAGAAAGTTTATTGTCAAGGAAGAGGCAGGGCTAAACTCATATGTCATCTGGGAAACGGTGAGGAAATGAAAGTTACCATTGAAGAAGCTCTATATGTCCCAGAATTGGATCATAATTTTATAAGTGTCAAGTATGCTGTACAGAAAGGTTTTGCAGTGCATTTTGAAGGGAAATATTGCAGAATTTCAAAGGAAAAGGAGCTTTTTATGCGAGGAATGCTGGATTCAAATGGCCTATTCAAGGTAGATTGCTTGCAACAGGATCAGTATGCAAATGCTGCAAAAGATTGCAGACATAAGAACTGTGAAAGCAAATGGCACAGAAGGATGGGCCATAGAAATGCAGATGTGTTGCATGCACTTCCAGACCTAGTTAAACATTTTAAAATGAACTCATGTGCAACTAAAGATGAGAGATGTGTTTGCTGTGTAAAAGGAAAGGGAACTAGGCCCTCCTTTCATCAGAGCAAGGAGGAAGCCACACAGCACCCCCTACAGCTCATTCATAGTGATATCTGTGGTCCTATGAAGACAAAAACAATTGCAGGAAACCAGTATGCATTGACTTTCATAGATGATTTTTCCAAGTTCACGTTCACTTACTTGATTAAAGAGAAAAGTCAGGTGCTGGAGAAATTTAAGGAATATGTTGCAAGAGCCAGCAATAAGTTTGGAAGATCACCTCAGATCCTAAGGTCAGATAATGGAGGTGAATATGTTTCAAAACAGATGAAAGAATTTTTGAAGCAAAAAGGAATTGAACACCAGACAACCATCCCGCATACACCAGAACAAAATGGAGTAGCAGAAAGAAAAAATCGCTCTCTCATAGAGATGGCGAGATGTATGCTTTTGGATGCGAATCTGCCAAACAAATACTGGGGGGAAGCAGTAATGACTGCCACATACCTGCAGAACAGGCTCCCAACCAAAGGTGCAAAAGCAACACCTTATGAACTATGGCATGGGAACAAGCCCAGTGTGGGGCACATTAGAGTGTTTGGCTCTAAAGCCTATGCTTATATCCCAAAGGCCAAAAGGACCAAACTTAACACCAGATGTGAAGAAGGGATACTTGTTGGCTATGCACAAGGATGCAAGGGATACAGAGTAATGGACACTGACACTGGAAATGTGAAGATAAGCAGTGTGGTCTATTTTGATGAAAATGAAAAGGGAAGCACTGATCAAATGCCAGACCTAATGAGGCCAAGTTCATCAAGACAGAAAAAGACTGCAGAACTGCAGATAAAAGAGGAAGCTGAAGTTTCATTTGATTTGACCATGTTCAATCAACCTGAACCAGAAGGGGGCACTGACACCAACACTGATGCTGATGCTGAAACTGAAGCAGAACCAGAACTGGAACCAGAAGATAACACTGATGCTGATACTGAAACTGAAGCCGAAGCAGAACCAGAACCAGAAGTGAGACGTTCTGAAAGACACAACAAAGGAGTGCCAGCAGCGAGATTCTCCTATGCGGCAAAAGTGGAGGAACCACAGGAGCCCTCAACATGGCAAGACATTCAAAAAATGCAAACCAGTGAGGCGCGCAAATGGAGAGATGCTGCCAAGGAAGAAATTGAGTCTCTTAATGAAAATAAAACATGGACACTCACAAAGCTACCTGAAAACAAAAAGGCCATTGGATGCAAATGGGTCTTCAAGACCAAGCATAATGCAGAAGGGGAAATCACGCGCCACAAAGCGAGATTAGTGGCCAAGGGATATTCCCAAAAATACGGCGAAGACTACGACGAAACCTTTGCTCCAGTAGTAAGGCACACCACAATAAGAACACTCCTCAGCATAGCAGCTGCAAGAAAAATGGAAGTGCAGCACTTAGACGTGAAGACTGCATTCCTACATGGTGATATCAAAGAGGATATCTACATGCAGCAGCCGCCGGGATTTAAAGAACCTGGGAAGGAGGAACTTGTGTGCAAACTTCAAAAGAGTATCTATGGTTTAAAGCAAGCAGCGAAAGCCTGGAACGAAAAATTGAATCAATTGCTCCTTAAGGAGGGGTTCATACAGGGAGAAGCTGACCCCTGCCTATACTCAAGGTTCAGAAATAAAAGGAGGACATACATTCTAACTTATGTGGATGATCTGATTGTATGCCATGAAAACAAACGAGATTGTGATGAAATCGTCAGGAATCTGAACAAAGAAATAGAGGTGAAAGACTTGGGAGGTATCACTTACTATCTTGGAATACAAATAGAACGAGAAAAAGATGGAAGTTTCCTTCTCAATCAAAAACAAAAGATAAAGGACATTTTAGAATGCCTAGGCATGACAGAGGCTAATGAAGTGGGGACACCTATGGAAACAAATTTCCTAAGCCAGGAAGGCAACGACGAGCCCCTACCACAGGACAACCAGTACAGAACTGCAATTGGCAAAATGTTGTATGTAGCCACCGTCACAAGGCCAGACATTGCCGCTGCTGTAGGAATACTAAGCAGAAAAGTAAGTGCACCAACCCAAAGGGACTGGATAGCAGTCAAGAGAATAGCACGGTACCTGAAGGGCACAATGCATTTAAACTTAAAACTACCAGCAAGCGAGAACCCCAGATTGATGGGATATATGGATGCGGACTGGGCCGGAGACAAGACTGACTGCAAATCTGTGAGTGGAAATGTATTTCTGTATGGAGGCGGAGCAATCAGTTGGACTAGCCAGAAGCAGTCATTAATTGCCCTTTCATCCACAGAAGCAGAATTTATTTCAGCCACTCAAGCATGTCAAGAGGTAGTATGGCTACACAGACTACTAAAGGACTTTGGAATAGACGAACCAAAGCCAACTGAGATGTATGAGGACAATCAAAGCTGCATTCAGCTTACGAAAATGGAAAAGATAAAGCCAAGGTCGAAGCACATCAACACCAAGCGTCACTATGTGAGAGAAGCGCAAGAAAAAGGACTTGTTGAACTGATTTATTGTCCTACAGAGGAAATGATAGCGGATGTGCTGACCAAACCGCTACCCAGAGACAATTTCCAGAGGCTACGAGAAGCATTGGGAATTGTCAGCAGTGCACATAAATGATTCGGTGCACGGGACGATGAGAAGGGGTGTTGGAAATACATTCCTTTGGTTGCATCCCCCCTAAGCACCTCATCCTGTTTGTTTGCTAGAAACACCAGGAGTAGACAGACAGATCAGGGAACCCTTCCCCCATCCTATCTGTCCTACTCCTGTCAGGACCTGATTGGTCAATCTCCTCCCCCAGGAGATTTCTCATCTCTTTGTGTCTCAGAGAGCTTCCTTCCTCCCTCTTGAACACACCTAGTCTTAGGACTTAGCATAGATGTAGGCCTTTCCTATCCTACATGTATTTCCTAATAAAGCTACTTAAGCTTAAGTATGCTTCCTGCCTGCTTATTGATGATTAGCTACTCACACTCCTCTGTAAACTCTGCATTGGGCAAATGGATGCAATGATCTCACAGTCCTTGCATTTCCAACAAAAATAAACATGAAGCCACCACAGCCACTCCCCTGCCTGGGGGCACGTGGAAGATGATGCCCGCTACGCTTATGGTTGGGTTGGGGCACACAACAAAGGCATGCCCGAGCGGGCCAACCCCCCCTGCCCCACCCCTGGGGGGGGGACAGAACAAATTGCAGTCCCGCCCCCAACACCCCCCATCATGACAAGCAGCCATGGCTGTCCCCGATTCCTGGTGGGGTTGGGGCCGGACAGACATACTGGCCTGCTATGGCCCACCTGCCTGGGTGGCCTTGGTCTGAGATCTTCCTGGGGACCAATTCTGGGCCAGCTAGAGACCTGGGTTGGGGCAGAAGTGGGCCCATATGATTGCCATACCTCCCCTTTAATCCAGGACGCTTAGGAAAAATACATGGTGCAGGGCTGCATTGGTTCCAATGCAGCCCTAAGCATCCTGGTTTAAAGGGGAGGTATGGCAATCCTATGGGGCCCACATCTGGCAGTGCAGAAGCAGATGTACTAGAACTAGGGGACACTCCATGAAACTCATGGGTGGCAAGTTTAAAACAAATAAACGGAAAAAAAATTTCACTCAGCGTATAATTGAGTTGTGAAATCTACTGCCAGCGGTTGTCGTAAGGGCCGGTACTATAGCTGAGTTTAAAAGAGGTTTGGACAGGTTTCTGTAAGATAGGTCCATTAGCAGCTATTAGCCAGACAGGATCAGGGAACATGACGGGAGCTGGAGGGAAAACAACAGGGAATGGATCCCTCATCGTGACCTATTGGGTGCTTCTCCCAAGCCACCATGATTGGCCACTGTCAGAGACAGGATGCTGGGTTAGAAGGACCATTGATTTGACCCAGTATGGCACTTCTTATGTTCTTATGAGACCCCGGGCCATAGCAGGCCAGCGTTGCATTTATTTTCATCCCCAACAAAGTACATCAAAAATCAATTGGAATCACAATTCCACACACATATGGTGTGACTGCACCTGAGTTCTCCACCATGTGGGACCAGCTGTCCTAAGAAGTTCACAAGGGGAGTGGCCAGCTGTTGCACAGGTCTTATCAGACAAAAGCAGCTTCTTCCCCTACGATGGGTATTTCTGTCTCAAAGAATACCAATGAAACATTATTCAGTCTATTAACTCAGAGCCCTTGGGGAGCATTTCACCAGTACACCAAGTTCAGTTCATAAAACACTTTAAGACTCCAAGTTGAGGCTGTTTTGAAGAACAATTCTAAGCATGTTTTAGAGGTCATAATGATCTTCTGTTGCATTTTTCCTCACGTTGGTTTAGCAAGGCTTTTACAAATTATTGCTCCTGTTTGAACTGCAGCAGCATACAAAGGCCTTAACTAGGAAGACAGGATCTTGCTGCACTAGATAAACGTGAAACATGGTAAGAAATAGCCTCTTGCTCAAAGAGCTTACACTCTAAACCAGTGGTGGGGATCCTTTCCTGAACTGGAAAAGAGTTGAGGGGGCCTGATTGGGGGTGAGGGGCACTGAGGGGACATGCTCAGGGCTGGAAAAGAAAGGCCAATGAAGCAACTGAGGGCAGGGAAGGGTGTGCAGGCATTGAAGCAAGCTCAAAAGGAAGGAGGTATAGGGGTGCACCAAGTAGAACGCCACTGAGATGTGTGCTCCAAAAGGCAGAGCCTGTATTCGTTGGCCACCATTGCCTCTCAAGCTGGAAAGAAAAGGGGCCATATAGCAAAAGCTGTAGGTAGCCCATAGGTCTGAGATTCTCCACCCTGAACTAAATAGACAAAGGCTAAAGGAAGAAAAGATGCAACACAGAATCAGACACGCTTTATCAGCATCGTGCCAGTTCCATGTTGTTTCAGAGGACAGATTTTAAAAGCTCTCCCATTATCCCAATCCAGTAGTGGGGTTCTGCAGGGGAGCACAGGGCTTCCTTATTGACCCAGTGGCAGGCTCAAGGCCCATATTGATGAACTTCCTCCATTTCATGAGCCTATTACTATTGCTTACCTGAGCCTTTTAGGGAAGGGTAGGATACAAATTCGAATAAAATAAAACAAAAGAATACCCACAGCAATACCAACAGCTGCCAGGATACGACTGCAAGCAGCAGAAATGCTTGGACTGCAGCAGTCCTGGATCAGAACCACCAGGGCTATTTTGGTGATGGCCAGGTATGGCTTTAAGTCAGGCCAGTGGGAGCCATGGCCCCAAGCCCTGCAGTCACCAGGTACCCCACGCAGGAAATCAAGTCTCAGAAGCAGCACTCGTGAGGACCCAAGATAGGCACTGTGTTCAGGGCCATCTCTCCAAGTGCATCTCTTGGCTCCCCAACAGTTGCTTCTTGTGGAGCCTTGCCCCCTATTCTCTGCCTTCTCAGGAGGAGAGGGGGCAGAGCAGCAGAAGCAGCAGCTGCCTGGGGATCTAGGGTCATGCTCAAAGGAACACCAGCCTGTGTCCCAGCCCCCATGGTGGAATCCTGCACCATTGCCTCTAAAGCTCTCGGTACAAGGGCCCCACCACTAGTCAACAAAGCCTCTGACCGTCGGTAGCGGGGACCAGGCCATGGGAACTAGAACAGCATTGTAAGTGGAGGATTACACCATGGGAGGAGGTGCTGCTCCTAAACATGACTCTGTGCCCCTTGGGCAGCTTGCTGCAGGACCCTGCCCCACCCCCAGGAAAGAAGGGGTGAAGAGGGAGGGGACCCATGGGAAGTGGTCATCCTGAGGGCAGAGAATCATGCTGGGAACAGTGTTGATGCAGACCCCAGTATCCTGTCACATCACCACTGTCTCTAAAGCGCCCATTCTCAGGGCCCAGACCAGAGGTTCCTTGGGACAGTGGCAGGGCAATAGCAGCAGGAGTTTTAGGAGCAGCAGAAACTGGTGGAGGAGGATTCTGGTGCAGGGGGTGGCGATTCCTGCTAACTACCCCTGCACAGGTGTTGCCTGCTGCAAAGAAAATCTAAAAAAGTAGGGCTATCTCAAATGGGCCCAGAATAAGAATTGTGCCTGTAGCAAAGTGCAGACAATGACCCATCTGCTCCAGCGTTGCCTATTGAAGGAGTCACATCCCACTGACTACTTATTTAGCATTACTGACCATGGAAACGTTTGTGCCCACAATTGCCACTACTGGTCTGACGTGCGATATGATGGACACAAAATGGATGACCAATATATTAAAGATTATATATATTAGTGTATATATATATATATATATATATATTTTACAGGGACAAGCTGACGGGAGCATATTACTCCCATGCTCTGTGCGGTGCACTGGCTGCCTATATCGTACCGAGCCAGATTCAAGGTGCTGGTCTTGGCCTATAAAGCCCTATACGGTCTTGGCCCTTCATACCTCAGGGACCGCCTCACCCTCCGCGCCCCACAGCAACCCCTTCGGGCCGCCAGGGGCGCCTTCTTGGAGGTTCCCTGTGTAAAACAGGGGGCCACAATGGAGAGGGCGTTTTCAGGGGCCGGGCCGCGATTATGGAACTCCCTCCCGGAGGAAGCCCGTCTGGCCCCAAGTTTGTTGGCTTTCCGCCGGGCCTGCAAAACCTGGCTGTTCTCCCAAGTCTTCGGAGGAGGAGAGGGTGGGTTGGGATAAAATTTTGGGGGGTGGATTGTTCTTAGAAAGGAGTTTTAGATGTTTTAATATTTGTGTTTATTGCTGTTTTAAGTTAGTTATTTTTTATGTTGTAAGCCACCCTGAGCATGAGGCTAAGAAATATAAATAAATTAAAAAATGAAATATGTACATACACACATATACAGAGACACAAACACAGCACATTGAAAAAGTGGGTATTTTCAGACGTTACGGGGCCCTTTGGCCCCGTACCGTAACGAACGTCTTCGTTCCCCGCCGGGGTCACCCCGGCACGGCCCAACAGACGTGCCGGGGGGATCCCGGCGGGGAAAGTGGGAGGAGCCGGGGCCGCGCGGCGCAACGTGCGGCCGCACGGCCCCGCCCCCTCCACGCACCCCGCCGCCCGCCCTCCGAGGAGACGGGCGGGCGGCGGGGCCAATGCGGCCGCCGCGTCTGGCCGATCGTGCCACGGCCCGGGATCCCGCCGGGGATCCCGG
>QEPC01000381.1:1599404-1630854 GCA_003113815.1 Sphenodon punctatus
AATTTGCTGTTGAGTGATTCTACTACGCTGTTCACTCTTGTTATTCCCTCTTGCAGAGTCTCCCACTGCTTTTTTGAATCCTCATGTTGGGCCCTGATTGTGTGGGTGAGGGTTGCTATCTGCAGAGCCATGTCGCTCTGTTCCCCACTCCTGGGCCCTGCTGCTGCAGCTGCCATTTTAGGCCTCGTGTTGCTTTGCTCCTCTCCCCCCACACTGTCCCTTTCTGCAGGCTTTTCTAGCTTCTCCACTTTGGAGAGCTCTTTTTTTTTTTTTCAATTTGGGCTGCTGGCAGGTTCTTCTTAATGTTCCTACCCATTTAAAAGTGTTTTGTTTCGGTTTTACCTTTCATTTAACAGCGTTTTCTCCTCAGGGTGCAGGGAGCTCTCAGCAGACACGTCTACTGCCTCTGCATGCCCAGTGGCGCCCCCATTGCTGTAATCTTGATGGATATACCCAATTTTGCAGGACCTGGCTGGGGTGCACAGGATCTCTCGAGTGGTTCTGCTCATTCCTGGCTCGGACAACCCAGAGGGTGGTGATGGGTGCGTCCCCTTCAGGAGCTCCCGCAGGGTTCCATCTTGTCTCCGGTCCTGTTCATTGTGTATCCGAGGCCCCTGGGCGAGATCGTTCACAGATTTGGAGTGAGGTGCCATCACTATGCGGATGACACCCAGCTCTCTCATTTTCATCTGACCCAGGTCCTGCAACCTCACAGTGCTTACCCGTTGCCGTTGGCGACTGGATGCGAGTGAGTCAAGTGAAGCTGAATCCAGACAAGACCGAGGTGATGATGGCTGGCTAATCTTGTGACCTGGGGAAGGTGGGAACCCATCATTGACGGGGTCCAGCGTCCCTTGGTCTCCTAGGTTCAGAGTCTTGGGGTGCTCCTGGATTCACTGCTGCGCCTGGATTGTCAAGTTGCGGCGGTGGCCAGGAGCACTTTTTACCAACTTCAGATAGAAGGCTTTTCTTAGCAGGCCTGAGCCTTTTCTATCAAAATCTGATCTGACCACCATCATCCACGCCTATGTAACTTCGAGGCTAGACTGCTGCAATGCGCTCTACGTGGGGCTACCCTTGAAAACTGCTTGGAAGCTGCAGAATGTGGCAGGCTGCGGGGAGCACATTACACTGGTGCTCCAGAGTCTGCTCTGGCTGCCAATAGCTTTCTGGGCACAATTCGAGGTGCTGGTTTTAACTTACAAAGCTCTATATGGCTTGGGCCCCGGGTATCTGAAAGACCAGCTCTTCGCCCATGTCCCACCATGGCCTCTGAGGTCAGTCAAGGGCGCCCTCTTGCGAGTGCCAACTGCCCATGATGTTATTACACCGGGGGCACGCAGGGGAGCGTTCTCAGTGGCTGCTCCACTGTTATGGAACTCGCTCCCCTTGGGGGTCCGCCTAAGCCCAAGCCTGTTCAACTTCCAGAGATGTAAGACATTTGTTTGGCCGGGCATTTGGTAGGCAGGGATAGGGTTGGGTAGGGGGGCTTGGGGAAGTGGATCGATGGGCGGTATGTGGGGATAAAAGACAAGGTGAGTAGGTGGTTGGGATGATGTTGGAGTTCTAAGAAATTTGGATGTGTTTTTTTGTATTGTATATTTTGAATGTTTTAAGCCTCCCTATTGAGCACCCTATAGAGGGGTAAAAATGTGAAAAATAAGTAAATAAATAGCTCACACATGAAACTAATCTGGCGTCACCGTAACAGTCAAGCCAAGGCCAGTTGTAGAATTTGTGAGGTTCAGGACCCACTGCCATGATCCATTCCCTCTGGGGCTCTGCCGGGGGCCCTCATTAACTACAACAGCCCCATTCATCACCTTAAGACTGACCCTACCCCAATAGCAAATTCAGACTAGAATCCTGAATCCCGCCCCGAGGGAACCAATAAGCCAGAGAGTGCACTGGGGCAGCCAAACCCTAACTAGGGCAAATATAAGGAAGCATCCAAGGTTCAAAGGGAACAAAAGCAGACAGAGCAGGGCCCACCTGTTCAGCCAGTGCAAGGGCAAAGATGGAATATTTAACACGGCCACAGTTCATGGTCCTCTAGAAGGTCGGGGCAACAGCACCCTTCACGAGTTGGAGGCTTGGGAAAGGAAGTTGCACAAGGAGACAACAAGCTACAGGATGGTTTCAGCAGAGAACACGAGGGAGATGGAGCCACTCTAAGCACCATAATGGCTGTGAGAACTTGTTTTTATAAAGTAGTCCTCTGGGAGGAAAGCCACAAGCTCAACCCTAATAGGCAGGTTGATGAAGATTACCCTATTCTGGCCTGTTTGGAGCAAGTGAACTCTAACCTCAAAGGCTACAAATAGTTTGACGGCCATGAAGTCTGTGTGTGTAATCCTCTGACATTGAAGTCAATAGTAAAACTCGATTGACTTTAGCGGTGTAGGATTGGACCATCAACGCAGCACCTAGGGGAGATCTAGCTAGGCCAAGTGAAGCTCATGGCCTAATTGACTTAGTTACCTAGAACTGCTTAAACCCTCGTCATTACAATTTTGCAGTGTTCACCTTCCACCATTGCAATGGCCACCACGCATCACCCTTCCCTGTCCCTTCCTTGGCTATCCTAGACTTTAAGACCCTTAAAGGCAGGGACCAGTCTCTAATTGACAGTTGTTCAGTGCCAAGTACATTGCTGGTTGTATAATCAATCACAAAACTCACAGCCTTCTCTTTCAGTCTTTAAAACAAGGACTTTTTATTATTCTGAGAAGTTTAACAACCCAGATGGAGAGAGAATAGTTCTGTTTATGCCAAACTTCAGTTTATTTTACGAACAAAAATATACCTTACTCTATCTATTACCTCCCCCCAACACACACACACACACACGTCTGCTCATGGACCATATCCCTGTGCTGGCCTCAGAGGCGTTAAATACATAAAAACACAAAACGGTGAGAGAAAGGTCATTTCTACACCTAGTGCAGAAGCTCCTCAGCAACAGATGACAATGGGGATGCACACCCAAGTTGATACTTGACATGAGAGGACATGATGAAGATGTGATTTCCTCATTCACTTAACAGTAGTTCAATTTTATTCTCCATATAGATTCACAGCATCCAAGGAGTCAGGCAAGTATTCATTTTCATGGTCTCTTAACATTTATTTCTGGTTGCAGGTTTTAGATAAGCCAGTCTTAACACACTTGTACTGGGCTGTCAAGTCTTGGATAACACTAAGGAAACCCTGTTTCCAACACTAGGATTAACGTTGAGGGGACTAGTGTAGACAGAGTACCAGCATTTTAGACACCATGTCAATCCAATATTGCTCAAAGCAGGCCTACATCAACAAAGCACTTAGAAATGCCATAATCCTGGGTCACCAGCATTGGATCAGACCCAGTGTTAACAATGGAAACAAACCATAAAGTTTGCCTGCGGAAGGAAAGGCTGATCTCGCCTGTAGATTAGCAGTCAGGCTTGGATCCTCAAAATGCTGTACCAGCACAAGCCCCATTCACTTCAATAGGGGTCTGCATTAGTGCAGCGTTTTGAGGTTCAGAGCAGTGTCCATCTCCTCCCATAGGAGGGACTAAAACCATTAGGAATAAGGATCTGAGGTCAACCAGAACACAGGTGTAAAGAGGTTTCATTTTTTTAAAAAAGGTACTTAAATATTTTTAAATAGACCAAAGTGTCTTTTCCATTGGGTCCTTGCGCTTGTAGTATGCCAGCAGGAAAGAGAGCAAAGACAGCAGAACCTCCTGGCCATAAAGAGCCTGCATTACTCAGAAATGAGAGAAGCAAGGCACTTGCCTGCCCAGTCCTCCCATTCTCACCCCAGTATCTCCCTTTCCCCATTACAGGAGTGTCTGGAAATGTAGTCCACTGAGCCACATTTACCTCTATTGACCTTCAGTTGATAGGGGAGAGAGAGCTGAGCAGACACACAAGCAGCACGTAAAGGAGTATTCTCTAAGACAGGGATGGGGAAACCCTTTTTGTCTGGGGACCATGTTGGCAATTTAAGATTGGCAAGTGGGCCACACACGAAGTTGTTCCCCTTCTGTCTGTCTGCCATGCAACTCCAGCCCCAGCTGCTGTCTGGCTGGGAGTGGAGTTTGCACAGCTACAGAAAGTAGCAGAACACTCCCTGCTTGCTTCTTCAGGACCTTGGGCCTGCACAACCCTGGCAGTGAGCCACATCAATAGCAGCCATATGGGAGCTGCAGTGGGCCAGATTTAAAAGATGATGGAGCCAGACATTGCCTCATCCCCGATTTAAAGCCTTTGCCTCTTTAACTTTCTTTGGCAGTTTAGAACAAAAGAGACATTAACGACACAAAAACACATACCTAAAACCAGTTTGTTCTATTCCTCTCATGCCCATCTCTAATGGGATCCTGCATTAGATCTTCCACCTCCCTCAAGTTCTAGCTTAGAAAAGTGTTCTCCAATGCTAAAAGCATAGGTGAACATGGACGCATGTCAGAGCTTGGGCTGCTTCTTCTTCTGGGGAACAGCCCCCGCCTGGAACATGCCGAACTCAAGGAAAGGCATGTTGGGTTCGTGTGAAGGAAGTCATCCATTCAGAGTAGAAGGCGTTACTGGCAGGTCCCAGAGACTCTTTGAAATGAACCACATGCACTTACTTAGCTCAGATTAGCTCAGGGAACACATTCAGCTTTAAAACCTGTTTAAGCCAACGTGACCACCTAACGGTGCAAGCCATGGGTCAGGAAAACAAATGACTGCTAGCCTCCCAAAGCTAGAGCCTTCCCTTTCTTCACTGCTTAGTGGACACCGGCAGCTGGGATAAGTTATCCTCTGCCGGTCTTAACACCCCCCACCCGCCAGAGCCTTTCTTTGGAGCCAGCCCCTTCCTCTGAACCCTCCCCAGTTAGGAATTTTGCTAGCATTACAAAGCAGAGCACAGCTCTGGAAAGCTTTCTTCTCCAACTGTATTCTTAAAACTCAATCCTAATTCAGTGTAAAACTCATGGCTGCATTTCACCGCAAGCCAGACAGCAGTAACAGCCCAGGTGCACAGCAGCCGAGACCCTTCTCCAGCCACCTGGCCTCAATCCCCCTCTTGCATCGCAGGGCACTCAACAGCCCTGGAGTCCCCATCCCTGCATGTTCACCTCAGAATACACATCTGAATTCCCATCGGACTGCACCTCACAAGCTCCACCAGGAATGGGAAGCAGTCCTGCTCTCCTAGGCTTCCTTTCCAGTCAGCAGTCCTGTTGCTGGCAGACATGTTGGTAACTTGAGGATGTGGGAAATGGGTCCTGTGGAAAGAGTCTTTGGCCCCACATACCAAGCATTTCCTGTATATGCACTGAGGAGCAGCCAACCTCAATTCCCCTCTTCCCCCCCAGAATCACACAAATGTTTTTCAGTCACTGAAAGGGAAGGTGTGTCCTAGTCACACATGCATCTGGAATGCTAGGGATCGGAAGAATTCAGAGTTTATGTATATACCGATAAAGCTGGTCTGTTTTTGTCTGGTAAAGGTAAGTACCATCCTTCTAAGTTTCCCAGAGCCATTCATTTTGTTCCACACTGGACTTATAAAATTCCACGGGAGTAAGGAGAAGACACATCAAAGGGCTCCAATGGTCTTCCATGACACAGTTAGCAGGAGGGGAGCGAGGCGTTACGTGAGGGGGAGCAGGTTGCCTCAGGCATTGATGGCTTTCCAACGATCGCTGTCAATGCTGTTGATGCTGCCCACGTGATAGGGCATGGAGGCAACGTCATCCAGGTAGGCTGTAGTGTCAATCTGTGTGTTGGAGTAGAAGCCGGAATCCAGCCCCTCTTTCTTGGCCACAGCGTAGGTGTGAGGCAGGTGTACGTCTACGTCCTCGGGCTCGTCCACTTGGCACTTGTAGGAGAAGAGGATCTTTGGCTCAGAACTGGAGTCATAAAAATATATATATATATATAAAGATGACTGAATGGTTCAGTGTCTCAGCACAAAGAAAGGTTCACTCAGCAGAGAAGCAGCTTTGGTAAATCCCTAAAGGGCAGCCAGCCACATCACTACCCCTCAGGAGAATCCCAGCATTGGAACAGAAGGGGGCACTGCAGCTCAGGACCAAGGTCTGCCAGTCAAGCTTTGTTTAACAGCTGTGACTGGAATGCGGCCTGGTGATGGGTGGGGTGGGAGGGAAGCCATATTCTACACCAGTGCTATGTACACTTATTCTGGAGGATCATGAAAGGAGGTAAACTGAAGTAACTACTTTGGTGTAATTAAATCAAAAAGTAACTACTCCACTCTGGCAGTGTTCAGATGAACAGCATAACCTGAAGTAGTAGTACTGTGGCCAACTTCCCCCCCTAGCCAAGATGTACTTATTGCTTAACTGTGATCCCCGCCCTCACACAGATAAACGTTCACACAAATAGCTACTTCAGAATACAAACTGGCGTGTGTACCGATTATTCAGGAGTACATACCTCTTTCTACTCCTGAACATTGGTCTAGCACTCTGTTCAGTTGAACACTTCAGGAGTAAAACCAAAGTAAGGTACAATTACATTGAATTCACTGTTTGATGGAACTTGGATCAAGACAAGTTATCAAGCCCACATGGGTTTTCAACTACAGTATCCTGAGCTCCTAACTGGAACCCAGGGGAGTTCAAGAGGTCCTCGCACAGGAGAGCTTTTAGGTGCCTTCAAGAGCCAACTCCAACCCAAGCTTCAAATCAGCAGAAAGCCTCTCCAATCCATTTTGGGGATGCAGCTATTCCAGAATGCAGGAGCCATGCGTACACTCCAAAGCAAGATCACCCTCTGGGTAAATCATCACAGGGCAGGTTTTCCCACCCCTGCCTCATATTTTAAGGCAGGGGTGGGGAATGTTTTCCCTCCCAAGGGGTGACTTTGAAAATTAGTACAAGCTCTGCAGGTTGCATAGAAATTGGAGGAGAAGGGGTGCTCAGGAAGAGGAGGACCTAGATCATGGATCTGTCCTATATCCTTGTGTGCAGACCAACTTCTCTGCTCACTTACCCTGAGCTCATTCTTTCAGTGCTTGGGGGTAGGAATTGTATCTAGGGGCCAGATCCAGGAACTGCAAGGGGCTAAGATGCTGCTGCTTCCTCCTGCTGATAGAATCCTACGGGATAAAAGAACTGGCCCCACTCAGAATTCAGCTGTTTACTAGGTATAAAGAAATAGGAGACACCGCACTTCCCCTGTCAAGCCACATGATGGCACCCTGAGCCCAAGAATTACTTGGGCAAACAGCATGGGGCGTTCATGAGGTATTCACTAGACGTTAGCCTGCACCCCCCACTCACAGTATTGTCCAAGGCACCGTGGGTCCAACGTGCGGGCCAGTGCATGCTAATGCACATTATTAGGTTCACCCGCAGCCTTGCCTGCATGGAGGTCTGCCAGCACCATAGAGTTCTGCCTAGCGTGGCGAGCGATCAGCTGTAAAGGGGCTGCAAGAGGAGAGTGCGGAGGCAAGAGAAGGTTCTTCCTGCACCCCTGCTCTCCTCTCCCCTCTTGCAGCCGCTTCACAACTGATCACACTCTCGCAGTACTGGAGCAGCTGTACAAGAGCAATCCGCTGTGAAGTGGCAGCGAGAGAGAAGAGCCTGGGGGTGCAATAAGGACGGTCTCCTCTTGCAGCTACCAGAGCATGCAAGCACTGCTGCAAGAGGAGAGTGTGATGGAGAAGGGGGACGAGGAGGGGGTCACAGCCAGGGAAGAAGCCATCTCTGGCTGTGACCCCCTTTCCATCACAGCCAGGGCTGGGGAGAGGGAAGCGCTGAGCAGCACCACCTGTGGCGGCTACCACGCGCACATGAAATGTAGGCAGGGGGCTGCCCGTTTATTAGCTCCATGCGGAGGAGGGCCTGCACAGACCGGACACAGACTCCAATGGACTGTGTCTCCTTTAGAAACACCCCTAGTTGAGAGGAACTGGGTTATTCCTCTAACAGAGTTCCTAGCCTCAGGGTTTAGAGATTTGCTCAACCACTGGATCATGTCTCTAAACCCAACAGCAAAATTCAAGAGAAAAAAATTACCCACCTAATCCTGCTGCAGGCTGAGTCTCTCATTAATCATTTGCTATTAATTTCAGCCAAATCACCAACAATTTAGCATTTAATGGTGCTTTACAGACACTAACAGCTTAATCCTCCCAAATCCGTGAGAGGAATTTAAATACTAGCTCTGGTCTCCCAATGGAGAAATGGGAGTCAGTGAGGATAAACAGTACAGGGGAATGAATGACAGACAGAATATAACCCAAATCTCCCAAGTGCTGTGATCTCACTGACCATCCTCTGGCCTTGACCGTGCCAACTGGAGAGCAGAAGTACAGAGGCGCTAAGGCTGCGATCCATGAACCACTTACTTTGGAGTAATCCCACTGAAGTCCTCTGGGCTTCAATGGGACTGCTCCAAATTAAGTGGTTTGTGAATTGCAGCTGAGTGTCTTGGAAAATCCCATTGTCTTGGCTACTCACCCAAAGAAGCCTTTCAGGAACGCCACGTAAATGAGGGGTGCAAAGAAGCTGAAGTAGAGAAAGGTGGTGGCATCAACGCAGCTGAAGAGACAAGAGGGGAGATGCAGCAGTTTAGAGACAGTCCCCAGGACAACACAGCAAGCAGATTCTTGCGACTAATCAACAGAAAGGTTCCATTTCCTCAGAGAGGCCCAGAACGGGAGAGAAAGATGGCCTTCTTGTAGAAGGCAATACAAACAAGCTCTGTCAAAGTCTCCAGGCAGCCAAGGACAGAACTAAGCTGTCCTCCCCGCCCCCCCACTCCCCCAAATGTCTAGCAGCCATTCAGTCCCAGTTCTGACTCAAAACTCATGTAGATTGGGGGGGGGGGGAGGGGAGAGAGGACAGACCAGACAGACAGACAGACAGACAGACACTGCTGCATTGGTCCCAAACATAAGAGTTGGAGAAAGTAGATTCAGGTGAAATCTCCCTCATCAGCCTCAGCGAGTCCTGAACTACTTTGTCTCCAACTCAGAATTTATGCACAGCAGTGCACCCACAGACCAGATCCAAGAATGTCTAGAGGGGCCTCCATGCTACTACTGAATGAGTGTGTATTGTGTAAGCCCACTTCTTCCCTTGGCATCTACTGAACAGGTCCTCCCTCCCCATCTCTCATTCTAATCACCATGGTGAGATGAAGATGGCTACTGAGCACCAATGAGGTGCCCCTTCACTCTGGTGCAGGAAGCTCAGCAACACTAAAACCCTCTATTCCACTGTGGCTTGCGCCGGTGTTATTTCTGAGTGACTTTCACTGGAACAAGTTCAATTCAGCCCAGCAGCTTTAATTCCCTTTAACTCCCCAAGACTAAAGCAGGAGAGGAAGGTTGCACAGAACATCCCTGGTAAGTAAGTCTTAGTTAAGCCCATGACAAGCTCTTCCTGGCACTCCCAAGGATCCAGTTACAGTAGGAGGCAGGCTCTTGAATCCCCCTGCACATATACATACCACAATCCTTCTATGATATCAGCACAGAGCAGGGCACTGCCCAGGCCCTGGACCAGGTTGAGCAAAGCGAGAATTCCAGCATAGATGTAAAAACTCTTCCTCGCTGCAAGAGAAAGGAGGACACCAGGGTCAAATCTAAACCCACTAGTGATGACTTAAGCCACATGCTCCAATCGAGAAACAATCCAAGCACAATGGGAGAAGTGTCTTATGCACCATTTAAATGGAGGGCAGAAGAAACATCACTCTGAAAGACCCAAGAGTCCTCACCTTGTACTTCTTCCCTATCCCACCCAAGGAGCTTTGCTGGCAACCAGGATACAACTACCCAGTCCCCTTAAGACCTACACGTCTGTGGGACACCACAGGGTGAAGCCACGGCCTTAGGAATCACAGGCAGCAGAGCTGAGATGGGGGTGATCACCAATCTGTCATGGATGCTGAACATCTGTTTGCCTTTGGGCCCAGCAAGGACAATCTCAGACACGCAGACCTTGCACTGAACTTGCATGGTGCTCTGTGGGTCTGGAGTAAAGGGTGTTGGGGATTGGGGGGGGGGATGGGTTAGGGAGATTGCTCTTCTGCACAGATCTGTTTTTATGTGAAGTCTTATGTATGTTATTTTATATTTATACTTTTCTATAAAAAGTATTTTTGATACTGGGTTTTATTGTAATCTATACTATGGAAGCTGCCCCAGGTCGCCATTGGCAAGGTCAGGGTAGAAATGTAAATAATAAATAAATAAATAAATAGCAGCATGTCACAGGTTGAAATCAAAGGCAAGACGGTCCCATTACACCTAACACATACTGAAAGCAAAGCAGGAGTCCCTGGTTACACTGCACATGGCTTGATGCCTCCACTTACAGGGCAGAGAAATCCGGTCCTTCAGAGGAGTTTTTGGAAGAATCACCACCAGCGAATAAACCTGTGCAGAGGATGACACAGCTGGGTCAGCACTTACGGCAAACTAATCCCTAACCTGCCAGGCAACCAACAGTGAGTGTTACAGAGGAATTCTAAGCTGGGGATATGGGTTGGGAAGCCCAGAAAAACTCAGGCACCATACACATATATTCACAGGGAAGGGGCAAGCCCACCTGAACGGAGGTAAGCCACCAACAGAGAAGTCAATGAGAGCTACAAGTACTCAGCACCTCACTGGATCAGACACTCAGTGCTTGGAATGATGAGAAGTAAAAGAGCAGGTGGAAGCACCCAGAAGAGCTGGAATTCAGCTGCCAGAACTTGGACACAGCCGTTTCCATTTGCTGTGACCCCAATCAGCAAGCATGAGCATAGCCTCATGGGTCAGGGTTCAAATCCAGACTTGCCCATAATCACCCAGTGAGCTCATGGCCAAGTCACACTCTCTGCACTTTGGTTCCCCATGTGTAAAATGAGAATCATAATGATCTCTCTCAAAGGGTTGTTGTAAGGGTGAACAAGATAAGGATTGTAAAGCAGTGGGGACACTGTTAATAATATCATCCAGGGGATTATGGAAGGATAAAATGGTCATTTATTTAGAGGGTAGCAGGATGAACAGATCTCTGGATTATCTGCCTATGGTTTGGGGCTTCCGTACTTGAACCTAATTCTCCCCTCTCTTGAAAAGACGCACAAGGCAGAGTAGTAAGCGGAGAGGACGGCAGGTACAGTTACCAGGGGAGTGTCTGCTCACATGGTGGAAGGTGGGAAGACTAGGCCTTGCTCTTACCAGAAAGAAGAAGCAGGAGCTTGCCAGCCAGAAATGCCTCCCTCCATGGCCATAGATGTTGAAGTCTTCTGCCGAAAGATGGGCATCTGGGTAGAGGATCTCCAGCGTTCCCTGGCAGAGAGGGAGAAAGAGGCAAAAGACATGGGGCCCTCGGTTACACTAATTTTTAAGCAGCCATCTTCTTGCACCATGAATTGCAGGCTTCTGGAATGGAGGAAAGGGTACCAGCCAGCTCCAGTAATGGAAACATTTGGTGAAAGCAGACTAGACTCAGAAGCACTCCCAGTCTGATCTGGAGTATCAGGCCTCCATTTCCAACACCTTGTGATCCACAGAGCTCTCGTGTGCATGCAGTGCTGGGGAAAGGGCAGCCAGATGCGACTGCACAGCAATAAGAAAAAGAACCCTGTAGTTATTGGCTCTGCTCAGCCACTTGATCGTTAATGAGGCTCTCCCAGTGTATCATGTGGCGATGATCAGCTCACTGCCTCTGTGCGAGAGGGCTTGGGCAAGCAAACAATGAACTCGTTGTGCTGCTCCCAAAGAGAGACAGATGGCTCTAAAGGGCCAACTACTGCACCGAGTCAAAAGGAGAACATGCCCAGACGCACACTCAATGCATTGTCTAGAGAAACACACACACAGCTAATACACTGAGCCACCCAAGAGCCAGCAGTTCAGAGTGGAGCAGCAGCTCTCCGTTCTTGAAGAACCTGGAGGCCCCTGCCTGGCTCGAAGCAACTGCTCCATCTCTCCACCTAGTCCAGAGGTGGGGAACCTTCCCCTCACAGGGACCACTCTGAAAGTTAGCACAAGTTCCAAGGGCCACATAGAAGTTGGGGGTGGGAGTGCACTTAGGAAGAGGAGAGCCCAGATCATGGATCTGTTCATGTCTTAATCTCTGCTCAGTTTTTCTGTGCTTAGGGGTAGGAAATGGATCCAGGGGCCAGATCCAGGAACTGGAAAGAGGCCACATCAAAACTAGCTATGGGCCAAATTACACCCTCAGGCCCGAGTTTCCCCACGCCCAACCTCGTCACTAGATGCAAGACACTCCATTGCCTATTCTCCGATTCCCAGATCCAACCAATGCCCCTGACTTGAAGGGAGGCTGGAGCCAGTAAGCGAGGGGTCTCATGTGCCATTCCCTGACCCAGCCAGTCCCCTCCCCCCAACCTGGAACCAGACTCTCAGGAGCCCTAGAGGGGAAAACGTTCCCACCGAGTCAATGAACCCCTCAGAGCAGATCTCCTCAAATTAGACATGGCTGCGACTCCTGCCACTCAAACTCCAAAACCAATCCTTCCCCAAACTAGTCAGGAGGCCAAACTGTATAGCCCGAGTGCCCGCTCGATCACTTACTTGGGTGACAGAGTAGGCCAGCGATAGCACCGTGGTGATGGCTAACACACGCTTGACGCTGGATTTGCTCTCCAGGTGACCTGAAACCAACAAGGAGAGATCATTCCCTCAGTCACTCTTCACCACACTAAGATTATTCTTCCTTGAACCCATTTAGGCCCATTCCAGCCTAGTGAACTCAAGGAACCAGTCTCAGCCTCGCCCCCACCCCTCCACAGCACATAAGGAAACCAACTTTGCATCCTTCCGACCCACATTATTATTTATCTATCGACAGCAACGTGCCTGGCACTGAACTGTCGTGATTAAAGATGGGGCCCCTGCCCTGAGAGACCTACAATCTAGGATGGACAAGAGGGAAGGGAAACCTAGGGAGAGACAGGGATACATTCATGAAGTTACAAGGACATGTGTTTAGCTTAATAGAAGGAGAAGCATAAATGGGCAATCTATATTGGGGGTGGCAGGGAGGAGAGACAAGCTAGGGAAAACTTGGCAAAAGAGGTAGGTTTTTAGGAGAAATGTGAAGGGAGGGAACAGCGTGCGTGTACTTGGAAAAGGAGTGTTCGGCATAGGGGGTGGCATGGCTGTTTCATTATGGGCAGGGACGTTCCACTGCGATTTCTCCGGTGCTGTCAATGGGAATAACACAGTGAACAAAAGTCCCTGTTTATGGGTACGAGATCAAGAAGATCCAGGTTTTTCATTCCCAAGGGATGGGTGGCTCAGTCATGTTGCTGAGACATGCCTGGATGGGGACAATATTGCCTTAGTCACCACCCTATGGGTGGCATGGGGCAGAGAGCATGCTGCATCCTTAGCCACTCTAAAGATGGGAGCAGTTACAGAGCATCACTGAACCTAAGGAATCAAATAGGACTCTGCTACAGTCATAAGCTCAAGTTTCTAATCTATTAATACCCCTGCTCTCCCAGACCTTCTATATCCCTCCAGGAGACCTAAAGATTCCTCCTTGCTGAAAGTGCCAAAACTAGAACTATCCTTTTGAGTCAATGAACTCCACACTAGAATCGCCCATATTGGAGATGGGGGGGTGCTCCCTTCTTGTTTCTCCAAGCTACGGGAGGGGTGAGCAACTGGAAATCAAGCCCAGATTCCTTCCCAATTGGTGTGGGTTGCTAGCCAGGGAATGGGTCCAAAGGCTGCAACATGATCTGTATGGAACTGCTAGGGAATAGATGACCTGTTCAGCACCGTTTCCTGGGCTCAGCTGATTGAGGCACTGACAGACCCCAGGGAAGGAGGGAGTAAAAAGCAAACACACACACACAAAATCCCTACCCCTTCCCCACCCACCCTCCGCCAAAACACACAAAATAAAATGGGGTATGGGAGACTCCAAATACACGTAGGGAGATGGGTTTGTTTTAAAAAATGAGTTTGTGAATGGCCGCTCCTCTCCCCCTCCAGTGGTGTGCAAAACTCCTATGGTTGTGTGTGCAGACCTGGTATTTGTGCACACAAACAAATGGTGCATGCATAATTAGAGCCACAAAGGAAGCGGCCCAACTCAGACTTGAGGCTTTTCCCCTTTAAGAGATTCTTCTTCATTTCTGGATGGAATTCTAGCAATGCCCCCTCTCCCTGCGATCAGACTCGGGCTCTCTCTCAACCAGGCCAAGGCCACACTGCACTCCCAGTCCCCACAGAAGAGGCACATCCAGAGCACTGTGCAGCAGGAAGCCATCTGATACTTACCAAAGGCGAGGCCCAGGATCACCATGCTCAGCTCAATGGCCAGAAGGAAGAACCTCGTGATTTCCCATAGGATCTGGGAGATGGCACAAACCAGAGAGAAGGGGTCAGCAGCAGCTCAAAAGGACAATGACACAGCAATGCTCTACCTCCTTTCCCTAAAGGGGAGGCTGTCCAAGTGGAACAGGTCAGGCTTGCAGGATTAATTATATCACAGGCCCCATGGCCTGACCTGCAGCAGACACCACTGCCCACCCTTAGAGAAGGGCTGAACAGGAGGAAATCCTGGCCATAAATCAGTGCAGCAGGGGGGAGATGGCCACTGTGGAGCATGGCTGAACCAATTCCTATAGCAGGGAAAGGTAAGGAGGTGCTGACTGGACTGCACTCCCATAAAGCCTCCTCATTGGCTTGCTTTCACCCAGTGTTCACTGCGTTTTCCCCACTGGCAGAATTGGGGGAAAACACAGTGAACACAGGTCCCTGCTTTAGGTTTAATGCTACAACATGGACAAGTGAGGCTATGTTAGTATCAACCACAAGTTTGGCAATGAGCCTCCGTCAGGGCAAATGTCATGCATCACGGGCATAAACTAATACACTGTACAACATCCCCAGCCCCACAGCGCAACTCAAGAACAGTTATAACTGGGCTTAGAACCCAGGAGTCTCGACCTTCAAGCCCCTGGTTCTATTCTGAAGGTCGTCAGCAAGGTCTTGCTACGTAACACAGTCGACAGAAGACTAGCCATACGGTGACTTATTCTTGAAACCAGCTGTAGGAAGAGCAATCTCCCTTTTAAAAAGGATGCATCACCTATTCTAACATCTCAGCTTCGAACACCTCACATGGATGGAGAGGACCCCAATGACATTCCCAGACTCCCCAGCTGTACAAGCAGTACAGCTGCTTAAAAAGCAGTACAAGCAGAAAGCTAAACTGAGGCAAAGACACCCCAACCCATGAAACAGCCTTCCATACTCTCAATTCTCAGGTCCACCTGCATGCAGCACAGATAGGGGAGATGGGCTACTATGATCCAGCCACTCCCAGCAGAATGTGCACAGAGTAGCAGCGAACTGTGCAAGGGGACATCTAGGAGCACTGAGAGTGCGCACAGGTGTACAGGGAACTCTAGGGAGAGGAAATTACACTTTTGTAGACAGGACTTCCATCTCCTGTCCCAAGTATGGTGGGATTTGGATTTCGCTTTACAGGATCACCGATACCACACCTGCTTGCAGAATCACTGAACTCTAGACAACAAAAAAGGCTTTCTAATGCCATTTCTCATAAGCAGTTGGTTTTACTGCTTACTCTGCCCAGTCTCAGCCCGTTCAGTTATTGGGATTGCAATGGAACTCCATTTTCTTTGTTTTCAAAACATGGAGAAGGATTTCACACCCAGCCCCCTTGCTCCATGCTCAACCCCTGTCCCAGGCTGCAGTCCAGGTGCTCAGGTTTGGGACTGGTCTAACGTTAGCCAATCATGCTCAGATCCCTAGCAGAAGTCCTTCTGCTCTTGCAAGATACTTCAGATGTGCAAGTAATAGCAGTCTAAGAAGTCCATTGTTTCCATAGAACCGAATGTTATGTTTATCTAGATACAGCCAGGCAAATGGGTTTTTTAAAAGATTCCACAGTACGTTCCAGATAAAAAGCATTCTTCCATTAGGCATCAGAAGGGCCGCTGCTAATCATGAGGGTGCGGTCTGCACTGAGCAGAGGAACGGTGGCCAATGGTGCACTCACCTTATCAGCAACTGTGGCAGCATCAGAGGCGCTGACTGTCATGGAGACAACTGCTCGAGCGATCCCAACCAAAGCCACCACAAACACCTACGGGGAGAGAGCAAAACTGAGCTGGTACTAGAGAGCTGCTCATTGCCAGAGCCAACAACCAAGAATCATGCAACAAAAACAGATTTCCATCTAGGACAAGGGTGGGAAACATTTTCCCGCTCGGGGCCACCCTGAAAATTAGTACAAACTCCGGGGCCACATACAACCTAGAGGTAGAAATCGTTAAATTGGGGGCAGGGTGTGTTCAGGTTTAGGAGGGGAGAAGAGAGGAGAAAGAGGAGGTCCAGATCGTGGATCTAGGCCATGAATCCATCCCTTATCCTTGAGTGCTTGCTTTCATCTCTGCTCCCCTCCACGCAAACTCATTCTTCCATTGTTTGGGGCAGGTACTGGATTCAGGAGTCTGATCGAGGAAGTGGGAAGGGGTCAAATAAGAATTAGGTACAGGCCACATTTGGCCCCCAGGCCTGGGGTTGCCAACTGCTGGTCTAGCAGATCCCAGCTGGGTCTGGGGAATGTGAGACCAACTCCTGAAATCTACCTGCTGCGGGGGGGTTACACAGGCAGCTGGCTAAGACCTGAGAAAGGAACAAATGCCCAAGTTTCCTCAGCACCCAGTTCCAGGAGCTCTGAAGAAACCCCAAGCAACCTCACACAGACGGGTCTAGCAAGGTATTTAAATGGAAAGGAGGAGGATTTTCAAGGGTCCAAGAAGGTACTTTCTTCATTCTCACACCCCTTGAGCTCAGCAAAAGTCATGCAACAAAAGCATTCCTCCCTGTTCTGAGGAGCATGCCCCATGGGACTAATATACAGAGCCTATCAGATAATGGATACCACATGGCATCAGTTAACAGGCCTCGGATCTGAGGAAGAGGGCACAGCTCACAAGCCATTTGTTCAGCTCCGCAACACTTAGGAATGCACATAACAGGAAGTCAGCTGAGGAGGCTCAGAAAAGAGCCCTTTCAAGCAAAGTTGCCAGTGCAACAGGCCAAGTTTAGCTCAGCTTCCAGGGATAACCCGTCCTAGTCACAGGGAGACGGTTTGCATCTGACCAGGCACCTCACAAGCTGTACCTCTCCTGTCCTGTCCCCGATAGCCAAGGGCAGCTATACTGGAAAGCACACTGGTGCATTAAAATGGTGCCCGGGAAGTACCCCTTTTTTGAGAATGGTCTGGCTCTTCAGGAAGGTGGCATATATTATAGCAGTGGTTCCCAGTCAGTTTGCCAGGACACACCAAGAAGTCTCTGTGTGCTCTTGGATGTGCTCCAAAAATGCTACTCATCAGAAGTATGGCACGAAAATGGAGGGGCGGGGGACACTATGGGTCTTATACAGATGTTCTTAGGATGATGCATAACCCATCCTGAGCCTTCAGGGAAGGGTGGGATAAAAACTGAACTCAAATAAAATGACAAGCACAACATGATGGCCCTAATGGCTGATTTAGTAGCTCAGTTAATCCCCCTCCCCCCTTTCATTCTGGTTACATGCAAGGAGGGTTGTCATTGTCAGTGCTACATTCAGTTAAAGTGCATGGCTGGGCGGTGTATAGTGATATATAAATGCAGGCTTACCACAGAGGGAGAAGGAAGGGAGATAGTGGAAGCATAGATGTGCCCGAGTTGAAAGAAAGGTTGGGAACCAGTGTGTTATAATCCATGGGGTAAGTGGAGAAAAGGGGCTGATCCAGGGGAAGATTGCACATTCAACTCCTCCTCCTCCAGAGAAGAGCATCAGAAGCCATTGTGTTGAGGGAAAAAAATCCTTGAATGCTTCACCCATTTAGCAACCACATGCTGATCAGCCCTAGGGAAAAGGGATACTCTGATACAGCCCCACCCTCTCCAAAGCCCACAGTGGGGTTTGTTGTTTTTTTTAGAATAGCTGAACCCAACCAGCATGTCCCACTAACATGGTTCTTTCTCTTCTTCAGATGGGCTTAGAGAAGGGATAAATGGCTTGCTTTTAGCCAGCAAGCTAATGGTGTTGTGGCTGAGGCATTACCTTACCCTGCAAGCAGGAGAGCCTCTTGTCAGCCTCTCTTTACAGACCCAGAGAGAGAGGTTTTTTTGAAGGGATGCCATCAGCCTGCAAACCCTGCTTAGGTTCCCAACAACCAATGCAAACCAAATGACGAGGGAGAAGCTTAGCCAGTGATTTTGCCTTTAACCCAGCAGTGCACATGGTGATTTTTCCATTCCTCAGTAAGTTTCACTTTTGTTTCCTGCTTCAATTACTAGTGCATGCTAGCAGCCCCATCAGCATTACAGGGGAAAGGTTCAGGGCTAGCCTTACCACAGGGTGATCCCGAGTCACTGCCCAGGGTCCTAATCTTTCCAGGGGTACTGCAGTGGCCCCTGTTTTCAACAGGACAAGGCATGTGGGCCCCACTCCCTCCCCACAGGACCCAAACACAGCCACCTTTAAGGTTCCACGGAGGGTGCCCCAAACTGGGGAGGGGCCACCAGGGACCATGTAAATTCTAAGGCCAGCCCTGGGAAGGTTTAAGTCCAAATTAAATAAGCTACTGGTAATTCTTTTCAAGACTCCAATTTTTCTACTCTCATTAAGTAGAAACATGACTTCCCTTCAGCCCCACTGCCCCAGCAAGCACTGTTTGGGCCTACCTAGTTATCCGAGAACTGGAATGGATCTCACCGGGTTTAATCCAGCCCCCTACTCGGAGGCAGGATATCCTATACCCAAGGGATTCCCGTCCAGTCTCCACAAATAACCCCCATTTATGCAGCCAAAGTCTTCAGACTATAAACCAAATCTACCTCTATATCAAACCCCAAAGGTTTCATACAAATTGGTTTTCCTCTGCTATTGCTTGTGTCCAGTTTGAGGAAAAACACAAATCACTTCACGACTTGTGCACACACTACGTCACCCAGCGCACGTGCACACACACACACACAGACTGATGTTTCCCTGGCAGGGCACTGTCTGGCTGTTGCAATCCCATTAACACAACAGGCATGTAAATACTGCTGAAAGAAGGCTAGCCCCGTGAAAGCAGTTGAGTAAGCCTACTCCACCAGGTCTTTGGTAGCATTAGAATGTCAAGTATTAACACCTGCTAGCAGCCCTTGCTATAGAAACTGCAAATGCACTTTTGAAGCAGAGGAAGAGAGAGAGACAGGAGATGCTGCATATTTGAGTAATACTACCACTGTTTTAAAAACATATCCTACTTTCATTTCTAGCCTCGCATCAGTCAAAATACTGAACTTCTTCAAAAGTCAAGACTGGCCCATCCTGTTGAAATAAGAGGTTGCATTACTGCTTCCTCCAAAAATGGGGCCTCCAGATACCAGGGACAACCTAGACCCTTCCTCCCCCACCCCCCATCACATTAGCCTTTACCATAGAGGGGGAAAGACACAAGGCCCCTTTTCCAGCTGCTTCATGCATTTTATTTTTTGGAAGGTTTCACTTCTGTAGGTTTGCTATGAATGTGACAGAAGGAAGGGAACAGATGGGGTATGGGGTGGGGGAATATAGAGACACTAGATAGCACAGTGCTGAGGTTTAAAAAAGGGGGATTAGATTAAAACATATCAACCCCAAGAACCAGTGGTCAACATTTTGGGAGAGCTCGAAAGCTGGACCTCATTTCTTACAGCACATCTGAATGTAAGAAAGCAGGTCAGGCTCTTCTAAGGAAGAATACGACTCGGTCTCACCAACAGCCAAACCAGGGGTCTCTGGCCCACAGGCTAAATCCACTCTGCAGTCGTTTTATTTGGTGCCTTTCCAGCTTATGGATCTGGTGCATGGACCAGATCCTCCCCCTCAAATATTAAAATAGTGAGCTCAGGGGAAGGGAGCAGAGCCGAGGGCACACACTCAAGATGGCCTGAAGCACCCCTGCCCCAACTCTTATGCTCCTGTGGAGTTTGTACTCAAGTGGCTACTGGGTGGGAAAATTCAGTCAAACTATAAGCGTTCAGGAAAGTTGACTGAAGTGGAAAAAAATACTCCCCGGGTACTTCAGGAAGCAGGAGCTGGTACTCACTAGTATGTAGAAAGTAGTGAAGATGGGACTGGAGGTGGCGCGGATTTTGGCCCTGGCAGAGGGCAGTTTCCAGAGGAGGAAGGCAAAGAAAAGCACATTGGGAACGAGGAGCAAGAGATCCCAGTAGCGAACTCTGCAAGAGACAAAATAGAAGTGTATTTCCACAGTGCCCCATCATCTGCTGCTCTGCAAGGTGTGGGGGAGGGAGCTCTCCCCTGGACAGAGATGGGCCCAAGCCCCTGCATCTCACCTGGACTTCCCAATGTCTTCGTACAGCAAGAGCAGGCACTTGTGCGGCACGGTGATGTTGGTGTCGTTAAATGACAGCACTGTTGTTGAGGGCACAGAGGTCACGTTATCGGACACCGTCACCAGGGCAGTGGCAGCAGAGTGAGTGATGTTGTCGTAAGTGGAGAACCTCACCACAGACGTCACCGATGGAAACATCCTGCCTTGGTTCTGGACAGGAGGCGAGAGAGGAGAACCAAGTATTAACCCACACTGGGGGCTAAGGGCAAGCATCACGCAACTCAGGACAGCCAACACAGCACCAACAAGCAGCACAAAAGTCAACCTAGGGGACAAGGACCTTAATCCCTAATTTAACTGTGTCCAATTGATATTACTGACCTCAGAGGAGCTAATCGCACAACGGAGAGGAGAGGGATTGTTACTTACTCCTCCCCACTTGGCACAAGTCGTTCCCTGCCCTGGCACTTCTGTCTTGCCACCAGGGTGACAAGCACCTGCTAATTATCATAGCCTGAACCAGATTAGCCTTTGGGTTTTGGCACGTTCACAAGTGTAGTGAAAGTTCAGGTCTGGAGAGGGCATGGCATCAGGTACAAAACACCTCTGTCTGAAAGCAGAGGTAGCCCACTCTGTGCACTGCCTTTCATACTGGACTCGCCGGAAAACAAGTTTTGCCCTGTTGGTCTCATTCCAACCCTGCCAGGAAAACGGGAGGCTTTTTCCCCAGCACACTCTCATCTCAGCCTATATCACTGAAAGCAAGTTGGACCTTTCTATTCTGAAGGAATTGCATTAACCGTTTTGCTTTCAGAAGTGCTAATGGCAAGGTCCTGGTATCCTATCAAAGTCTAAGATTATTATTTATCATTTCTAGAATGCTTTCAACTTCCAAAGCGTTTTACAATCCTTATCTAGTTGTCCAGTATCTAATAACTCTGTGAGGTAGGTCATTATTAACCCCCATTTTATAAATGGAGACCCAAGGGTGAGAGAGTGACTTACCCAAGGCCACCTAGTGTCTAAAATGGGATTTGAACCCTGGTCTCTCAGGTTCAAGTCGAAAACCTTACCCACTAGGCTAGTCTGGCTCACGTTGATTCCTTCCAGTTCTAACTCCCAATGAGTGTTCTGAGTCTAACACAGCAATACCTCTCCCTTCCAAAGCCTTTTCTTTCCAAGGGCTTCAGAGCACCTGGCACACACTAACAAACTTAGCCTCAAACTGCTACCCAGACACATCCTTCCTCTTATTCCACACCTGCAGCACGCAGATGGGGAAACTGAAGCAGAAATCATGTAGGGACCTTTCCAAACAGTAGAGCAATGGAAGAGCCAAGGCAAACCCAAGAGACTGAGACTGCAGTTACAGGCACTAATTGTCGTGCCACACACCCCTCCACTCCCTTGGATTTTGAAAGGAGCTGGGCTCGACTCCAGCAAAGATGGGTTGTAACTCTAAGAACTGAGCTGCCTGAATGCAATGTCCCAACCCTACCTTGCCCACACAGGCTTCATCTACCTGGAGCTGCACCTGCTAGGTTATCCATTGTTTTCTAAAGCAGTCCTGTTCTTTCCTCATTTACACCAAGAAACCGCATTCAATTTAAGTCACTATCTACAGTGGGATCACTCTGATCTAACTGAGGGCAGGATTACTGTACCAAGGAACCCATCCATGTTGTGAGTGTAGCTTCTCTAGCACATAGTACTCACAGACAGAGATGCAGAACAAGATCATCCCCAGGCAATGTGTCGCAAAGACAGCCCAGTTGTGACACATGAGAGATGATGCATCCCTAATGGTTAGAGCAGTGAGTGGAAATGGAAGACATGGAATGTAGGTTCTGCCTTGCTACTAACATACTGAGCAGAAATGGACAAATCCCCTCACTGGACACCACTGTCCTCACAGAGCAAGCTGGAATTGAATTTTTTAAGCAACCCATTCCAGGTACCAAGCACCTAAAGTTTGGCTCTTAAGTGTGCTAGGAGGTGGGAGTGGAAGGGCAAAATGCTCCATGTAACTTAATGGGATTTTTCCACTTACAAAAGGGATTGCATCTCCCTCGAGGTGCAATTAAGAAATTATCTATTAAGAAATTTGGGGTCCCTATCTACTCTGGGGTCTTTTGCCCTCTTCCAAAACTGGCCTGTGAGATTGAAAGTTATTGAAGGGTTTGGGGGCGCGCATACATACACACACACACACACACACACACACACACACACAGGGATTACATTAGAGACCAGCAATCTGACCCGACCCCAACAGATCACAACCGATTTTGTAAGGAAGGGTGGGGAACCTATGGCCCAAGGCTGCTTCTTTTTTTTCTTTGGCTCTTTCCATTTCCGGGATCTGACCCATGGAGCCAGTCCCAACCCTCAAGCCTGAAAGAGTGAGCTTCGCGTTCGATATAATTTGAATAAATGAAGGCTACAATGAGCACAAAGAGATACAATGGTAAATCACTACAACCTATAAAGAATGTTGAAAACAATTCGATATTTGGAAAAGACTTATTATTTATAAAGGAAAAAATAAGTGTGGTTAAAGATACTTAGAAAAGAGAACAACAAAGATGACAAGAACCTACAAGACTGGAATTAAGAGTTGCCCTTAACTGACCAGGTTGAGGAGTCTCACACAATTCCTTAGTTCCAAAGTAAAAGCGAACTTTGTTTTGGTTAGTGAGGTACAACATTCCAACTCTTACCCATAACTGTGGCCAATGTACCTAGTCTTAAAATTATCACACACACACAGAGGACTGTTGTCCTGTCCTCTTTAAGCACCTTATTACCTCTTTCTAAACACACACCAGGGCCACTCTTATACCTACAAACTTTCTAAGTCCACATAGAGGAAAGGAGAAGCAAGAGGGCATGCGCTCTAAAGATAGGGATGGATCCATGATCTGGATTCTCCTCTTCCTTCCCCAGTCCTGAGCACTTCCCTTAATCACCCCGCCCCCAACTCCTATCCAGGCTGCGCAGCTTCTACTAATTCCTCACCCCGTGAGAAGACATAGGGTTTAGACAAGTGCCTTCCCACTGGTTACCCACTCATCACCCACCCATCAGGCATGTTGCAGGGCTGCATTGTTCACCAATGCAGCCCTGCAATCTGCATGATGGGCGCATGATGGGTGGGGAGGCACTTGTCTAAAAACACCACGTCCATCAGGTTTGGGCCAGGCTAAGTCCCATAGCTCTCGGCCGCTTGTGGAACACCCTGATGTCATGGCCCTTCGTAAAGGGAGAAGTCACCCTGCAGAGTGAGCAGTCAGGTTGGGCACTGGAAATGCACAGCTGCATCAATAGTTGGGCTCCAGCCTTGCTTCAATGAGAATGACACCCCGGTGCGACCCTGCGGTTAGCCGGGAGCACCCGCCCTCCTGGGGGTTCCATCTGCCACCCTTGTCTGTACGACAGGGCCACACAGGAGGGCATTCTCGGTTGCTGCCCGTGTTGTGAAACTCTCCCTCTGGAGGTTCGTCTGAGCCTGAGCATCTTTTGGAAGCAGTGCAAGACCTTTCTTTTAATTAAAGCTTTTGGCGGACAGGAATAGGGAGTGGGTGGGAGGCTGTTGGGGGCCTGGGGGAGGGGAAAGGTTGTTGGGGAAGGGGGAGGTTGGAGGTTTTTATGCTGTTTTATTTGATGTCCTGAGTCATTTGGGAAGGGGGGGGTAAAAATTGGGACTATAAATAAATACAATTTCCAACCAGAACAGGACTCTAGGTTACAGAAACCTTCTTGCCATAGGAAACCAGGCTCACACAAACACTACTACTGTCACTAGGAAAGTGCACACTGCTGGGGACTCAGAGTGCTCTGCCAGCCAGCTTGCTACAGTTAATCCAGGATTAATCTCAACAAGACTCTCCTTCCTTTGGCTCGGAGCTGTTGCCAGGGCTGGGAAAGCAGGCAGCTGGGGGGGGACAGAGTTACAACAGGCACTTTTCTTGTCTGCTGGAATCAAGGCCTGACCCCGTTCACAAAGGGACAGGGAGGAGAGGCACAGACCTAGTTCAGGTATTACCCTTTCCAGGAGCTGTCTCAGCTACCAGACACAGAGCAGTTCTTTCTTTCTGAAAGCTGGGACTCTTTCCAGGTTGTAGCGCGGGGACGGGTGGAGGGGCTCGCTGCTAATGAGCCCACTTTCCATCCCTGTGTTCTAACAGGTCCCTGTGGTGCTTGGGACACATTAATAATTGCTGTACATCGCAATGTGTTAGGAACGTCATATTAAACAAACACAGCCCTGAAAAGTCAGCTTTGTGCTGAGGTGGCAATTTCTGGGCCAGAAATCCTGGCACTGGCTGAGGTTCCAGCAAATGACCTCTATATTCTGGAGATTTCTCCTCCCCCCCCCCCCCCAACCCCTCACCCCTCCACCTCCTCCCTGCTGATCTCTGCAAACACACAGCACTAACACAAGTAGTTCTTTCTCCAATGGTTTCCTTTTCTCCTCAGACGGACCTTTGATTCTGGGATGGAAGGACAACAGTGGAAGGGGTGGAAGAGAGAATAATACAGCCTTGCACAAATAAATACAGGAAAGTACCGCCCCAGCGAAATCTAGTATTTGCTTATCTAGCTAGCTACCCTAGAATCAAACAGCAAAGTCCATATCGGACTCCTGTGGCCTGTGCACTTGGGTTCATCAAGCCACCTGTGTCCCTTCAGAGACATGGCATGATCTAATGCAGCTTCTTCAGACAGAAAAACCCTGGATCAGATCACAACTCTTCCAATGGAAACTATTTATATTTTCCACTCAGGGGAGGGGCTGACCATTTTTTCAAAATCATAAAATTGTGTGGAAACTTTCTTACTGTCGGATTTTGGCAAAAATAAATTTTCAGGGAGGTTTTGTGACTTTTCCCCTATAATGTGTGGTGCTGGGTGAATGTTCATCATCTCCTGGTGACCTCAAGTGCGGAGTCCCACGAGGTTCCATTCTGTCCCCTCTCCTGTTCAACGTGTACATGCAGCCTTTGGTCGAGATTGTCAGAGGGTTTGGTGTGTGGAATCATGAATATGCTGACGACACCCAACTGTACCTCTCCTTTTCAGTTGACTCAGGCCCGGCAGTCTCAGTGTTTAGCCAGTGTTTGGTGGCTGTGCGGCACTGGATGAGGGCGAGCTGCCTGAAGCTGAATCCCAACAAGATAGAGGTGATGCTGGTGGGAGGGGTGGAGGGAATGGTGGCACCAGTCATTGATGGGGTCCGCCCTCCATTGGTCCCTCAGGTTTGTAGTCTGGGGGTGCTTCTGGACCTGCAGCTCCACTTGGATGTCCAGGTGGCAGCTGTGGTGAAGGGCGCATTTCTCCAGTTACATCTGGTGTGATGGTTTAGGCCATATGTCTCAGACTCTGATCTAGCCGCCATCATCCATGCCTTTATCACCTCAAGACTGGACTACTGCAATGCGCTCTACGTGGGGCTACCCTTGGTGATGGTGTGCAGAACACAGCGGCCCGTCTCCTTACATGGACGGGTCGCTGCGAGCACATTACTCCAGTGCTCCGTTCTCTGCACTGGCTGCCTATTGTCTTCCGGGCCCGATTCAAGGTGTTAGTTTTGACCTATAAAGCCCTAAACTGCCTGGGCCCGCCTATCTGTAGGTCCGCCTCACCCTCCGGGTCCTGGATCGGCACCTGCGGTCGGCCAGGAGCACCCTCCTCAAAGTCCTCCGGGTATCTCGGGTGGGGGGCGATGAGGGGGCTATTCTTGGTGGCTGCACCTCAGCTGTGGAACTCCCTTCAGATGGAGGTCCACTTGACCCCAGACCTCCCCTCTTTCCGAAGACTAAGACCTGGCTGCTCCTCCGGGCTTTTGGCGAGGGAGACGGGTGGGGTTGGGTTAGGGGGTGGGGTTTTATTAGCTCTGTTTTTATACTGTTATTTATTATTAGTTATGTTTATATTATATTTGTATACGTTTTTAATATGTTGTAAGCCACCCCAAGCTGCTATGACAATAGGGGGAAGCAAATAAATTGAAATAAATAAATAAGGCTAAGCACAAGCACCTGTGATTTAACTTCATGAATATATCCCTGTCTCTCTCTAAGTTCCCCTCCTCATTGTCTTTCCTAGATTGTAAGGTGCTCAAGGTAGGGACCTGTCTCTAATTAGGATTGTACAGCATGAGGGACACTGCAGGTGCTATATAATAAATTATTTAATCTCTTTGTTAATGGATCACTTTGATCAGGTATTAATTATTGCTTGGCCTCAAAATCTTTGCTTGTTTAATTAAAGGTTTCTATTTTCAGAAGCCAGCTTTTGGAATTTTTCCCCTTCACAATGCTCAGAACCTTTCCCCCCACAAAACTTTCCACAAACTTCAGAACAAAAAACAAACAAACAAAGAGACATTCAGATGAATTCTATTATTCTGTGTGGTTAGAGATTAAGGAAGAGTAGACCCGTTCCTCATAGGCAAGCTTCCAAGAAATACCAAGTCCTCCTTTTGAAAGTCACATTGTGAGGAAATAACAACATTGTAGTGGCGATAAGCAGATTTGGCTTGTCCAGATACGACGCAGTTCCAGTCACGCGTCTTGAAGGGCAAGCCGACACAAAGCCTGCATCAGGGATGCGACTGCCCAGGAGCAAGGGGCTCAGCTGAGCCTGGGTCCTGACTTGAAGGGGGTCCTTTGCCAGTGGCCTAGGAAGTTTTCAGAATGGGGGTGGGAGGGAGCAGGCTAAGCGGTCGGTGCTCAGGCCATTTGCACAGGGTTTTCAGAGAGGGCAGGGGTGGAGTCCTGGCCCAACCTCTACCCACCCTACATATTTCCTTCCTGGCAGGGCTGCTGCTGCGAGGAAGAGTTTATGAAAAGCCAGGGCAATGGCATCACCTTCACCGAGCCTGGCAAGAGCCCCCATGGGAGAGGCACCGCGTAGGGAGATTCCGTCCCCTTGCCTTTTGGAAAAGGCGCACAAATGAGACACCAATCCAGGCTTGCTACAGCCTTGCTATGTCCTGTGCACAAGCCCTTTCAGCCAGACAAGTAGCATGTCTAGAATGCTATATTGCCAGCAAAAACCAAGAATTCACCTTCTAAAGAGCTACGTGACATGATCCCTTAATTTCCAGGAACAAAGGCTACCACAACCTATCCGCTAGAGTTACCCCTAACCACTGCCACTTAGCATGACACTAGGAAGCTTCTACTTATTTGGTTCAGTCTCTACCACGAACTACCTTCTCCTGCATCTATACGCAAATAAGCCTTGCTTTCACAAAAAAGGCGAAGACAAGAGAAGGTGTTAACAAATGAGATGATAGCCCACACCAGATGGGTGTGTACACCTGACCATTTATTAGGTGTTTGCCCCCATTCACCACATGGCCCCCACCTACCAAACGCGCAGTCCTCACTCATGACAGGGAGGGTCGTGGAAACATGAAGCCCGCTGTGAGGGTGAATGCGAGCTAATACAAACCCACATGTCCACATTCCGTCAATTAGATTGTGAGCACGCAACTTGCTTAAAGGTCCTCCAGAACTAGAGAGTCACAGTCTAGAGTATTCCAAGGATGGATCATTTCCTGCCCCAAACTCTGCCATTACGCAACATCTGCCTTAAAAGCCCAACATGCCATTTTCAAACATGCATTCTCCCAATTCATCCTGGTTGGCAGTTCGCGCCCAACGCTGGCTGTTTTCCGGGCGCTGCATTCTCCACAATGACTTGCAGAGGCTTACCATCATTGTGGCCATGGTCCAGGCTGACAGCCAGGCAACAACCAGCACCACTCCTCCACTATGGAATCACAGGAACTTACTGCCTACAAACCCACCCACCAACATTCCCTCGACTGAGGAAGAGACCAAGGCCTTCATCGTTGGGGAGAACAAAAGGTCCAATATGCCCTGGTGAAGCACTACCAGAATGAGGCAGTGTTTCAGGAAATCTCAGTCCAGATGATGCTGCAGGGCTACAACCGGGATATGAGACAGTGACAGCAGCGGGCCAAAGACTTGAGGTGCAGGTACAAAGAGATTTATTTATTCCTTATATTTTTATCCTGCTACACTTGCCCACAAGCAACTCAGAGCAGCTCACAATAGGTCAAAACATATAAAACAATAAAACCGACAATACAAGATACCAGCTAAAACTTATTAAAACCATAAAATACTAAAAAGAGAAGAAATCAAAATCCATCGCCCCCCCCATCCACCTACCCATCTCCCTCCCCAAAGGCCTGGAGGAACAGCCAAGTCTTACATTGTCTCTGAAAGGAGGGGAGGTCCGGGGCCAAGCGGGCCTCCATCGGGAGGGAATTCCACAGCCTAGGTGTGGGCACCGAGAACGCCCTCCCCATTGTTGTCACCTGGGAAACCCAGGGGACTTCGAGTTGGGTGTCCTCAGCTGACCGCAAGGGTTGTACCACAGCCCAGGGCATGAGGTGCTCCTGCAGGTAGATGGGGCCCAGACCATTTAGGGCTTTAAAGGTCATTACCAACACCTTGAATCGAGCCTGAAAGACAATAGGCAGCCAGTGCAGAGAACGGAGCACTGGTGAAATGTGCTCGCAGCGACCGGTCCTCATTAGAAGACGGGCCGTCACATTCTGCACCAGTTGCAGCCTCCGAACGATCACCAGGGGTAGCCCCACATAGCATGCGTTACAGTAGTCCAATCTTGAGGTGATGAAAGCATGGATGATGGTGGCCAGGTCGGAGTCCGAAACATACAGCCGTAGCCGACGTACCAGGTGTAATTGGCAAAAGGTGCTACCCCGCCACAGCCACCACCTGGGAATTCAGGTAGAGCTGTGAGTCGAGAAGCACCCCCAGACTACGAACCTTGGTGGCTAAAGGGGGGCAGATCCCATCAATGACAGGAGTCACCACCCCCTCAGCCTTCCTCACCAGCATCACCCCCATCTTGTCGGGATTCAACTTCAGATGGCTCGCCCTCATCCAATCCCCTGCCGCCGCCAAACACCAGGTAAGCACCGACACTGCTGGGTCTGGGTCTGCAGAAAAGGAGAAGTAAAGCTGTGTATCATCGGCGTACTGGTGACAACGTACGCCGAACCTTCTCACGACCTTGTCTAAAGGCTGCATATACACGTTGAACAGGCGAGGGGACAGAATAGAACCCTACAGGACTCCACATGTAAGGTCATGAGATCCAGGACAACTTCGTCTCGAGCCCTAGGAGGCAAACATTGCCCTTTTACAAGCTCCTGACCTTGTTTCTATGTGTGGATGGAACCATCGTTGCATCCCGTCTGTATGGCTATGCCGTCGCCAGGGGCCAGAAACAGGTTGATAGGCCTCCCCCACTGTCCATGCTTGCTTCATCCATTCCCATTACAACTGCTCTAGCTTCCACTGCAAACACGCTTGCCCCCACGGGAGCACTGACTGCCAGAGGACATCCCTCCCTGCCTGTTGCTACCCCGGAGCCAGCTTGGGTTTAGGTGGACACCATGACTCTCATGGTCTACCCCCTCCATCTCAAAAGCCAGCCCTTGTTCAAGAAGCCACCCCAGATTCTGGTCGAGAACACCAAGGACCCACATGCCACCTTTGTGAAGGAGGCGGTGGAGGGGAATGTTAAGTTAATGCACCTGAGGAAGGGGGTAGGCGCTTACATTTATACGGGCCGGTATGAACTAAAGGCTTTGCTTGTCGTCTTGCTACAGGTCCCAGCAACAGGCGCAGATGGAACCTCCTGCCACAAGTGGAAGTGTCCACCGGAACCAGGCCTTGGGGGTCCACAATCGCCAGCACAGGGAGGACTTTTGCTGCTGAGGCTTGGCTGGACTGCCAGCAGGAGGATCAGAGCTGGGCCCACCTTTGGCAGTGATTTGGACAGTCGAACAGCCTGTTCGAGTGTGTGAACAGGAACAGAGATGTAGGCACAGACGCAAAATAGCTGTCCCAGTCCTTTCAGGTCCAGACCCCGCTGCTTTAGCATATTGCTGCTGTGACTGCAAGCATGGTTGCACAGGGGCCAGCACCACTTCTCAACCCCCATCAGCCATTCACACGCCCATCCTGGTACCTGCTGCACTCCATCTGCCAAGGAAAGCACCCGAGCCTGCTCTGTGCTGCACCAATGCCCAGGAACCGTGCACGGACTAGGCAAGGCTCCTCCCTGCCAATCATTCCTGCACGCCTCCCGTGAACACGCCGCCACAACCAGATCTGCAGGAGGAGGATCAAGACAATGTCCCCCTGCCCATCCCACCACCCAAGTGAGCACATCAGGCTGTTGCCCCAAAGAGAAGTAGCCACAAAAAAATAAGTTTTTGTTTGGTGTTTAATATAAAATTATTTTAAAAATAAAATAAAAAGTTTAACAAAGTTTGATAAAGTATTTCATTTTTTCATTTCATTTCAATTTTGTACCCGTCTCGTAGCGGCTTACACTCAAAAATGAAATACAATATAAATACATAAAACAGCACATAATAGAATACATAATCAAAACAATACATAATAATCTAAACATATATCAAATATCAACCCATCAGCAGTCCGCTTGAAGGAAAATATACAAACCCAGCCCCCCTCCTGTCCCAAACCCCAATCCCCACCCCAACCCATTCCCTGCTGCCTGCTCTCACCAGGCAGCCCCAACCCTCGCGCTGCACCCACCTGGGGTTGCCCTCGGGACCTCCCCCCTCCCTATCCCAGTTCCACCTATTTCACCCCACAAATCACATCTCCAAGAAGCTCTGCTACAAATACACGGGCCTACAGCCCTGCCAACAGTAATATTTTGTGCTGGCCCAACGGGGCCAGCTTCCAAACAGTATGGATCCAAGCCCCACCCCCTCCCCCATGGCAGGAGGGAGAAGGAGCAGTCCAGAGCGTGGAACGGGGCCCCTGGGTGCAGGGCTCTGAAGGTCCCCCTAGAACTCCTATCTGCCGATCTGGGGTCTTGCCTCCACCCCCTTCACATGGACAGGCCGCATCCGCTACTGCCCCAACGATGGCGGACACCCTTAGATGTCGCCCTCTGGCTGGTGCCCAAGGGCGCCACCCCAGGGCCTTTCTACCTGTAAAAAGGAGGAGGCAGGTATTATGCGCTTCTCCGTCTTTGTATGTCTTGGGGGGGGGGGGGGGG
>QEPC01000381.1:1641974-1752237 GCA_003113815.1 Sphenodon punctatus
CTGCAAGCAACCCCCCCGCTACCCTCTAGCAACCCCCCTAGCTCCCCTCCCAGCAGAGTGATGTGGGTGTGTTACCCCCAATGTTCTTATGTGCACTGTTCAAAGGTTTCTAAGGATGATGTGGGTGTGTTATCCCCAATGTTTTTATGTGCAATGCTGTTCAAAGGTTTCTGAGGTTGACTTTGGTGTTATTCCTCATAAAAAAGGAAACACAAAGGAAAAGACAAATAGAAAAATAAAAGTTGGTTGAAGTGGCAGGGAATCACTGGTAGTTATTATCGGCTTGATAAGTCACTTAAAACCTCAGTTTCTCCTCACAGTGAGCCTTGGCTCTGTTTTTTCACACTTGTAGGGAGAAATGGGACTAGTGGGAGAGAGACCTTGGATGGGACCTTAGTAAGAGGGCTCTCTATTCCCCAGAGACAGGGCTTCACACAGCAGCAAGGAGTTCACAGAGTTAACTAATGTAATCTCCCTCCAATGTTAACTCTAGGAACTCCTTGCTGCTGGATTAAGCCACATCACTGGCTTAACGGTTTGGTTGGCTCCGCCTACCGTCACCCCCACCTACCACTGGTTTGACTCCACCCACTTCTGGCCCTGCCCTCTGTCCTGCAAATTTGCATAAATTAGTATAAAATTAGCATATGTAAATATCATGCAAATGACTGTCCTCTTTTCTGGCGATGCTTCAGTAGTCACCCTGAGGGATGTGTGTCTGAAAGTGGCCTGTGTGTTGCTGGCAAAGCCGCGTGCGAGAGCTTTCAGACCAGACGAACCCCACGCAGATTCTGACTCCCAGTCTCTCGCGGAGCCAAAATATGCATGGGGGAGGTGGCGTGAAAGCAGTCTAATATGGCTATACACGAGAACTGGGCCAGCCTTAGAATTTGTAGGGCCTACGGTGAAGATAAAATACAAGGCCAAGAGTGGCCCCACCCCCTTGGGAGCACCTTCTGCAGGGCCCTAGAGGTGGTTATGTTCGGGGCCTCGTTGGGAGGGAGCGGAGGGCCACGCATGCTCCTTGGTGAAAACAGGGGGCCACCATGTTATTATCGGAAGTAGAGAAAACAGCAGGGCCAAGGGCAGTCACCCAGAGCCACTCTATGGCAAAGCCAGCCCTGCAAGAAAAGAAAGATTGCCACCTACTTAAGGGATTGCCATCTAAGGGACTGAACCATAGTTTTCTCACTCAACTCTAGTGGTGCACACTTAGTTTAGGACACCCTGCTATTGCCTCTAAAAGTTTGTATTTTTAGTGCCTGCATGAGAAAAATAGCAACAACTGCACAATCTCTCCCATTCAAGGCCAGTATTATACTTATTTTTGCTGCAGGGTACATAAATGCATCCATTCACAGTGCACCCAGACCACATTCTGTCCCGACTCCCTATCACTCAAGTACAATCCTACGTTCCCCTCTAAGTCTCCCCCATTTATCCTCACAACTCTCCCTGCCCCTCCCCTCATATATTCCTTTACCCCTACCTAGTCTCGGACAATAGTTTTGCCCGACTGTGGCCTTCAATGAAATAATGTTTCTATGGGCTCCATGTATAAGAGAGAATCCAGCCCAAACACTACTTCCAACATACAAAGACTTTCAGATTCGCTCCCTGCTCCTTCCTACATGTGCTCTGAGTGGGGCTATCGTCCCTTTAAGAAACCAAGCCCTGAGCTGAGAGCTCGTAGAGGATTTTCTACACAACTAGAAAAGTGATGCCCTAGGCTATGATGGCATCCCACCCACCCCCCAGCACATGCCCTGCCCTCATGTGCAACACCCTAGGCCTCCATTACAATTGTTCCTTCCTGGATTACTCATCTTTATTGCTTTGCATGTATTTACATTCCATATACCCTGAGTAACGTGTAGCTGATTACACCTAAGCAAGGGGTGTAACTTAAGTTTCAGCTTCAATTACCTTGTAAGCAACACCACTAAGTGCTGTAGCAAAAACAAAGCTTCATTACGAAAAAAGAGACTGCACGTGTGCCCATGGCAGGTTTAAACACCAACACGTGTCAAATGGGTTTTAGTCACCAAGAAGAAACGCACAGGATGCAGAGTTACCAACTCTCAGGACTTTACTCGGAAACCCATGCTTGACTTAAACGTCTACCTCTTGGAAACGGAAGAAAGTGAGCTGCTACAGACTGGGAAACCAGTATGTAAACAACACACTAATTTTTCTTTTTACATTTCATGATTTCAGGATCATCTCAAGATTTAACATTAGGGATTGGCAATTCTGACTGTGGTCTAGAATTTTCAGTTTTGCAAAATAATAATAATAATAATAATAATACAAAAACAAAGCATAGTCCTGTAACAGAAATTTGTTAGGCCCTAACCACCCAATGAGAGCTGCGTCAGCAGATGCTATGAAAGCAAGTAAGACTGAGGTCTCACCATTTAAGAAACTTAGATGCTAACCATTAATATACTGAAATTCCATATTTACAGTGTAATCCTAAAATCAGTTACTCTGAAATATTCCCCTTGTACTTTGAAAAGGAAGCTCTTTATAGAGGTTACCAAAAGTGGATTTTAGGTAACCATTCTGTAAAGACACACACACTTACCTTAGGTGGTCAAACATTTGTTGATTTTTAAACACAGGAGAAATATTATGCACTTCTATGGCACTTCTACCTACAAGTATGAAGTTAGGCACCCATATAAGCCTTTACAGAATGAGGCACACTGGCATCAAACTTTATACTCCACATTTGAAAACATGAGCCTAGAATAGTCTGTCAAATGCACTGCCCGGAAAAGAGTTTGCCTGAAAAACAGTAAGGGCAAAGTTCCTAGAACATTTGATAATTATTGGCCATACCATTAGACTGGTTTGTGGGGACAAGGCTGTGAAAGGGTTTGCAAACAGGAAGCCTGCAAGCATAAGAAATTCTTCATACCTTTCCCCTATTTTGTACTATACAATAATGGCTGGATAGAAGTATAGGTCTACAACATCTTCTCTAAGCAAAATTCTGGAAAGGCTCAGAGAACATGTGGCCATAAACTATACTAGTGCTGGTGCTTCCCAGACAGGGTCAAGCTGCCCTGCGTTTCATCTGTTCTCTGGGAATTTCCATCTTGAAAAGCTGACTGACTCCTCAAACCAAGATGTTCCCAGTCCTTTTTCCAAAGATGCCCCTAAAACCTCTTAGTCGGCAGGGCACTAGCTAGAAGTTTGGCTAAAGAAACCCAGAGCATAGACACAAATAGAAAGAGAAACCAGAGGGGTTTTCCAGCCACAGAAACTACCTTCTGTAGCCCCCCCCCCAAGTATTAGCAACATATTCCCTTCCCAGGAGCCTCTCCCTCCCAGGCCATTCAGCTGAGGGATCTTGCGGAAAGGGGGGGGGGGGGGATGAGCCACATGGATCTGCCAGGCCAAGGGCTGGGGAGAGGGTCCGGTCAGGAGAATGATCCCAGGCCCCTTCTAAGGTTCTGGGGATGGATGCTGCCTGCTCTTGCCCTGGATTTGCAAAGGGGTGTGTGTGTAAGCTGCAGGGCTGCCTGCTCAGAAAAGATTGGGAGGGGGAGGGAAAGAGGGTTGGAAGCTGCCTCTTCCATCTGAGGAAGGGGCTGTCTGGTCAGCAAAGAGCTGGGGGCGGGGGGTTGGAAGCTGCCTTTCCCAGCTAGAGGAGGGAACTGCCTGCTCAGCAGAGCTGGGGGAATGAACAAGAGGGGTGTCCGGCCAGGGCAGACACTGGATCTGTCATACTCCCCTCGTGGCAGATCAGGGAGTGGGGGAGTCCCTCATCCCCAGCCCAAGGGAGCCCCGGGACTGGAGGGACACGCTGCCAGGCAGGGGGGGACGACTCGCCGCTGTGGCGCTCGCTTCCCAAGGGCCTCTTGCCCCGCCAGACCCTGTTACCTGCTCTCCAGAATCCGGTGCTGACAGGCGGGGGGAAACGGGTCTGCTTCACTCCTGGGACAGCGGCCCGGCCATTCCACAGCCCCAATCTCCGGCCCGGCCGCTTCCTCCGGGGCTGGGGGGAGCCTGCTGGCTGGAGGGAGCGTTGCTAAAGAGCCTCTCCACCAGATAGCCGCAACCACGCTCCACCCCATTCCCAGCTTGCCCCTACGGCCCCGGCTGCTACCCACTCAGGACAGTAACTCCTCCCGCTGGAGAGACCCGTGATCACCAGCCCCTGGGAGATAAGGGGTGGGGGGGGACTCTTTGGCTGAGCTCAACAGAAGTATTGAGAGAGGATCCCTGGGCTAGAGTCTCCTCAGCCAATCAAAAAGCTTCTAAACAAGGAGGCCTGCCGAAAACAGAAACAAAAAGGCCTGAGTAGCCAATTGGAGCGGCTGAGAGGCGGAACCTAAACTGCAGGAATGTCGGGGGTTTAAAGGAGCCCCTTCCCTGAGAAATAAAAAGGCATGGGGGAAGGAGGGGATGATTTAGGGGGCGCAACCCTCCATCAATAATTAATGGCAACCATTGATCTTAATAATAGAACCCTTAGGCTGCAATTCCTGCAACACTGGAACATGGAAACCTTTGGCACTGACTACTGAGTAAAAAATCAAGCACTCCCAGAGTGGGAACAGGGAAGGGGAACAGAATCTATCAGGCCAATGATTTTTTAAAATTTTTTTATTTTTTTTTAAAGAGAGCGAGTATGAAACTGAAAGGCATTTTTTCATCATTTCATTTTTGACCCAACCCCTATAATTGAGGCTCAGGGCAGCTTGCAACACAGTACCACCACATAAGAGTGAAAAAACACCATCCTGTAATATAGATAAATATAATTAAAGAATATAATTAAATGAATGAATCCGAAGAACTGTCACAACGAGGTTCTAGAGCAAATTGTCAAATTAAATAGTAACAAATCTCCAGGACCTGATGGTATTCACCAGAGTTCTGAAGGAACTCAAACATGAAATTGCAGAGCTACTACTGGTAATTTGTAATCTATCACTGAAATCTGCCATAGTACCTGAGGATTGGAGGGTAGCAAATGTAACACCAATATTTAAAAAGGGCTCCACAGGCGATCTTGGTAACTACAGACTGGTAAGCTTCACATTGGTGCTGAACAAACAGGTGGAGACGATTGTCAAGAACAGAATTAGTCGGCATATTGATAAACATGGCTTGATGAGGGAAAGTCAACATGCATTTAAGCAGAAGAAAGTTGTGCCTCACTAATCTACTGGAGTTTTTTGAGGGAGTAAATAAGCATGTGGAAAAGGGTGAGCCAGCTGATATAGTATATCTGGATTTTCAGAAGGCATTTGATAAGGTCCCTCATGAGAGACTCTTGAGGAAACGAAGTAGTCACGGGATAAGAGACTGTGTCCTATCGTGGATCAGTAACTGGTTAAAGGCTAGGGAACAAAGGGTAGGACTAAATGGCCAGCTTTCACAATGGAGAGAAGTAAGTAGTGGAGTGCTGCAGAGCTCTTTACTGGAACTGGCGTTGTTTCATATCTTAATGGACAATACACTGAAATACTCAGCTCAATGTGCGGGGGCCATCAAAAAAGCAAACAATGTTAGGAATTATTTGGAAAGGGGTAGAGAATAAAACTGAAAATATCATAATGCCTCTATATAAATCAATGGTGTAACCGCACCTTGAGTACTGTGTGCAATTCTGGTCACCCCATCTCAAAAAAGGATTAGACAAACAAAAAACCTACAGTTTAAAAAACCTAGTTAAGGCAGATTCATATCAAGCAAACTTTAACAAACCAAGAAATTGTATGTTAAGGCTCCCGCCCTAACTTGCATACCTTGTAAGCAGTGAAGTTGCTGTATGTTCTCACATACGGTGCTCGCTTACAGCTTAGGCTCCATGCACCCATGCTTTGCCTTGGTCTTTCAGCCCCAATCCTCTTCATTTGCAGGTTGGGGGCAACACTAAAGCTAGGATGACATGCTCTTCCCTGTCCAATGTTACATTGTTACTCTACTTCCAATGTGGAAATAATTTATTTTTTTGGCTTATATTCCACATCTCCATTCTGTGGCACCAGATCAAGTACATCTCCCCACTGCACAGGTGACTAAGAGCATGTAAATATTCCAACATGAAACAACTAGATGGACCAGTTGTGCTGTCCTTACATTTAAATTTATTTTATTTGGAATCACCACCTACTCTAACCCACTACTTATTTGCAACCCCCCCCAACTAATCACCACTTCACTCTCAGAGGATAGAAAAGTTCTGACTTCAGCTGCCCCCTCTCTTCCCCCTCCCCCCCCTTAACTCACTAGCTTCCAACTGCATAGTCTGGCCTCTACTACTACCCAAAAAAAACCCACTCACCTCCCCCAAAATCACAAGACTGCTATCACTATAATAACCATTATTTTTCATAGCAAATACTCTACAAGTGTGTGAAATGACAACTCCCACGCCCTCAAAAAAAAAGAAAACCCAGGAGAGAAGGGGCAATAGAGTCTAGAACAACAAGAGGGTAGCTATGGTGCTTATTAGTATTATAGTAGTATTCCCCTTCGTCTACATCACCCAAAATATTGGGTCTTACATCACCCAAAATATTGACATTCCACCCATTTCTTATGGCATTAATTCCTCCTATTATTCCACCAGGTTCCTTCCTGCCATATTACTCAATCCCTACGGCCTCCTCCTTGTCATTCCACTGTCTCTCCCTGCTGCCTTCATTATTCCACATCCTCTTCCTCCCCCAGTCCCAAAGATGCATTTCCATTGTATCATTTCATAGTTAATGAGATACAATTTAATTTCAAATTATCATTAATGTTTCCCCCATTCCTTCCATTGGCCATTCCATGGATTTCATGTCAATGTTTACCCACATTCTAAATAAACACTTACATAGCATTCTCCCCAGCTTTAGTGTTGACCCCAACCTGCAAAAGAAGAGCATTGGGGCTGAAAGACCAAGGCAAAGTGTGGGTGCATGGAGCCTAAGTTGTAAGCAAGCACCATATGTGAGACCATACAACAACTTCACTGCTTACAAGGTGTGCAAGTTAAGGTGGGATCCTTAACATACAATTTCCTGGTTTGTTAAAGTTTGCTTGATGTGAATCTGCCTTAACTAGGTTTTTTAAACCGGAGGTTTTCTGTTTGTCTAATTTCTTTGGGTTTTTTTACAACACAATCCAAACTCCTGAGAGTGATTTCAGGGAGTATAAAGATGGCAAGAGATTGTACTACATCTATGTTTTGGTTACATGATGTTTCAGAAAATAAGACATATTTTCTGCAGAGATGGTCATGAAGACATTAATATATGCCATTCCAAAAAAAGAGTAGAGAATTTGTAGTAGTGGACAACAAGTTATGTTTTACGTATGTATATATTAATGAGCTAGTTAGCTTCCTCCTTCAGGAGGCTCCATAGTTCGTACTGCAGTTAGGGACTCACTATCTGTGTGCGTTACAGAACTATTGCACTGCCAGGTTGGGGGGAGGGGACTTGGCTGGCTGCCTGAAATGCTGCTTCCGCAATCAATGATGCTTTCATAATCAATGCTGCTTGTGTCTGACCCTGAACCTCTGCTGCAACTCTGAGACTGAGGCGCTGAAGCTGCCCGGTCCTGCAGCACTTCCCTGGCTCCTTCCTCTCACCACCACCCCCCTTTCTGCTGCAAACTCTGAGCCTGGGGGCAGAGGCACTGAAGCTGCCTGTTCCTGCAACGTTTCCCCAGCTCCCTCCCTTCCAGGGCTGGACAGAGGCATTTTGCACCCTATGGCCCTTCTCAGGCTGCTGCCCCCAAACCAAGCCCCCCCCCCCTGCCAAGCAAGCACCATGGATGTGCTGGGGTGTGTGTGTGTGGATATGCCTAGAAGTGAGGCTGCGTCTTGGGGCTGGGGTTGGTTTGACCATGACCTGGCTCAAGGTCTCCAAGACTCCTGAATCGGGCGTCCATGCTGAGAGCTGGGGAGAGATTAAACTCTACCCGTCCGGATTGCACTGTGGGAGAAGGGCAGGGAGCTGTGGTGGGTGTTGTTTTTGTTTGTGGGGGAGGCAGCCCCCATGCACTCCCCCTGCCATGGCAGGTCCACGTTCAGCACCTTATCCACTACACCACACTGGTTCTCTGATTAGAAGGAATCAAGTGCATGCTCAGTGCTGTATGCCTTTTCCCTCTCAGGAGCCACTTTAAAAATTAGTACAAGCTCCGAGGGCCACAGAGAAGCTGGAGCAAAGAATGAGGGGCTGAAGGGGTGCGCTCAGCAAGAGGGTCCAGATCATGAATCTGTCCTTGGATGCATGCCCTCATTTCTGTTCCCTTACCTTGAGCTCAGTCTTTCAGCACTTGGGGGCAGGAATTGAATGCAGGGGCAAATCCAGGAACTAGAAAGGGGCCAAATAAAAACTAGCCACAGGCTGCATTTGGCCCCCAGGCCTGAAGTTTCCCACCTCTGCAAAAGACCCCCACAAAGTTTCCACAAAGGGGGTAACTACAGCATGAGCCCCCACACACAACCATTAGAGCTATCAAAGTCAATATTCAGGTATACTGTACCTGAATACAGTTAGATAGCAGATAAAACATAACCACCACCTAATGCAGCTTGTGCTTCCCTCTCTGCTTGTGGCATCCTTCTGATGCTTCCTATTATTAGCTCCATTTCCACTGAGACTGCACGCAACTAAATTTATGCTCTGCAAATGGTCTCACTGATTTCGAGGCTCCTGCCACAGCAGGATGCGCTCCCCACTGGATTGGAAGCATCCTCCACACACCAGAGAAAGGATTCCAGGATCAGGGCCCCATGAACAGGACTGGACATGAACCTTTGATGGCCACCAGCAGCCAAAAACATTTTCTAGGATGTACAGTCTTTTCTCCTCCCACTTGATGACAGCAGAACTACAGGGGATTTTAATACATAGCCTCTTACCTCCTAAGCAAAGACCCTAGCACTAGACCAAATTGCCCCTGGTTTTCACAGTGGTCAAAGATGCAAGATAGCCAAGAATGGTTTTGATCCATTGACCTCTGGTTTATGGGCCTGGCACAATGCTGCACCACTGCAAATGCAGAGGTTGGTTGGATTCCAGGATCAGGGCCCCATGTGCAGGACTGGACATGAACGTTAGACGGCCAGCAGCAAAATATTTTTTTTTCTAAAGGTATAGTCTTTTCCCCTCCCACTTGACAACAGCAGTACTATAGAAGATTTGAACCCAGAACCTCTTGCTTTCTAAGCAAGAATCTTACCCCTAGACCTCTAAGTTCCACTATACAGTGCACTGGATTTTTGTCCTCAAATAGGTAAAGAAGAGTGGGCATATGCAGAGGATCTGGAAACCTTGTGTGCCAGGTGCCTGGGCACCAACAAAACAGTAGTCTATACCAGCAGAGTAGACTAGATTTTTTGGGCATCACAATTGAATTTACTCTCATTATACTCTTCACACGTATCAACATTCATCATATACATTCTATCAAGGGTGTTCTCACAAGTCCCGTCATGCGGCTCTTTCCTTTCACCCTCAACAGTAGTATACGGAGCATGCCAGGGTATTGTATGCATTCTAGCAAGGGTGTTCTCACAAGCTCCATCATGCAGCCCTTTTCCTTCTCACTCAACACACAGAGCATACCTGGACCTCGGATATTATATGTATTCTGTTGACAGTGTTGTCATGAACCCCGTCACATGGTCCTTTTCTTTTTGTCTTGATAGCAGTATACCGAACTCATACCAGGGACATTGACATGGTTCTCACAAGCACCGTCACGTGGCCTTTTTATCTTGTTACTGAACAGCAGTGCCGCAGGGGATTTTAATCCAGGACCTCTTGTCCTCCAAGCAAGGATTATACCTCTAGATTATTAATTATTAATTATTATTATTATTAATTATTATTATTATTATTATTTATTAGCAAGCATTTATATAGCGCAAGCAATGTACCTGGTACTTTACAAACTAATGGAACAGACACGGTCCCTGCCCTAGGGCTTACGTACTCTTGCACCTTGTAGCTCTCAAAGACACCATCTAGCCGAGAATGGTTTTATCCATTGACCTCTGGGTTACGGGTCTGTAACAATGCTGCTCCACTCTGCGGATGCAGAGAGTGCCTGGATTCCAGGACTGGGACCGCATGAACAGGAATGGATGTGAACCTCTGAAAGCCAGAAACAACAAAAAACATTTCCCTGAAGATGAGGCATTTTTGCCTCCTATTCTATGACAGCAGCACTAAAGGAAATTAGAACCCAGGCCCTCTGCCTCCTCAAGCAAGGGTTGTACCTCTAGACCAACAAGCCCTGCTCTTTGAAAACTGGGATTTTTGTCCTCAAGAAGGTAAGAAAGGGTTGGAAGGTCCAGAGGCTTTGTTTGCCAACCAGCTGCCTAGGTCCCTACAAAAGAATTGTCTACACCAACCAATCAGACTGGAGTTTTTGGGCATCACAATTTCATTTCAAGTTCCTCTCATTATACTCTTCACATGTACAAATGTTCAACATAAGCATTCTACCAATGTTTTTCCTCACAAGCCCTGTTACAATGCACTTTTCTTTCTCGACACACAAGCCTTTTTTTTCACCTTCAATGGCAATATACAGAACATAGCAGGAACTTAGATATTACATGTGTTCTATCAATGCTGTTCTTACCAGCCCCATCACATAGGCCTTTTTCTTCTCTCTCAATAGCAGTATACCATACTCATACAACAGACATTGATATGGTCCTCACAAGTACCATCATGCAGCCTTTTCTTTTGTCACTTGACAGTAGCACCACCGGAGATTTGAGCCCAAGACCTTTTGGCCCTACAAGAAAGGATCATACCTGTAGACCAACACATCCTTGCAACACGCAGCTCTCAAAGAAGTCATCTAGCCGAGAATGGTTTTATCCATCAACCTCTGGATTATGGGCCTGGCATGATGCTGCACCACTGTGCGAATGCAGACGTTGCTTGGATTCCAGGATCAGGGCCCCATGGTCAAGACTGGACGTGAACCTTCAATGGCCAGCAACAACAACAAAAAATACCTAAATGGACAGTCTTTTTCTTTCTCACTCAATGACAGCAGCAATACAGGAGATTTGAATCCAGAACCTCTTGCTTCTTAAGCAACAGTCTTACCTTTAGGCCATAAAATTCTCACATTTGTTTTGTGTCCTCAGGTCAAATAGGTATGGAAGAATGCATGAACTAAGTATAAGTTAGAGCGGCTCTTGCGGTCGGCCGGGGGTGCCTTCCTGGAGGTCCCCCGTGTTAAGCGGGGGGCCACGATGGAGAGGGCATTCACGGTGGTGGGACCGCGGCTGTGGAACTCCCTTCCGGAGGAAGCTCGCCTGGCCCCTAGCCTTTTAACATTTCGGCTAAACTGTAAGACCTGGCTGTTTGCCCAGGCCTTTGGGAGGGAGGGTGGGGAGGGAGGTTTTTAGTCCCCTACCCATTTGTTTTTTGGTGTTGTCTAGCCCTGTTTTAATATTTAATATTTAATATTTAAAGTATTTTTGACTGTTTTAGATGGATTTTATTGTATTTTATTGTTTTAATGTTGGAAGCCGCCCCGAGCTGCATTGCAGGAGGGGCGGGGTAGAAATTTATAAAATAATAAATAAATAAATAAATAAATAAAATAAGTTAAAGTATACAGACAGTACTTTAAAATCATAATTAAACCTCTTATAGCTATCCATTGCACAATCTGTGAACAGTGGCATGTACTTTGAGCATTTCCTGACCTTTCTATGCAAACCACATTAACTGTTCATGGAAAATCAATGAGAAAACCCCATAAACAGTGGGTTGCAAACCAGTGTCAGAGCCACTAAGCGGGGACATAGCCGGGGGGAGGGGATCCGGGGCCTCGCAGCACGCCGAAGAACTGCCCCCCCTCCCCGCTCACAACCATGCTGCTGTGTTGTCCACAGCTGAAGCATCTGCGGCGGCACCAGAAGCCCTAGCGCAGCATCGGGTTGCTAGGACAACTCGATTACATGTCAGCCCCACAGAGCCCCTACCTTCGACCTCAGGTGACGCAGGGTCCCTGTCAGAGCCGGTGCGGCGCCCCACACGGCTGCAGGCACGTAAGGGGGCGGAGCAGGAAGCATAAAACCTAAGCTAAGTCTGTTTTTTGTCTGTTGTTCCCTTCTTCATAGTCTGAGAGTATAGTGGTACAAGTGTTGTTGAACCTTTGTACATTTCCCTGTAAGTGAGTGTGTGATTGCGTGGTGAACGTGCGGAGTGTCAGCCCTCCCCCACCCCCCACCCCACCCCAGGTCTCTTTCCTTCCCCTGTTGGACCGAAAGCCCTACTCCTTCTCCCCTCTGGACCCAGTTTCCCTTCCCCGCAATCCTCCACTACCATCACGTGTCCTCCCTCCCCCTGTGGACTGTTGTGTACCTGTGGTATATTTGTGAACAGGAGGTTACACTCCTGCAGAACCCGCTCGGTGGCCAATGATGATAGAGGTCTGATCTCTCTGGGATCAAAGGGCCATCACACTATTGTGACAGGCTTGTTTCCTAGGTATTCCCTAACACAGCGGGGTAAGGAGGTCTCCGTACTTGTGTGGATTCCCCCTGTGTGCTCTCACTTCCCTGTTTCCCCCCTTCCCTGTGACAGAATTACCGGCCCATATCCCCCACCCTCTATTAGTGGGTTCTAGTAAAGATGGATATCGCCAAGGAAGTAGTAGAATTAATAAGGGCGGTACAGACACTGGCTATGGAGATGAAGGATTTGCAAGCCAAACACACCAAATTGGCAGCAGCAGTAGTAGGGGGTCCAGGTGGCGCAGGCCCTCTGAGGCTGCCCCCCATACCAGTTCCTGAGGTGCCACCGGCTCCCCAGCCCAGTAGGGTTGTGACTGCTCGAGAGCCCAAGGGTCCCAAGATTGATAAATTCTCAGGGGATCGACAAATGTTTCAAGGATTTTTGTTCTTATGCAAATTAAACTTCACTATGCAGCTGGCCACTTACCCGACTGATACCTTAAAGGTGGCTTTCATTATCGGGAACCTGGGGGGAATTGCCTTAGATTGGGCTACTAATTTATTGAAAAGTAATAGCCCACTGCTGGCTAATTATGCTGACTTTATAAGAGAATTCACCTTTTTATTTGACCACCCTCATCGGTTGAGGGATGCTGAAGCCACCATTATGTCCCTTAAACAGGGAAAAGGGGGTCTGCTGGAATACATCACACACTTCCAGCAACTGGCCATAGAGTTACAGTGGCCCAATGATGTATTGAAGGTGCTTTTAAGGAAAGGGCTCAGTGAGGAACTAAAAGATCAACTCGCCTATACGGCGTTGGCCAATGCATGGGAAAAACTGGTGACCCTCGCTCTCCAGATAGATGACTGCCTAGCAGAGAGACGTAGAGAGAAAAGACAAGAGACCAGAACATATTTCCCTAGAACACCCTTGGTACCGCCCCCTATAGCCGAGGGAACAAAAGGCACTGATCCCGAACCTATGCAATTGGGAGCCTCTTGAGGGTCGTTGACTGTAGAAGAAAGGGATCGGAGACGGAGGTCTAGAGCCTGCTACTATTGTGGGGAAACTTCCCACTTTGTTCATGAATGCCCTTTTTTATCTTCCCAATGGAGGGAACAGGGAAACTCCAAAGGCCGGGATGGACAGGGGTCATCCCGGACGTAAAGCAAATTCCCTTAGTCCTTGCCACCCCTCAGACTCATTTTCGGGTTCCCATAATCCTGACCATCGAGCACCATAGGTCCCTCATAGTGTGCACCCTTATAGATTCTGGAGCATCAGGGAATTTCATGGATTCCGGGTTGGTTCAATTTCACGCCATCAGGATCAAACCTAAAATGCACCCGGAATCAGTGCACTCTATAGATGGCTCCCCCTTGATTTTGGGGCCTATTACAATGCAAACCTCCCCATTAGGTTGTGCAATTGGGGATCATCGGGAACAGTTAGTTTTGATGTAGTGTGCACCCCGCTTTTTCTTGTAGTGCTGGGTGTACCCTAGCTCTGCCAACATGACCACCAAATCACGTTGAAACAGAAACTATTCCAGTTAACATCCAGTTACTGTGCTCTAACGTGCCACCACCCAAGCCAGGTCAGGGCACTGCCCTGGCAATCTGTGGGAGCTCCGCTGACAACACTCCAAGCATACCCAAGGACTACATGGATTATGTGGACATTTTTAGTAAGACACAAGCCGCAGAATTGCCACCCCACCGGCTGTACGACTGCCCTATTGGCCTACTACCTGGGAAGAAAACCCCCTTTGGGCGAATCTATGCCTTGTTGACCCCGGAGCTGGGAGCGCTTCGCCTCTATTTAGAGGAAAGTTTGCGAAATGGGTTTATCAGACATTCCTGTTCCCCTGCTGGAGCACCCATCTTTTTCATGCCAAAGAAGGATGGGGAACTCAGACCCTGTATTGATTACCGGGGTCTGAATACTATTACTGTTAAAAATCGTTACCTATTGCCACTCATTCCAGAACTCCTGAATCGTCTTCAAGGAGCAAGTATCTTCACGAAACTAGACCTTAGAGGAGCTTACAATTTAGTGAGAGTCCGGGAAGGCAATGAATGAAAAACCGCCTTCCGGACTCGTTATGGACACTTTGAATATTTGATGAAGCCATTCGGCCTGGCCAACGCTCCGGCTACACTTCAGCACTTTATTAATGACATCCTTAAGGACATATTAGACATTTTCATAATCGCCTATCTAGATGACATTTTGATTTATTCTACTTCGATTCGTCAACACGTGACGCATGTACATCAAGTGCTACAATGACTACAAACCTAGAAACTTTACTGTAAAATCAAAAAATGCGCCTTTCACATAACAACAGTGGAGTTTTTAGGTTTTGTGATCAGCCTCTCCGGAACTGAAATGGATGCTCGAAAGATCGAAGCCATTCAACGCTGGGCCCCACGAAAAGCCGTAAAACCACTGCAACGATTTATAGGAAGCACAAATTATAATCGCCATTTGTCAGCCGCCACCACCAGTCCCATAGGGGACAGCTGCGGTGGGGGCCCTGCACACTCACCCCTGCTGCTCCGATACAGGATGCGGCCCCTGTGTCCTCCACCTCAACCCCGGCAGCACCTCCAGCAGCACCGCCGTCGCCGGTTGCCAGGACAACCCCAGACAACACGACGCTGGCAGAGCACATTGCCTCCCGACACGGCGTCAGGCCGCCCCACCTTCCAGAACACCGCTCCACACGCCTGCAGGCACGCGGGGCTTGGACTTCATAATGCTGGCACCTCCAGGATGGCGGCGCCGGTAATCAGAGACGGAGAAGCTGGCCGCTGGAAGTTTCCTGTGATTGTGTGTGATTCCTTGACTCTTGAGCTAAGTTCCTGTTGTGTGCCTTTCCCTGGTGTCTCCCCGCCTTCCCGTGCCCTCACCTCATCTGTGTTAGCCTTTCCTTCCCTGATTCCTCCCTGTTGTGTAGTGCTTGTGCAGACTTGGGTATAATTGGCAGCAGTGGTTTGGTGACTGATTGGTAAGCCTCTGCCTTCCCCCTGGTTCAAGTGTTCCCCTGGAGAGCAAGCATTCCCCTTCTGGGCTCCCTTTCCCCCTCCCTCTGGAGTGTGACAGCCATTCTGCCCGTACCCTTGTTCCTGACCCTTGGGCCCTATCCTCCCCCCTGCACCACCTCACTCTCCCTCACTCTCCTTCCTCACTCTCCTTCCATACAAAGGCAGGCTTGATAGGTTAGGGCTCTTCAGCTTGGAGAAGAGAAGACTGAGAGGGGATTTGATAGAGGTTTATAAAATCTTCAGTGGAGTGGAACAAGTAGATAGACAGGGAACGCTTAGCCAGAGGAGGTTGTCAGGGCAAGTTCAAGCTCGCCTCACCAGCTGTCTCTCTGATATCTCTATCTGGATGTTTCAACGTCAACTCAAACTCAACATGGCTAAAACTGAACTCCTTATCTCTCCCCCTCCATCCTTTCCGTTCCCCAAACCCATAGCTTAGTCTTCGTCTTTGAGTCACCCCTTTATTTTAAACCCTACATCGACTCTATTGCCAAATCCTGTAACTCCATAACATTGCTAAGATTCACCCTTTTCTCTCTGTCTCCTCTGCCCAAACCCTTGTTCATGCCCTGGTCATCTCTCGCCTCGATTACTGTAACCCCCTTCTCACTGGCCTCCCTTGCTCTCCCCTTTCTCCCCTTATTTTATCTTTGTCCAAAACTCTGCTGCCAGGGTCATCCACCTCGCCCATCACTTCGACCATATGTAGCCCCTCCTCTCCTCTCTTCATTGGCTCCCCCTTCCTTAACAAATCCTGCACAAGCTCCTAGTATTCACCTATAAAGATCTTCACAACCTTGTTCCCCCCTACCTCTCTCTGCTAATTTCCCTCTGTACTCCAGTCTGTGAACTCCGCTCCTTCTCTGTCCCCTCTCTCGCCCTCCCACGCCTTCCCTGCTCTGCTAACCGCCTTCGTCCCTTCTCCCTAGCTGCTCCCCACACCTCGAACTCCCTCCCTGCCCATATACGCCTTGCCCCCTCCCTTCGTACCTTCAAATCCCTCCTCAAGACCCACCTCTTCCGCTCTGCCCTCCCTGACTCCTCGATCCCCTCTCCTAACTCCTGCTGATACCTACATCCAGTACAATGTTACCTGAGGTCTGTGTACTCATATCCTCACCCCATGGACCAGCCAGTCATCATTCTCGATGTAACGAAGCCAAGCACATACACCTGAGACCTTGCATCCTCGTGAATGTTACACCCCTTGTCTCTCCCCCTGTTCCCCTTCCTTCGTCTCACTCTCCCCCGCCCTCTGCCTCTCAGATTCTAAGCCCTAGGACAGGGTCTGTGTCTATTCCATTACTTTGTAAAGCACCAGGTACATTGCTTGTGCTATATAAATGTTTGCTAATAATAATAATAATAGATAATATAATATGGCTGGGTTTTAAAAAGGATTGGATAAGTTCTTGGAGGATAGGTCCATTAACAGCTATTAGCCAAGTAGATTATGAGATGGGAACTTCTTACTGTTGGGAGCAGGGAGTGACGAGCAGGGAATGGATTGCCCATTGTGACTGCTGGTACTTCTCCCATGTGACTGGGATTGGCCGCTGTTGGGAAACAGGATGCTGTGCTTGATGGACCATTGGTCTGACTCAATATGACATTTCTTATGTTCTTATATTTTTATAATTAACAAAAGAATCAAAGTCCCCCACCCCGAGCAACTACATTGTCTGCCACCACCAAGCTCTGAAATTTAACACAATCCACGTTCTCTAGCCACCAACAGGCAACTGACCCAGAAGACATCCACTCCCAGTGACATCCTGCAGGAGAACAGGAAAGTGATCACTCCCCTTAGGGGAATCATCAATGCAACCGTTCAGTTCCTTTGATCCCTGGTGGTTATCTGTCAGGCATTTAGTCCAAACCTGATCTTGCTGCTACCATTCCATACAACCCCATTGTTAACCAAGACCATGTTTGGGGGACAGCTGCCCATGAGCGTGGGAGGCCCTCACTCCCTGGAACATCTACATCCCCTGCTGCTGAGAGGGAAGTTGGGGTGGGGGTCCATTCCATCTTCTGCACCGGAGTTCATTCCAACCTAGCTACGCTGGCTGCTGTACTGCCTCTCCATAAGCCCTTGCCCATCTGTAGAATAGGAATAACAACACTGACCCACAGACCTCACTGGGATGTTGTGAGGATTCATTATTGTCAAAGGCTTTGCAGACTTCTGAGCACCATATAGAAGTCCAAAGGCCCTTTTCAAATGAGATGCACCCACGGTATGAGTGTGTGCCACCTGTGTGAACGCTGCGACGGGTGGTGGGTGGGCGTGCATGCGTACTCCCACAAAACACGCATGCCCGGCCACCCACCCACTGACCTCCATCACCCACGCATGGAGCAATTGGCCAAAATGGCGGTTGCTCCGTGCGTGGGGATCGGTGTGCGCCTGTGTGCACCTGTCTCTTATACACATCTAGATGTGTATAAGAGACAGGTGCGTGGGGATCGGTGTGCGCCTGTGTGCACTGGCCCCCATGTACCGCCCCCACTGCGGTACACCCGCTACCCGCCCCCAGAGCCCATTTAAAAAGGGCCAAAGTGAGTATTTTTAAAAACCTTTTTGTCTGTGTGACCCCATATATAATCCTGTGACCCCAGAGAGTAGGGGTTTCCACTTACACATTTTCACCCTGACGCCATTTTGGCTGACTGGGAGTCTCAAGGTCAAACTGTGATAGGTGTTAGCCCTACCAGAGAGCCATAAATACATGCAAGAAGGTATATCCAATATTAAGGGGGTCACAATTCCATTTAGGTCATGATCCATAATTTGAAAACCTGTACCCTAAAAATGACATACTGTTAATGAAGGCAACTGTTCTTACTCTCTTGCTATGTCAAACACCCCCTTCAGCAACACTTCTTGACTCCTGAATAGCTGTCCTCCATATCCTGGGGCTCCCGGTGTTTTCAGGCCGTATTTTATACCTGTGCTTCTCACACCCATGTTGTCATTTCAGATTTATTCATGGACCCATGCATTTTGGCCTGAATTTGCCTGTGTGTTCCTATTTTGAAATTTGGACCTGGTAACCCTAGAGCAGTAGAAATAAGGGACACTCCACAGCTGAGGGATACTGAAACAAGGGTTGTTCATTTTGTTCCATGGAGATGTGGGTGTTCAGAATGAGGATGCCTGTTATTTTATTTAAATGTTTACACTGCCCTTCCCCTCAGGCTCACGGCAGCATACAACATTAAAAACACAAAATACATTAAAATTCCTTAAAAAAAACCCCATCCTCATCACCTCTAAACCCATCCACCGAAATCCCTTTCCCCACCTGCCAAACGCATTGCCAAAAAGAAAGTTTTTACACTGGGTGTACGGTTTTCATTGATTAATCCATGCATTACCCACTGGTTGCCATGGGTAACCGTAACCAGTGGGTAATGCGTGGGGAGATGCTTGTCTGAAAACACCAGTGTCTCTGGAATATGCTCAGGCTAGTTCCGTATGTTACTAAGGGATGTCCATGGACCATTATGTTCTATGGAGCGGTAGAGGTGCTTCCTTAAAATAAGGGACACCCGGTAACCCTAAGTTGTTGTTGGTTAACTTTTAACACATTGAGCTCCATGCAGTTGCACTGTCTGCACTTGCCTGGATACAGCCCTGCAAGGCTGCAACCAAGAGCTAAGAAGATGCCGTCAGAGTAGTAAATAAATGCAACACTAAGGAGTAAATGCACCCTGGAAGCATTTACTCCCAAGTAGTCCTACCATGCCTGATTTCAGGGCTGCAACCTTAAAGTGCGGGCCTGACTCTGCAGTGAGGCCAGGATTCCACCCTCACATTCGGGCAGCATTTGAGATAGACCTAGCCCTGGCTTCCTCTAAGCGACGCGTATCTGTCTGTCTCTGCCTGCCTGATCCCAGTCCTCACTAACCCTTCCCTTCAAGTCAGGGACACTCAGCACCCGTTTTCCCCTTGCCGCCTCCCCCCCCACAATCTGGGTGATCCTGTTGTATAGTCCTTCCCCTTCCGCTTACATTGGCTCCTGAGGCCTCTCATGCATATTCACCAGCGGCTTGTTAATTATTCATGAGGTTTCGCGGGCTTTTGCCGGCCACGTGAATTCCGTTTCGCGCGGAATTGAGCCTGACGGGGGAGGTTACAGAGACCCAGCCGGGGAGAAGCAGAGATGGCGGTGAGTGTGGGTCGCGGTCGGGGGGGCGGGTATGTGAAGTATCCTCCAGCCGGGGAGGGGGCGGTGGCGGTGGCGCCCCCCTTCTCGCCCGCACAGGGCTTCTATGGACTGTATGGGACACCCCCCTAAAGGACATTGGTCCCCTCCCCCTTGCTTCTCCTGCTGTGGTTTGGGGAAGGATTCCTGTAGGGGGGTAATGGGACCCTCTCCCGGGGTGTTCTAGGGTCTGTGTGAAGAGGAGGAGGAGAGATCTGGTAGTGGCATTGCGGCTCCCCTCTCCCAAGGCGTATAGAGGGGGGCACCCCATTAGCACTGATGAAACTCCTCCCCCCAGATCTGTGCAGTAAGGGGCCCTCCTTTCTCGCACTGTTTCTCGGGGGGGAGAGATACTTTTTCCTATTCTGGGACCCCAATGGGAGTAACTTTAGGCTAAAATTTGCAGGGGGTGCTGACCTAGATAACTTAAGAACTGTGACTGCGGAGGGGAGGAAGCATGAACCCCTGCCCGCATCACCCACAGACAATTATTTCTAGGATTGGGAGACCCCAAGAGGCACTGAAACCCCCTCTGCTTCCCCTGGGGTGGCTTGGCGTTTGTGGTGGCAGTATCCCTTCTCTTTCACCTCCACACCCTGCATAGAAGGATTGCTGTTTTGCCTCTTCCTTCGCTGCTGCCTCCAGCGCCTCTGTGTGTGTGAGAGGCTGCTGGCCTGAACACTGTATGCACAGCACCGCCTATTTCCTCTCTCCCTTAGCTCCATGGCAGGGGTGAGGATCATTCTGGGTGGGTCATTCAGGTTACGCAGGCCCAATTATTGTGCGCGGCCCACAAAGCCCCGCTCAGGCCACAGCGAGCCAGGCGATGGGCCGCACACAATGGAGAAGGCCTTAGAAGTTGGCGAGTCACGGGAAAAACCCTCGCAGGCTGGAATTGGCCTGCGGGTTGGAGGTTCCCCACCCCTGCTCTATGGTGCTGTGGGTGGGTGGAAGTTAAACCCATAGGGGCCTAGAGCATCCTTTTCCCCCAGGGCTCAACACCCCTTTCCTCTGTGCCCCCTTTCAGGACTCTGGGTTTCTCTGTCAGCCTCTAACTGAACATTTCCTCCTCAGGATTCCTCTGAGTCCCTCAATATAGCCACCAGCCCTGCCCACAGCTCTCGCCGAGGAGATGCCTTCGCTTCCAGCCCGGGTCGGGATCTGCCGCCCTTCGAAGATGAATCTGAAGGGCTCCTGGGGACCGAGGGGCTCCCTGATGAAGAGGAGGAAGAAGGGGAGGAGCTGATTGGTGAAGGGATGGAAAGGTAGGGAACCCCCTATATTAATGCCAGGCAAGGATGTGAGAGGCATCTTTGAGGGATTTCCCTGTGTGGCTGGTGGCTTGGCATGTTTGCTTTTCATCACTAGAGATCAGAGTTTGAATTCTTCCACGGGTCTTGAGCTGGAAAAAATGTTTATCCTTTGCCCAGTTCCCTATTTGTGCATTGTTCTGAATGGCATCTTATGGGCTTACAGCACCATCAGTCGGCAGGGGGATTTCAAAGGGGCCTGTGGCCAGGGAATAATCATAGATGTAGAATGCCTCTGCTGCCAATAGGCTGGGGAATGGGCACAGTAGAGCATAGGTGAGGAATCTTTTCCCTCCCAGGGACCACTTTGAAAATTATTATAAACTTCGAGGGCCACATAAAAGTCAGGAACAGGGGTGCTTAAGAGATGCGCTCAGGAAACGTAGGGTCTAGATCTTGGAACTGTCCCCTGTTCATGTATGCATGCCCTCTGCTCCCTTACCCCAAGCTCAGTCTTTCAGTGCTTGGGGGTAGAAACTGGATCAAGAAGCCAGATACAGGAATGAAGTGGGCCAAACACAGAGTAACTATGGGCTGCATTTGGCCCTGGGCCAAAGGTTCCCCACCCCTGCTGTACAGGACTGATGGGCAGAAGTGAAAAGGTATGGTGCGGGGTAGGGTAGGGGGTGATACTGCAGGTCTGGGGTGAGGCAAGTCAGCAAAGCTTCCTGGGGAAGCATGTTGAGTGTGTGTGTGTCTCTCTCTGAGAGAGAGAGAACAGTTTCTCTGTTTGCTCAGTGCTTGCTTAGGAGCATCCAATTCCCCAGCCAGCTTCATAATTGAAACTGCTCTATGGGGTTCAGCACTCTACTGCTGGACCTCAAAAGAAATGCTGCTTCCCCTTTGTACAATAACCAGAGGGAAACACCCTAGTACAGACTCCTCTGTTTGTCTATGTATCTGCTCCTCTTGCTGTGTAGCTGAGCCTCTACTGTAGTGCCATCCTCCAGTTTGTCACTACTCACCAGATTAAATTAATTTTGCTGTACTGGTTAATATCTCCCTGACAGCAAGATGTCTGGAGAAATTCCTTCATTTGGCTCATGGGTGTGGTGGATTAACTGAGATCTGTGTGTGCCTAGGGACTACCGCGCCATTCCAGAACTGGACATCTACGAAGCGGAGGGTCTGGCTTTGGATGATGAGGACGTGGAGGAACTGACTGCCAGCCAGAGAGAGGCAGCAGAACGGGCCATGAGGCAGAGGGACCGCGAACTGGACCGAGGCCTGGGCCGCATGCGGAGGGGGCTGCTTTATGGTACCTTGTGCTCCTGGCTGCGGTCTAGCAAATAATTCTCCATAGTGCACTCTTTCAGGAGCAGCTGGTTTCCTCTTTCTCTGGGGAGGAGAGTTTCTTACTCATCTGAAAAGCCATACTGGCTGTGGAGTTCTTGCCACTTGCAAAGGGCTAGGGCTTGTGGGGGTGAAGGGTGTCCTGCAGAAATGGGTTTGGCTTAATTTCTGCTCTCCTGTACAGTCCCATTTGGAGTTGGGCACAGTGGGAGTTTCTGCATTAGCAATATCAGTCTGACATTCATAACTTACAGAGCTGCTGCCAAGTCTAGTTCCTTGTTGCCCATTAGTCCTTGGGTTTATGGGATGCTGCTGCAAAGGCTTTGGGTGAAAACAAACGATTCGGTAGCCACCCACAAGTGTGTGTTCACTGAGCCATTTGTTAGGCTGCCACAGACTGGGAAGACATGTGTCTGGTCTGGTGCCCTGACGCTGTGTCCTTCCAAGGAAGGCAGAGAGATGCCGTGTGGGCTACGGCACATCCACGCATTGGCGTGTGGGTCAGCACATGGGTGCGCTGCCTGTTACGGGGGACTGCTGGGGAGGAGCCTCCATGCACCGTCCGCCAGCTCTACCTGTCTCCTTCCCGGGGCTTGCAGCGAACAAGTGCACGTGGGGCTTGCAGCCAACGCACAGAGGGGCCGGCTGGGGAGGACCTGGTGGACTATAGAGCCCTGTTTTTGGAGCTGCGAGTATCATGTGACACTCACCCACATGCCATTTATTGTGTGCTGTCACTGACTGCGTGTGGGTGAGTGGCACATGACAGACACAGCTCCCAAACTATTGTGCCATTTGTAAACACCTTTGACTCTACAACTTCCCATTTCTGGGACCATGGTACATGTAGTGAAGGAATAATAAATAATCCTGGCATCCAGCCTTCCCTCGAGCTAAACCGAGATTCTGAGGCATGTCCCAGTGCGCTCTTGCTGAGGCCTGTAACTGGCTTTTGCATTTACCTCTGTAGCCACTGTGCAGCCAGAATCTAATCCCTCTCTCTGACCACTGCTCTAGATACCGGAAGTATGGGAGTTCCAGGCGCGCTATGGTTGAGTGCTAGGGAGCGTGACCCTAATTGCTGAGATTATAGTCTATTCCTTAACTTGTCTGCATTCAGAAAACCTCGGCTATGACTCTTCATCTTCTTCCAAAACCTTTAGACAGTGACGACGAAGATGAGGATCGTCCTTCCCGGAAGAGGCGGCTAGCGGAACGGGCTGCAGATGGCATGGAGGAGGAGGATGAAGACATGATTGAGAGCATTGAGAACCTGGAAGACATGAAGGGGCACTCAGTGAGGGAATGGGTATCCATGGTGGCTCCCCGTCTCGAGATCTACCACCGCTTCAAGAACTTCCTGAAGACGCACGTGGATGAACACGGCCACAATGTCTTCAAGGAGAGGATCAGCGACATGTGCAAAGGTGCAGTTGGGGAAGAATGGCGGGTGAGCAGACTGCACCAGAGGATTAGTTGCATTAAAACAGATGCTGGGATATTGGGGGATACGGAGTCTTTCCTCTGCCCTGCCCCTTTTTTTGTGAAATGAAGTACACTACAGTTATGACAGTTACACATGCATCTCCTCATCCTCTCTTGATTGTCTCTCCTTCCAAAATACTGAATGAATCCTTTAAGGTACCATGCTACCTTTAACCGAGCTAGGTGAACCAAAAACATCATGCATGTTGGTGGCATGTTTGCGGGGCAGGCATGGATCGCAGCATCCTCTGAGCTCCTAGTCTGTACCCTTCCTTGGAGGTACTTGGGTGACTCTGTGAGGCTAGTTGGTCACTAGAATGTTGTGCCAGCCTCTTGAGATTTTTGAGATGCTTCCCTGTTCCTCCTTGCCTCAGCAGCTGCATATCTTGTATTGGCAAGGAGACTAATAAAATCCATCCCACCCTTTCTCTTAACAGAGAACAGAGAGAGCCTGGTGGTAAATTATGAAGATCTGGCTGCCCGGGAGCATGTGCTCGCCTACTTCCTGCCAGAGGCACCAGCTGAAATGCTGAAGATCTTTGATGAAGCAGCCAAGGAAGTGGTGCTTGCCATGTACCCAAAATATGACCGGATAGCTCAGGAAATCCATGTCCGGATCTCGCATCTGCCTCTGGTGGAAGAGCTGCGGTCGCTCAGGTAGGCCCTGGGGTTGATGCCAGCCAGATGACCACCCCTGGGGTGGCTTTGGGATCCTACCTTATTTAGGCCAGGCTTGCTTGAATTAGATTGACTAAAGCTCTCTGCGTGACTGGATGAAAACAGGATTTTGGGACCAGGGGTGTAGCTACCATGGAATAAGGAAGCTCAGTTGAGTCCAAGCCCTGGACTTTTGGGGGGCCCTCTGCAAGTGTCCTGAGCTTTGCTAGGAAATTTCCAGAGTGGGTGGGGCCAACACTCTGCCCACTGAATATTTTCCACTATCACTCAGGTCGCTTGCAAAAGGGCTCTGCCAACAAGTAAGTTTTCAGAGTGGGAAGGGGTTGGGTGCTGGCCCCACCGACTCATAAAATGTCCTTCCTGGTGCGGTTGCTGCCACTCCAGGGGGCCTCACTGGGAGCCAGGGCAGCCCCACAATCTTCACGGAGGGGGTAGGGGAGGCTGAGGCTGGCCAGGAGCTTTGGGGGATGGGAGGCTGCTGCTTAAGAAGACTCCGCTCCCTTGCCCTTAGGCTAGGGGGCATAATTGGGACACGAGTCGGGGCTCACCACAGCCTGACAACTCTGTTGGCAGAAGGATTCTAATCTATGCAGCTTGCCCCGGTGGGTGGACGTACTATAAAAAATAATCCCAATTCCTAACTGATTTCTTTTATTAGCAAGCCTATTATAATGGCGTGCAGTTGCAGCACGGAAGCTCCTGGGGAGCAGTCTCTTGAAGACTAGAGGCCCCTGCATGTAGCCAGTTCCTTTCCTCCTTCCTGTAGGCAGCTGCACTTGAATCAGCTGATCCGGACCAGCGGGGTGGTGACGAGCTGCACAGGGGTCCTGCCTCAGCTCAGCATGGTCAAGTACAACTGCAGCAAGTGCAGCTTTGTCCTGGGACCCTTCTTCCAGTCCCAGAACCAGGAGGTGAAACCTGGCTCTTGCCCAGAGTGTCAGTCTCTCGGCCCCTTTGAGATCAACATGGAAGAGGTAAGCGATGCTCAGACTGCTAGAAGTTGTGTCCCTTTGTACTGTGTTGTCTGCTTTTCTACCAGCTGGCATGGCTCCCAGCTTCTTCTCCGCCTCATCCTTAGGAGGGAACCTGCGTGTTCCCTCTGTTGCTCACAGTTAGTGTAATAAAGCTGGTTAGCTAACAGGGCTAGTTCCTAAGACCAGAGGGCATCCCCTCTAGATCTCTAAGCTGAATGTAGTTCAGGCTGATGCTCGACACTTCTTATCCGTTCTTAGGTCAGCTTATGGGCCTTGTGTGACGTTTCCCAGGGCTCACGCAGTGCTCATTCCGGCAGCACAATAGCACCTGGGGTTGTTTCAGAAGCTGAGCCTGTCCATCTCCCTCCCTCCCTGACATAGGTCTGCTTTGTCCTCTATGTGCATGGAGGAGAACTGAGGTGTTGAGTCAGAGTAGTCTGGCCAGCATCTCTCCGCAAGTTAGAAATGGCGACAGAAGCCCCACACTCCTAGTTTTGCTTCACGTACAATGATGCTCTGTGCCTTTTTGTGAGCTGGGTATCTTAAAGCATTTTCAACGGGGAGACCAAGCTGGCAAATGTTGCATTATTCCCTCCTCCACCCCCCACGAGGCAGGTTCTCCAGGCTGAAACATTTTGGCTAGATGGCAGCATGTAAAGCTTGAAGTATTTCTGGACTCTCCATTAATCCAATGCCCTTTGGTGCTAAAATTCTCTCTCTCCACCCCTCAGCCCTTTTAGCCAGAGCCCATGAATAAGCGGCTCCAGCATTCCGTGTCCAGCCCCTTCCTGAGAAAGCCCTTTGAAAAGCACCCGCTTGGGCCTGACTTGCTGTGTAACTCCTGTTTATTTGCCACAGACTGTCTACCAGAATTACCAGCGCATCAAGATCCAGGAGAGCCCTGGGAAGGTGGCAGCTGGGAGGCTGCCTCGCTCGAAGGATTCCATCCTCCTTGCAGACTTGGTTGATAGCTGCAAGCCAGGAGATGAGATCGTAAGTGCATTCCCAGGAAGATAGCAAAGGCAGGAGTGGGGGAGACTATATTGTAATCTCAACCCCATTAAGAGAGGGAGTCTGGGGAATGTGTGCCCAAAGTCTCGAGACTGGACCAACGAGGCTTCTACACATTCAGCATCCCTCCATCAAGACTCACTTTCTGAAAACAGTATGTGGCTGTTGAAACCAAATCTATTGTGGCTGTGTCCCCACGGCTAGTATGGGAGCCTCACCTTGCAGAAAATGGTAGCCGAGTGGTACCACTAGTGCAGAGTGTCCTGCTATGAGATCGAAGAGTTAGCAGCCAAGGGGGCACAGGCTTCCTGAATATTAATCTTATGGGGTACATTGGTTGCAAGCCAGCTGGAATCGAATGCGATGCTGCTCTTCCAGGAGGCTCAGAATGACTGCATAAAACGGGTGGCTCCCCAGCCCTTACTACAGGAGGGTCAAACTTTAATCTGCAAGTATTTCTGGCTAGTTGAGACAGGGCTGCACGGTGTTGGTACAAGTCTGTTGTATGGCCTCTGGTATATTTTTCAATGGGGTAAGGGTATGAGGTTGATGTCCAAGTAACGGTATTGCCAAAATGTCCTTTCCTTTTCCTTCCAGGAGCTGACGGGGATCTACCATAATAATTACGACGGCTCTTTGAACACTGCTAATGGGTTCCCCGTGTTCGCCACGGTAATCCTGGCTAATCACATTGCCAAGAAAGACAACAAAGTAGCAGTCGGGGAGCTGACGGACGAGGACATGAAGGTCATTGTGGGCCTCTCCAAGGATGAGCAGCTTGGAGAGAAAGTGAGTTGGCTTCCAAAACTTCCTCATCCTGCAACCAGCTGCCTGCTCTTAATCAAAGCCAAGCAGCAGATTAAGCTGAAGGGAGGGGGGATATGTGGCTGCTACAGGGACATGATCAGCTTAAAAATCCTGCGTCTCTTGGAAAGCCTTTTCTCTCTCCCGAGCCACTCCTTACATGAGACTGAGAAATTCTGGGAGCAAAGTATCTTATCCCACTTCTGGCATTTTGACAGAATTCCATGCTTCTGTTGGTCGGCCCCTAGTACATATAGGCTGGAATCCTCACCACCTTCTTTACTCACCTAATTTTCATATTAAACTCTTTTTGGGGAGGGCGGGAGGAGTACTTGGCTCAGAGGTCCCAGTAAAGTGTTCCCCCATTCCCTTGTTAACACTATCATTTGTTCTTCTCTGACTCTCGAGACTTTCATATTCTCCAGTGACTGAGTAGGCTCCTTCAGGAGTAGGTGTCTATCTAGAAACTAATAACATTAGATTTCCACTTGGTGAATGAGGGTCCCTTTTAAAAACAATTGATGCCTGATTGCTCAGAACAGCTGTGTCCCCTCTCTATGGTTTCATTAAAGGAAAGTACACTTCAAAAACACATGACCACCTTTTGCTGACCCCTATTAAAAGTGCTGCAGCTTCAGCCCAGTCTAATACTTTTCCTGTCTCCCTGTTCAGATGTCTCTCAGTATGCCAGGCCCTGTTGTTGAGACACGGTGATGGACAGATAAAGGCCTTGCACCAAAAATGCGTAGGGCAAGAAGTGTTATGTGCCCTAGGTTTAACTGATCTACTCTGGGCCTTAAGGTGTTAATAAATGGCACAATATCTGGTCATTTGTTAGGTGGTCCTGTTTCCTGAACACGTGTTTGTAGGGAGTGTGTCCACTAATGGCATCGTGGCAGGGGATGTCATGTGGTCTAATGCACTCTCCCAGGTTGGTGTTCCATCAGTTAGGTTGCAAGTAATGTGCGCTGGTGCCCAGGACCATAGGCTGCAGTTGCTAACTGGACAGAGGAGGATATGGTGGAGGATTTGGGGTGTGTGTGTACAGAGAGGGGTAAGCAGCAAATTTGCTTGGGTTGGGTTTGTGCTGATCTCTCTCCAGCATTTCCCCATCCCTCTCTCTGCCTTGAAGTAGCTGCACAGGGTTCACAAGAGAGGGAGCCCCATAGTTGCCAGAAACGTAGCCGTGTCTGACTCCCCTGCCTCCCCACTGCAACTTAGGGGATTTCCTCCTCTCCACCCACCTGTGGGCCATTTGCTAGGTTCGCACTCATGGCATGTGAGTGAATGCAACACGCAGGCTTGTAGCGTGGTTACTGTCCTGTTGGTTAGCACCTTAAGTTCAGTGCTGGTAATGTGTGCTGTCTGGGTGGAGCTGCTGTTTCCCTAATCGCCAGAAATAAGTCTCAAGGTAGCTGGGTTTGTGCATCTTCAAATAAAGCAAGTTTCAGTGACCGTTTCCAATCCCACATGGAAAGCACTGGTTTTTGTTTCCTATGTGAAAGTTTTTGTTTTTCAGTTGATAGGAAACAGAGTTCAGTGCTTTTCAGTTGAGATTAGAAGTGACCAATCCCTGAAATTTGCTCTATTTGAAGATGCGCAAACCCAGTAGCTTAACCTTAGTGCTAGGGCCATGGGAATTGCTGGGACTCTCTTCTGTTGTCACCAGGAAAGCTCATCCAGTCTAAGCTATTACATTCAATATTAAATGTCACGTCGGCTTCCAAGGGTTGGCTGCAGCAATACAGATGAGCTGCCCCGCGGGGGTACTACGGATGGGGCCTTTTGCCTCAGAGGCATGTTGAGGTGATAGTGTCACTTTCCTGCCTGGGATTATTGATTCACACTCTACTCATCACACCCGGTTATCGGAGTGCCTCGTCTTATTCATGCAATATCAGCAAACAAATGGTTGAATCCAGTAGCATAACTTTGTCGGTCACTGCGATGGGGAGATTGTAGCTACTAGATTGGTTTGTTTTCCTTGTCCAATCCTGTTTGTACTAAACAAAGATCCACTGAAACCCCCTCGTTTCCCTTTCAGATCTTTGCCAGCATCGCACCCTCTATTTATGGGCATGAAGACATCAAAAGAGGCTTGGCCCTTGCCCTGTTTGGTGGAGAACCAAAAAATCCAGGTAGGTGAACGTGTAGTCATTGGAACAAGCTGTGCCTCACTGTCGCTTTAAACCAGAGGGGGGGAACCTTTTCCCTCTCAAGGGCTGCCTTGAAAATTTGTACCAGCTCAAAGGACCACCTAGAAGTTGGGGGTGGAAGTACCTAAGGGGGTGCGCTCAGGAAGAGGACAGTCTAGAACATGGTGGAGCTAGTGTCTCTCCTACTACTACTGTGCCAGCTCCTGCAGCGGTAGTTGTATTCTACTCTCTAGGCGTCTGAAATATAGCCTCCTGCCCTAAATAGCTAGGGAACCCTTTCTCCCAAGTTGTTCAGTGTCCTGGCTCCTGTCATGGGCTTGTGTCCTCATCCCCTCTAATTGCTAAGGATGGTTTCTTCCTTGTATTGGAAGTGCATGTTGCTTTAAATGGGGGAGGAGGATGGAAAAGCATTTACAAAGAGTGAGTGCCCACTAAAGCAGTCTTTCTCCCCCCCCCCCCAATTGGCCTGGCCTGAAATGACTTGCCACCCTGGGCAAACAGCATTGTGGGTAGGGGGTGTTCCTATTCTTCCAAGGAGCCCTGCAACCTCTGCAAATCCTGGGCCAGTCACTGCAGTGGAGTGGAGAGGGCCTGTTGAGAGCAGGTCCCCCCAGAATTTCACTATCCAGTGAGTGGGTTGTCCATCCAGACCCGCTCTTTTCTGATTAAGACTAAGAAACACTTTGGCTGCTCTTTGTTCTTGCCAAACTTAGCTATCCTATGAAATGAGGTGTGTCTGTGCTGCGCTAGGGGAAAACCTCTAGTGCCATACTGGGTCCGATCGCTATTCCATCAAACCTAGCATCTGTCTGTCACAGTGATCAATCTCCGTCGCTTGGAACTAGTACCCGACGGGTCATGTGAAGGGGTGACCTGTTCCTCCTTGCTCGCTCCCGGCTCCCGACTGTAAGAGGCTACATTCCCCAAACCTACCCGGGTAATAGCTGCTAACGGACCTGTCCTCCAGAAACGTGTCCAATCCTTTTTTAAACCTAGTTATACTACTGGCCTTGACCACGTCCTCTGGCAACAAATTCCACAACTTAATTGTGCATTGAGTGAAAAATAAATTTGTGTTAAATCTGCTGCTGCTACTCACTTTGGTGCAAAAACAGATCTTTTGATGAAGTTGCCTTGATGTTTCTCCTGTCATAGGAATGCTTGTTTTTTGCTTGTTTGTTTTTTCCTGGGGTGCCCACTGAAACTCTCGTGGGCCAAAGGTCAAACCATTATGGGAGATTTCACAGCTCTTACAGGAACGGCAGCAAAATGCAAAAATCAGCACTGCATAACTTCTTAAACGGCCCTACTGACACCTTGCCTGTCTCTAGCATAGACTTCCTTTATTGGTCCACTAGAGGACAGCGTTGTGGTTAGACTATGTGAAAGCTCCTCTTCATTTCTGACTTGTGCGCTCTAGGAGGGAAGCACAAGGTCCGTGGTGACATCAACATGCTGCTGTGTGGAGATCCTGGTACGGCCAAGTCCCAGTTCCTCAAGTATGTGGAGAAAGTCTCCAGCAGAGCCATCTTCACTACAGGCCAGGGGGCCTCTGCGGTTGGTCTCACCGCCTATGTGCAGAGGCACCCTGTCACCCGAGAGTGGACCTTAGAAGCAGGAGCCCTTGTGCTGGCAGACAGGGGTGTTTGCTTGATAGACGAGTTTGACAAGGTGAGTGGGGAGGGTTGATCTTGGCCTATAAAAGGGGGGCAGGGAGGGGGAGCGCAGTAGCTGTTAATTACACTGGCAGTGCGGTATTGATGGAGGGAGGTGTTGAGCGGGTTGATGCAGGGCTCTGTCCTGGGCCTGGTACTGTTCAACATCTTTATTAATGACTTGGATGAGGGAGTAGAGGGAATGCTTATCAAATCTGCAGATGATATAGCTAACCGCTTAGAAGACCGAAATAAAATTCAGAACGATCTTAAAAAACTGGGCTGGAAATGGTTAGAAAACTGGGCCGAAACTATCAAAATGAAATTCGGCAGAGATAAACGTAAAGCTTTGCATTTAGGTAAGTAAAATAAAATGCACAAATACACGATGGGCGGGATACCTGGCTTGGCAGCAGTACATGTATAAAGGATCTAGGGACTGTAGTTGATCACAAACTGAGCATGAGTCAGCAGTGTGATGCAGCTGCGAGAAAGGCCAATGCAGTTTTAGGCTGCATTAACAGAAGTGTTGTTTCAGGTCGCAAGAAGTCATGGTTCTGCTCTGTTCTGTGCTGGTCAGACCTCCTCTGGAGTACTGTGTCCAGTTCCGGGTGCCAGACTTTAAGAAGGACATTGACAAATTGGAACAGGTTCAGAGGAGAGCAACAAAGATGGTCAGGGATCTGGAAACCGAGTCCTATGAGGACTGCATATGTTTATGCAGGAGCTGCATATGTTTAGCCTAGAGAAGAAAAGACTAAGGGGAGACATGATAGCAGTCTTCAAATACCTGAAGGGCTGTCACGTAGAAGATCGCAAAGACTTGTTCTCTGTTGCCCTTGAGGGCAAGACTGGAAATAATGGGCTCAAATTAAGAGAGAGCAGATTTTGGTTAAACAATAGGAAGAACTTCTCAATGGTAAGAGCTGTTAGACAGTAGAACAATTGCCTAGGGAGGTGGCGGACTCTCCTTAGCTGGAGGTTTTCAGAGGCTGGACAGTCAGGGATGCTGTAGCTGTAGTTTCCCTGCATTGAGCAGGGTGTTGTCCTACGTGACCTCTGAGGTCCCTTCAAACTCTGATCCTCTTTATCTGCTAGTTGTGGGAGAGTGATCAAGGTGCTGCAGGTGACTTTTGCAGATCCTGGGGTGGCTTGCAGTGTGATTTGGGTAGTCCCCTCCCAAGGTCCTTCCTCTCCTCTGCATTTAGCCTCTCCCTCCTGCTTATTTTTGGTACCCATCCTGGTGGGGTCTTGTCTCTGCTCACACACTGCACAAATGCAATATTTTCCTGTAGGTCTCTTTAGAGAAATGTGGGACCCCAGTACACCTTGATAATTGCAGGGCGGGGGCTACCTCCTACTGCATAGTGGCTGGCCAAGCCTATTTCGGGAGAGACAGGTATTCTATTGATACTGTTACTGGCTTGTATTTTGGGGGCAATTATACCCTCATTGCCCTTCCCCACAACAGGTTTAGTTTCACTTAGCTCCCTTGCCCGCCATTTGGGGAGAGGCCTGTCAATTACTACTGGGTTGGGTCACATAGGAGGCTGTGACCTGGAAGTAGAGAGGTCCTTCGTTCCATCAGACTTGCTGAATAACATGATTACCTCCATAGAGCAGGATGGGGCAGGACATGATAGGCATCCTCTAGGTACTTGTCTGACTCATTAGCTGGCAAGTGGGCTCTGAGGGCCATGGCAGAACAGGGACATGCTGATCTTAAAGGCAGTCTCAGAATCAAGAGGGTTTATTGAGCTCCCCTGTGTCCTCTGCAGCTGCCCAGGGAGTTCCTCCCTTGTCAGGAGTCAGAATGATCCACCTAAGTCATATGCTTGTCAGCACGTTCCTGGTGTAGAGTCATGGGATTAAGGATAGGAAAAACAATGGTGTCCTTTGTGGACTTTGAAGAATAGCATTTGTCTATACAGTCCTGACCTCTCCCTGTTCCCCTAGATGAACGATCAAGACAGGACCAGCATCCACGAAGCCATGGAGCAGCAGAGCATTTCCATCTCGAAGGCTGGCATTGTCACTTCCCTGCAGGCCCGCTGCACGATCATTGCTGCTTCCAACCCCATAGGTAAGTGCTTCAGCCCCATGAATGAGGTACTTTCCTATCTCAGTGCTGTGGTGATCAAAGCCTGGGCATTGTTCCTTGATGGCTTTCTGGGCACTTCATGCCCTGTTAGTGGGTGTGCTGGGTGGAAGTTTGTAGGAATTGGATGCTGTCACCTCACTGCAATGTCCCTGTCTGCAGTCCTCAGCCCAGGAGATGTTTCTGAATTGGGCTGTTTCTCTGTGTCCTAGGTGGTCGCTATGACCCTTCGCTGACTTTCTCTGAGAACGTTGATCTGACAGAGCCCATCGTTTCTCGATTTGACATCCTGTGTGTGGTGAGGGACACGGTTGATCCCGTTCAGGTACGAGCCTTTGTGGAACCTAGTGTGGTGCTGCTCCCATTGCCCATGCTATTTGGGAGATTCGCACAGTAGGCCTTGGCAAGTAGCTTAGGGAGGGTGCGCACGGCCAGGTGGAAGCTTGACAAATAGTCGCCAAACTGGAGTTTTTGCCTCCACAGTTTGACTGCAGACCCGTTAGGACCCCCAACCTGTTCCCCCTTAGACTTTTCCCTCCACTTGGCCAGGCACACGCCCTTAACCCAGTTCCCCTCGCACACTTGCCTCTGTGGTCAGTGAAGTGCTTGATCCTTCTTGAACTGGCCAGCGAGGTGGCTTAGGGGAGCTGCTTGTACCACACCCCTTTCCTGGAGACTGGGGATCTGACCCACAGCCGTGTTCCTTTGGTCTCAAGGCCATAATATTTTCTCCTTGCCCCCACTGCTCTGGGTGTTATCCATTCCAGACCTGGGGAACCCCTGAAGCCAGTCATAGCACTGTCTCTCTGCTGGAGCTTCTTAACCTTACCCTTGGTGACAGTCGTGCTCCTGGAGCCCTTTATCCATGATGGCTGCCTTCTACTCGCAGTTGCCTGCTCTTTTGAATGGGACTCTTGCATTCCAGCCACGGTCTCCAGCTGGTGATGTCACATGGCTCCTACAGGCCCTGACAGCTGTTGCCATGCCGTGTGCTCCTTACCAAAGGCTGATGCTCGGCAAGGGTCTGCCAGCCTAGGAGATTGGACTGGGAGTCCAATCTGTGCTTCCTTCTCTGTGTGCGGCACTTGTCGGGCAGTTCTTGTGCCGCAAGCTGTGGTCGATCTGCAGCAGAAAGGGGTTGCTTGGTGCGCTCTTCTGCATAATGTCCTTGCTTCATGCTGCCTCCAATGCCATCTTTGCAGGATGAGCTGCTGGCCCGGTTTGTGGTCAGCAGCCACATAAAACACCACCCCAACATCAAGGATGCTGTGAATGGAGACTCCCAAGAGATAATCCTCCCCAACACCTACGGCGTGGATCCCATCCCACAGGAGATCCTGAGGAAATACATCATCTATGCCAAGGAGAAAGTCCATCCTAAGCTCAACCAGATGGACCATGACAAGGTGGCTCGCATGTACAGTGATCTCAGGAAGGAGTCCATGGTGAGTGGGACTTAGCCGACAGGGAGTGCTAACTGGACCAGTGGTGGACAAAGGGGTGACTTAACACCTTAGCCGAGTGGTTTACCTTGCCCATCGCCATAGCCTCTGGGGACGCAGTTTGAAGTCGATTTGCTATAATGCTGGATTGTGAGCGCAGAGTTAGACAGTTGGTAAAAATGGTCTTCCTTGCCAAGATTTCCGTGTCTCTAATAAAGAAGTCCCAAAGGCTGGGTCACGTGTCTTGCCAGACGAATGAATGCTGCCTTGGCCTCTGGCTGGCAGAGCACCTCGGGCCCTCGTGAGGGAAGCGTTCCATTACTCGGCATTGCTGAATGCAATCGCCAGCGTTCCTGCGAGGTCACTGACTAGATTGAGGGGCGATGAGAGAAGTGCTCGGGGCGCGAGGGCGTTTGGCAGTGTGCTTTGTGAACATGCAGCCAGTTGAAGCTACTAGTATGACCCTGTTACCTTGTATAGGAGCACCCTGCAATTCGTGTGTGTGTGTATCCTCCCACCACTCTTAGTGAGGGAAATGCTTTCTATCCCCACTGCCAAGATGTGGAAACAGGCACAGAGAGACTTGCCCGCTGCCGCCTCTTTCACTCCTTGCTCTTCGCTCCATCGCTCCAGTCCCCTTCACTCCTGCCCTGTTTTCCCTGCTTCAGCAACCATCTCGGATCTAGATTTAAAACTAAAGGACGTTGCAGGCTGGGATAATCATGCAGACTTCCATAAATTACATACATTTATGCAAATCCACTGTTCGAGTCCACCAGGTTTTGTACCTTTTTTTTTCAAAAAAATCCAGTCGTAAAAATGTACGGCTAGAACTGTTTAAATTGGGAGCAGGGAACGCGTGGTGTGGGGACCAGATCCTTCTCGCAGCTGTTTGTTTGGCTCCTTTCCAGTTCCTGGATCTGGCCCATGGATCCGTTCCCTACCCTCAAGCACAGAAAGAGTGAGCGAGCTCTGGGAAGGCAGTGGAGATGGGGGTGTAAATCTGTGATCTGGGCCCACCCCACCCACACTCCCCAACACCTGTCTAGTCGGTGGGGCAGGTCCTAACACTCAGTGACCTGCGAGAGGGAAACGTTCCCTCATCCTTGGTTTAAATGAACTGAAGTAGCATTTCTTCTAGGCTCGTCAGTTGCATATACTGCAGTTCCCTGATCTACCAGCAGGTGGTGCTGTTTCCTTAGTCTCTGAATGAATTAGAGCATGAAAGCTGATCAGTCACTTTTCCTAGCTGGCCTCTGTTTTTCATACTGTTGCACATGGGCAGATACAAGCAGAGCAGGGCCTGGTCTCTCTCCTCTCTGATCTCGCCCCTGACTACGTTTTCCTTCCCTGTATCCTCTCCGTAGGCCACTGGCAGCATCCCCATCACAGTGCGTCACATCGAGTCCATGATCCGGATGGCTGAGGCCCACGCCCGCATTCACCTGCGGGATTACGTGGTGGAAGATGACGTCAACATGGCCATCAGGGTGATGCTGGAGAGCTTCATTGACACGCAGAAGTTCAGCGTCATGAGGAGCATGCGGAAGGTGCGTGGGATCAGGCTTGTGAAGAGGGTGTGTGCACATGCCCACGGGCTGGGTCTCGGATGGGGTGTAAAAGTGTGGGGGCAGAGGAGGTGACACATTCCAGGATTCAAGGTGCAGGGGGCAGTCCTGTCAATTTTGACTCCCTGCAGCAGCAACATGGGTGGGAGGGGGGGTGAACAAGGGACAGCCCTCTGCACCCCGCCAGCATTTGGGTTTCCTCATGCCTGGCTGTTCTGCACTGACGGAATGGCTTGTATTAGGCCTAGCATGAGCTAGTACAATTTAGAGCAACCCTGGGGCTGCTTTGTGTTTATGCTGTGGAGTGAATCCAGAATCAGGGAGATGCAAAGGTAACAGGAATGCCCACTCTGCCCCTTGTGTCTCTGCAGAAAGTTTCAGACAGTGAGTGCAGTATTCTATCTTCCCCTTCCTCCATCCCCAGTTTCTCCCCTGGGGTCTCTGATCTGACCGCCACAAGCTAATGAAGCCAAATAGAAGCAAGCCGCTGACCAGGCTCCTTTGCTGTGCTTTGCCCTGGATGGGTGTGCGTGTGTGCGTGCGCATACAGAGCTCCAAAGCTTGAGAGGAAAAGTTCCATGGCAGCTGCCCTCTCACCACTCTTATAGTCTGTGTCGTTCTCCAAGAGCTAGAGACCTTGGCTTTTGAGTCATACACAGCCTGGAAGACTGCAGTGCTACCAGTGACTGTTTCTGAGCTTCTTGGCCTTTCTTTGGTAGACTCTTGGCCAGTTTGGGTGGCTGGATCAATAGCGGCTCTTCAGTAAGTTAGGTCTGGGACATTGCAGGGAAACCCCTAGCCTGTAGGGCCAGGAGAAGTGTCTGCAGACTTGCCTTCACCCCTCAACTCCCTGTCCATATTTGGGAAACTTCAGGTTTGGTTTGAGCCCCTGGTGATGGGCTCTATAAATGCTACAGGATGCGAGAATGGGGGCTGGAGAATCCTGTCTCTGCCATAAGCAGCGGGCATGCTAACTCTTCAGGTTCTACAGACCTCTCCCCTCCACCCCACCATCTCTCTAGCCTGCAGTCAGTCAAATGCACCTGTGGTTTGAAAGCTGTTCTGGCCCCCTGGATGGCGGGTGTGATGTGCAACTGGGATGTTGCTGTGGCATCAGACGAAACCTAAGTGAATTTGGGGGGCAGGAGGGTTTACCCTTCTCGTACTTGCAGAATGTTAATTGTGTGGCTCACTGGGGCTGACCCTCTTTCTCTTCCTTCCCCCTGCAGACCTTTGCCCGTTACCTGGCATTCAGGCGAGACAACAATGAGCTCTTGCTGTTTATCCTGAAGCAGCTGGTGTCGGAGCAGGTGGCGTATCAGAGGAATCGCTACGGGGCTCAGCAGGATAATGTCGAGGTGCCAGAGAGAGACCTGGTGGATAAGGTAGGGCCTTCTCCATCGTACTCTATCCCTGAACACTCACAACCCTTCCTTAGTGTTGGCTTCAATTCTCACATGCAAGAAAAGGGCTTGTGGTGCCGGAGATGGGCAAGTAACTCTTTCTACTGCTGGTTTATGCTGCCCATTCCAAAGCGACTTCTCTGGTGCACGTGATTGCCATGGTCTGAATCCACCTCAAAGTCACAGATTTCGATTCCAGCTTGACGGTTTTCTGAAAAATGCCCTTACTCGTTACACCAAAGGTGCCTGGCATTCAGCGTCTCCCTTTTTTGCTTTTCCTCTCGTGTGGGCAGCAGGAATGGAATGCTGCCTTTGCTTCTTGCTAATCATCTTGGTGTTTTGATTCTCATGCATTAGCGGCGCTGCAGTGTGTGGGTGACAAAGCCCAGTGTGATAGGAGCAGCACGGTCAAATGAGGACGCAAGAGCACTGCTCCAAGGAGCTTACAGTCTAGAGCAGCGGTGGGGAATTCTGACCTGTGAACAAAGTCTGGCCTGTGACTGGTTCTTGGTTGGTTGGTTTTTTTAATCTGGTCCCTTTCCAATGCCTGGATCTGGCCCCTGTCCACAAGCACTGAATGAAAGAGTGAGCTAAGGAGAAGGCAGAGGAAAGAAGGGCATGCACTCAAGAACCAGGAATAGATCCATGATCTGGGTCCTCTTGTTTTCCCCCCACATCCTGAGCACACCCTGTCCCACTCAGCCCATGGAGCTTGTACTCATTTTCAAAGTGGCCTGTAGGAGGAAAAAGGTTCCCCAGCTCTGGTCTAGAGAGAGACTGAGATGGAAGAGGATGTAATGTAACAAGATTGTGTCAGGGTAGGGAGGAGGGAAGGGGTGGATGCCGGGCGAGGACGGGGGTTCACTGCTCCTACTCTGTACGGAGTGGGTCCCTTACGGAGGATAAGTGCCCTCAGGATCATGTGTGGGCTTTCTCTCAAATAACGAGAGCAACCCAGATCATCACTGGGCGTAGAGGGCAGTGTTCCCTGGGGCAGGGAAAGGGTATGGGGGAGGATGGGCAAGAATACTCCACTCTCACGTTCTCGAACCAAGGGTTGGGTCACCAGGAATAGCAGTATGGCCTAGGGTTGAGGTCTGGGAGTGAGGGTAATATCATGAAGGATCCAGGGGAGGGGAGGAGAAGGTCACGCACACAACCTGGCACTCACTGCGTGGGTGCACAGTATGGGGGAGGGAACCCTGGGGTCACAGTCACTCCCAATTCCACACACCCAGTCCAAACACTCGTTCAATCACTTGTGTACACACACACACACACATGACTAAAACCAGCAAGGTTGTCAACAAGTCACAAGGAAACATGCACAATAGAGGACCAGCCTCTCTCTACAGTTACCGGCAGGGAGGAAACCTCCTGCTGGTGCTTTTGTAAGAGTCTCCTGGGCCCTTCAGGTGTGGCTGGTTCTAGCCTCCCTATGCCCCACCCCCTGCGGCTTCCTAGTCGTGCCCTGTGTCGCAGCTGCGTCCCCAGTTGCCCAGCAACCTGGGAAGCAGGCAGTGCAGCGCTCTGCAGGTCCCACGCTTCTTGATGCTGCCCTCCAGGCCGCGCGTCAGGCCGCTAACGGCATCCCCGTTGCTGGGCAACTGGGGACGCATGCTGTGGGGCCCCATCCGCCTGGGGCTCCCGTATGCCGGGCCGGGAGCCTAACAGATTGAGGTGTGAACTAGGGTCAGGAGAGATTGTTTGACACTCCACCCCCAGCGTGGAGTTGTCATGGCTTTTCTGTTTGTTTGTTTTACAAACATTTTTGTATTCTTACTCCGATGTAAATATCTGCCTGCCTCAGTAGCCTCTCTGTCAAATGGCCCCAGTAGGACATTGCACTTCCCAATCACTTTTGTCCATATCTTGGTTCCCATCATTGAACAGCCCTAACTGCAATGTTTTTCCAACCCCAGGTCCTGCAGGGCTGTGCTGTGGTTAGGGAAGGCTCCAGTTTGACTTGGTTCTTATAGTGCACTCAAAGGCACCTTGCATTTCTTTAGGATACTATGGCTTCATCTTTGATTCCATGCAAGTAAAAGGATGGCCTGTGATCGGGCAGGATAGTGCCAATGTGCCTTGGTCCTTGCCTGCAGCGTGCTCTGTTACTGTAGCCTGAGCTCCCCATGGAGCTGGTCCAGTGCCTCTGCTTTGAAAACCTGCTCCTCTCCTCTGTCTTTGGTATGCATACTAACTCTTGTTTGCCCTCTCCTCCCAGGCACGCCAGATCAACATTCACAACCTCTCCGCTTTCTACGACAGCGAATTGTTTAAGATGAACAAGTTCAGCCGCGACCTGAAACGGAAGCTGATTGTCCAGCAGTTCTGAGGGTGACAGTGGAGCCTGCCATGCCACTGAGGGGGATGAGAAGCCAGGACTTGTGTGCTGCAAGGGAATGCTGCAGGGCAGATCAGAGCCTGGCGGCCTACGCCATTATTCCCTGGCTTGCTTTGTGCTTTGCGGATTATGAAACTTCCAGGAACTGTGAGCTGCTGGAGGCCTTGTAAATAGAACAGAGTTAAGTAGCTAAATGCCCAGCTAAGTCTGTTAGTTAGCAAAGTTGCTTGTTTTCTCCCGTTGGGTGGGAGGAGATGAGAATCCAGAAGAAAGTGCTCAGCTTTTCCCAGTTGCAAGCTGGTGACCTGTTGATGTGTTTGAGGTTTTCTGGGGTATGACTGGTGTCTAAGCTGTTGTTCTTTCCCCCGTCTCTGATTCCCGGGCTGCCTACTGGACCATAGTCACGCCTAGTGCATTGAAACTGACCTTCTGGTATTGGATTGGGAGCTAGTTTCCCCACCATGATTGCTGTATATCTAGCAGTTCAGTGTTCCCCTCATGGACTGGTTCGTTCTGGGGTCCACAAGGAGGAGGGGTTCAGTGAGGTTTTTAATGTAGAAAATAAAGCTTCAGGCTGTAATTCACAAACCAGAAGCCTATTCCAAAATAAGCGATTTGTGGATTGCAGTCCTTACATTGTAAATTAGGAAATTAGTGTTGCAGCAGCCTCTCCTCTTGAGTGTGTGGAGGGGTAGTGTCCCAAACCCTCAGTGGGGTGGTAGCTGCTTCGGGGAGAGGTGCATCCTCTGCCCTTTGGAGCAAGCAGCTGCCCCCAGGTTCTGCTGTGACACCAGGTATGGAACAACGCTCCCTCTGGGACCTAACCCAGCCTGCCCCCCGCACAAGCCTTGTGCCTCTGTGGCCTACGTATCCAAAGTGTCTCCTCTTCTCAGCAGCCACATCCAAGTTGGGGCAACCGAGATTCATAATTTTGACTGCTTAAACAGCTTTGATGCCAGTCCCAACTGAAAGGTTTGCAGTAAGGGATGAGCGGCCGGCATACGATTCAAACGCATTTCACTGTTGTGCCTTTTTTTTGTATATTAACCTGTGACTCACTTGCTCTTGTGTATTTGAATAGACGTGTTTGGAATAGATCTGTGCGTTACCGTGCCTCTTCTTCTGCAGGAAAGATGGAAGAGTGTGTAAAGATCAAGGAAACGGTGGCTGAAGCTATACCTGGCTGCCGTAATTGGGAGTTGCTGGCAATCTTGCTCAAGGAGACTTGCCAGCTGCAGTGGGAGCCCTGACAAGCTTCTTGCCTTGTTTTTCCTGGTACCTGTCATTGAGCAAATAGCGTTTGGTGTAGTTGACATACTAACAATGAGAAGGACTGCTGGAGCCATGTCATGTCTACATGAGGTTTCTTGGCAGCATGCCTGATGTGGTCTAGCACCAGTGGGAGTCCTTAGCCCTTCCATCCTCAGTGGGCAAACAGGCTGCCCCTGGCTGGATCAGTGACAGTGGAGAGTGAACCCTGGACCCTTGAATCTGCAAGAGCCTGTGCCTCAAAAGATTTGATTGTGGCACTTATTCCGCACCCACATGCCATTAAGGCACTTAGGTTGGCAGCCATGCTGTAAAAGAGGGATGGGGAACCTTTTTTGTCTGGGCGCTATATGCTAGGAAGCAGCCGTCCACACCCTGTCTGCCCCCACCTTATAAACCTCAGCCACTGCCTGGCTGGAAAGCAGCAGAGCACTCCCTCTGCTGCTTCACCTTGGGCCACCTCAACCCTAGCAGTGGGCCACATTCAAAGGATGATGGGGTCAGGAGTGACCCATGCAGCAGAGTTTTCCTATTCTTGCTGCGTAGCATCATGTGGCCTCTAAGGCACTGGAGACTGTCCTTTATCAGGATAGCAAGGCGGGAAACGTTGGGAGTATTTCAAGCTTCTAAATAGTCGCTTCCAATGCCCGAGCACAGGGAAGAACAAACCCTTACTAAATATCTGTCCCCTTCCCTCATGACAGAGAGAACTCTCAGTCCATAGAGTGTTTGTTCCTCCTTTGTAAAACAGCAGAACTAGCTGGCAAGGAGGTTTCCTCTTCCATTCTGCCTCCAGCATCAAGAATCCAGCAAGCCACTTGCCTGTAGGTCACCTTTCCCCCCCTAAGCACTTCTGTGTATCGTTCACGATACCATGCCAGCTCCTCGCAGAGCTGCAGGCTGCCATGGGGCCCCAGCCCTTCTAGCTATGGGCCTGATGAGCCAATTCCATGACAAAAGTCCTGTGGAGAAAATATTTCTATGGGAAGTTGGCAGCGGCAACTCTTCTTGGTTATCTTGCTGGGCATCCCCCCTCTATTCCAAAATGGAAACTCGTGGCGGGGTTTCACTGTCCCGTTTAGCAGGAATTGTTACTCTGTGTAGAGTGAAAGGAGAGACTGGCTGGTGTTTGGAAAAGGGGAAAGATGAGGAAAGCAAGCAGCCTTATAGCCTACTGACCGTAGGGATGTGTGAGATCTAGACCCTATCTGCTGCTTCCTGGCACTGGGGGAAGTTGCTGCTGCTGCTGCTCTGTACAGCAGAGTCTCTGCAAGAAAATAACAGAATGGGCTCTTTAAGGCTTAATATCTGCAAAACAGCCGAGCTTCCTACACCTTCCTTCAGGTATTGCAAGGTACCCAGGGCTGATCTTCTATTTCACAGATATGTAGAAGACTGAATGATTTGTAGGAGCAAGCCACCAGTAGTAAAACAGGGTGTGCTAATGGAAGAACCAGGAAGAGAACCCAGGAGTCCTGACTCTTTACTCTGTATTGAGTTGCCACACATTAATTTTTTGAGCCCTGATGCCCAATCTGAGCTGAATGGGTCATGACTGGCTGTGTTGGGTGCTGGCTGGATTGGGCACTGCTTCCCCAAGTGCCTTTTGGGTTCGAGTTGGTCCAGGCAGAGATTTCAAAGGTGGTTTTTAGCTGCAGCAGTTCTGGGAATGCAGCATCCTGAGTTATAGGCTGTTCTGATGTAGCCTGGGGGAGAGGGGAAGGAGGCAGGGATAGTCCTCTGTAAATGGGAAGCAGTGGGACTGGTCTGCTTGGGTCAGGTCTAAAACTTTAGCTACTTTTTAGCTTCCCTAATCTGGTTTCACCTTCCCTGGCCAATACTCCCCAGACCTTCAGGGGGCAATTTCTTCGAGAACCAGGGTGAAAACACGCTGCCTGCAAGCGCTGTTTTCCTCCCTCTCTGTGTAGACTGCTAGCTGGCTGCAAACAGATGCTGGTCGCTGCTTTGCTCTGTTGCTCTTCCAGTACGGTGCTGGGGGAGGACTCCCTCCAGTTACAGAATCGCTTGGGTCAGTTTAGGTTGGGCACCCTGATCCTCCACACCATTTCAGGTTGGACGGATCCGAGCATTTTTTTGGCTGGTCTGGCTCAGGTGAGACTTGCTACTGAGCCCATGCAGGGCTCTACTCACTTTGTCAAAAATCCCTTAACCGTTGCCCCCTTCTATCCGAAATGTGGCAACTTTCATGGTTTATCATGTAGCTACGAACGGGCTCTTGAATTTGTCTCGGGTTTAGGAATGGCTCATCTTAGCCAACCACTTTAATGATTAGGCTGTACCACTCGCTGTAGGGGCTGGGTTCCTACATGGGATCACTGCTGGTTCCTTCCACATCCTCCTTGCTGCTGTAGTGTCCAGCATAGCATCGCAGAGCTCTTGTATCTGTGTCCTCGGCATACATTGGCATTAGTGTTGCTCAGTAATGGGGCACTGGAAATGAGTGAGAAGAACATGCATGTGATCCCTCTACTTATGGGATAGGGAAGCCTCCTGAGAGTCCTCCTTCGATACAGAATAAGTCAGTGGCCCTTCCAGTGCATTTGGCCTCCTTACCCTCCCTCCTCACTGCAGGCTAAATGCCCATGTCTCTCAGCTTTCCTGATTGCCTGGAGTAAACTCCTGCATTCAGCAATGCCAGGTATCCACTTGAAGCAGGGATGCTGCAGTGGATGAAAACTGATGCGGCTTGAGACAGAAACTGACTTGCCTGAAAACCTGGCTCAGCAGAATGTGCAGAGAGAGCGAGAGAGTGCTTTACTGCAGGCTCCTGAAGGGAGGGGAGCCTGCCAGCTGGGCTTTTGCTGTCTCTGCTAGGCCCACCAAAGGCTTCCCTTGAAGGCTCTGTGATGAGCCAGCTTGGGGCGCTCTGCCTCTGCTGCAGTGGGTGAACTTTACACAGCAGTCTTTTCACCTCTGGAAGGTAGCAACAGTGAGCTGCCCATATTTCTCTCTTCTCGGTGGATTCACCTGGCTAGCACTTGCTTAAGGAAATAAAAAGCGGGGCCAGTCAAGTAAAGTCATGTCACCAACCTTAGCCAGAGCCCTTCCTGGCCAAAGTTGCTGCTGCTGATGGATGCTGAGTCAAGCTGCCTTTGGAAGGGCTTCCAGGGTGACTTTGCAACCCCAGTGAGCGAGAGGTGGATTTGGCATCCCCATGTGTGGGCACCACAGTCTAGGGGAACGGTGGCCTTGTATGCACTTGCTTCCAGGCCAATACTTCACCCATTGTCAAGCACCACTCAGAGAGCTAGGAAAGAAGGTCCAGTCTGGTGGAGGCCTTTTTGTCTCTAGGGACAGTTGGTTGTAGCTTAATCAGGTAGGGAAGGGTTTATGCTGGGGCTAGCTTCATAAAGCAAATAGGGCCATGTTATTGACTTCCTTCCTGTAGACTCTTTGGTAGCAGAGTTGATGCCTGATCCATATAAAAAAGCTTAGCAGCTAACTCAGATTTCCCAGAGTTCTGATCTATGTAGGACACTCCCATGGAAGTTCAGTGCTGAATCCCACTGTCACGTCTCAGAGTCCATGTTGGGGAGAGAGAGAGAGGGAAGAGGTAACTGGAATGTTCTCTTTGTTGGGCACAGGTGAATTGTGAGTTGGATTCTAGCTTCCACTGACTGCTTCCTGTATGCTGTTTACCCTTCGACCAAACACCCTGCTGTGAAAGGAAGAGGTTCTTGGTGCAATATGGCCTTGTAGCTGATGTACGATAAACCCCCAACTACCTACCTGAAATAAACTACCAGTTGCTGCCTCATTTTCTCAGGGCTTGTTTTCAATCCAGAGAGAGTGTTTGCACAAATACTTACTCTGAAGTAATTACCCCTTAATTCACTTCAACTGTTTTCATATGAACAAAGTGTCTAAAACAAAGCAGGTTCTCATGATTAAAGAGGCTTACTTACTTGGGAGTAACCTACCTGCAGAGATAAGTGGTCATGCAGACAAGGAAACCATGCTAGTTCAAGCACATTAAGGAGCATGGCAATGTTCACATATTCATTAGCTCCCTGAGTAATTTCTCTGTTCATGTGAAAGTGGATTATCATCGCCCAAGTAAGTAGTCGGTGGGGAGGAGGGCTGTCTGTGTAAATGTAGCCTAAGTAAACTAACAGAGGTGACACAAGAATACATACAAGAACAACCCGGGGTAGCAACTTCCCTTCAGCGCTGCTGGTGATAGGGTGAAAACACGAAACAGTAGCCTGGATTAGCCTCCTCCAGAGGATGGCTACTTGCCCATCTGTTAGGTGGCTGCCAGATGTTTCCCCAAACCCACCACCCACCCACCCTGCAGCCTCCATTCGCAGCATCATCCTGGCATGAGGAGCGGGCAAATGCTAGCTGATGTGCGCTGCCTCCCATCTGTTATGGTACACGTAGCCTCTGTGCATGTGCAGCTCCATCAGGACCATAGAGTTCTGGGTGGAACAGCTAGAGCAGCCCAAGGAGCGACATATCTTGGTGATGGGGGGAGGGCAGTGTGGTGGAGAGGAACGCTTGCCCACCTTTCTGGTTCATTGCACAGAACCTGCATGGAACCTACCTGAGCAGTAGCTGCATGGGTGCTCCACGGAGCAACCCCAGACAGTGGCGGGCTAATCTCTTGTCTGTACACCCTGGTCTCCCGGTAGCCAACACAGGAGGCTTATGCCACGTTCTGACTAACAGTTAAGTTGACATAGTTGGGCCTTACTTTAGTTTTACTAAAGTGCTCACGCGAACAAAGTGTGAAACTGGCATTCGCTAGGAATAGTAGTAGTAGAAGCATTTATATAGCACCAGCAATGTACCTGGCGCTTTACAAAAAACAAGATAGACATGGTCCCTGCACGAGTAGGAAGAGATGTGTGTATTCCTGAAAAATGAGTACGTACTCCCCTTCGGTTTGTAGCTTGAAATAACTGTTTGTGTGAACACACCTCAATGTAAAGGGGGTGACCCCAGTTCAGTAAATATGGGGAGATGGCTGTAGTAGTACTTTGGTTTATACCATTCCTTTGAATGCTACGAAAGTTGAGTAGTTACTTTGATTTAATAAAACCAAAGTAATGACTCCGCTTTGGTAGCATTCAGATGAACAATGTAAACTGAAGTAATTACTTTGATTTAATTGAAATAAAAGGAAATCAGATTCAAGGGTTCAGGTTTGATTTATATCAGGGCTGATATGTTATCTGGGTGTGACTAACCCCCACATCCTTATTCCACCCCCAAAAACGGTTGCTTTTAAAAAATACTTCCTTTTTTCCAATTCAGCTTCAAATTGAGGTGGTATTATTATTATAAACATTTATATAGCGCCACTCATGAGCTTGGTGCTGTACAGAAACATACAATAGACACGGTCCCTGCTTGTGGCTTACAATCTAAAAGACAAGGAGGGGGGACAGTGGGAGAGGCAGGGGAGAAGACACAAACATTCAAGATAATGAACTCTTTGAGATTGGATAGATTTACATAAAGCAGCACATATGCATTTATGAAAATTAAGAGGGTTAATGGCAGCGGTGTGTGTGTGTGTGGCATCATGGCTTCTCTCTCTCTTTGCACTTGCAATGGGGAGAGGTATGGTTAAATGCCAGTTGCTGGTTTCTCTGTGAGCACAAAGCAATGCCGCTAGTCTCTTGGAGCGAGCAGCAGACGGGGCAGGTTATGTCTAGAAGGCTTTAGATGGCAAGCCAACCTGAATGGCCTCTTTGGGGGCACTTTGAGCACACTTGTCAAGTGATGAATCTAAAAATCCATCCCCATGTGTCTTAACAATCTTTAATAAACCACAGTAATGTCGACACTGGAAACAAAAATTGGAAACAAAGCCTGGGCTTCATGGCACCTCTGCATGAGAAGTGCTTTACAGCCTTGCATGGCAAGCTTGGTCACTCAGACAGAAATGAATTTTCCACATATCCATGTGTTTACACGGTGTGTGCAGGACTGGCTGTGAATGGGCTGATTCAATACTCTTCCCCCTGCTGTCTAGTGACCACATTTGGATGCCTGGGGCCAAGGGTGGTGCCAAAATGTTTGAAGGAGGGGCATATCAGAAAGGGGCAGGAGAGAGTCCCTTTGCCCTATCCCTTGGCTGATGTGACCATGCCCCCTTCCATCTTGGCCACACCCCTTGTGGGAGCATCATGATGTCACAACGTTCCAAAGGGGTGAAGGCAGTAGTAGTCCAGGGGGTGGCAAGAACCCACTCCTGCTCTCCCAGCGCCCATCCCTATGCCTTTAATTGTTCCTTCTGTGTTCCCTAATGCCATGTTGCTGTGTTACTTTGGCTGTGGTTCAACTGCCTGAAGCGTTCACTGCAAAACGCTTGGGCTGAGCAAAAATCTATATTGGTCCAGGCTACATGGGCATGGCAAATTCTTGCTCCATGGTGCAGCCTACATCTAGCCCAAGGGTCTTTTCACAGGGCCCTGAAAGCTTTTGAAACTCATGAATGCAAATGTCCTCTTCCTACAAAGCACATTCAGCCCTGCTGCTGCTGCTGCCATGGGCTGGGAAGCAAGTCTCTTGCTCTTTCCTTGTGGCAGAAAGGGGAGGTGCATGCATTAGGGACTTGTGAAATAATATGCATAAATAAACTCTCTGCATGCATTTACCAGTCTGCAGCAACGGCACAAATAGCAATTCAGCCAGAGCCTGTGGCCCTTGGCAGATCAGAATGAAATATATTTGCCCCTTTATGAAAAGGTCTAACTAGAGGTGTGCATGTCATGAAACAAATAGTTTGGGCCATGTCGATAATGAGTATGGGTTATAGATAGGTACTTTGATGTTGGTATGGACCATGTATGTGTGATACCGTGGGTGCAGTTATATCTTCTCCCTTGCCATAGAGCCTGTGCTGCTCCAAGCTTCCTGGGCTTTTTCCATCTCCTGCAAAGCTCTGCTGCTTAACAATTCAAAGCCACTTCTAGACCAGGCCTCTGCTGTATCTTGCATCGGTTATGCAGTTGTTACTGCCGTGACTGTGATTTAATATCTCCCATTAAAAACCGAGCAGAAGGCTGACAGTGACTCTGGCCAGCCAGTTCCAGTGTTGAACAGCTCTTACTGCTAGGAATTGCTTCCTAATGTTTCACTGAAATCTGCTTTCTTGTCATTTGAGCCCATTATTTCTAGTCTTGCCTTCAGGGGTAAGAGAGAACGAGTCTTTGCCACCCTCTCTGTGACAGCCCTTCAGGGGTGGAAGATTGCTATCATGTCTCTTCTCTAGGCTCTACTAGAGCTAATAACCATTCAAGTCATTAATAAAGATGTTGGAATGGTACCGGACCCAGGACAGAAGCCCCGCATCATCCCACTCGATCCCTCCCTCCAGGTTGACGAGCCATTGATGAGTGAGCACCCTTTGAGGACCATTCTTCAGCCAGCTGTAAATCCACCTAATGGAAATATCATCAAGCCCACATTTTGCCAGCTTGTCAACAAGGATATCATGATGGAGGACGTTGTCAAATGCTTTGCTAAAATCAGGATATATAATTTATACCCTGAGTCTAATAACAGTGTGAGCCCTGGTGTGGCTGTACCTCCTCTTCCTGTTGCTACGCCCTTGCTTCCTCTGCTGCTATCCAGCTCCTGCCATCTTCCCTTTGCCTGCACCCTCCCAAACCTTTCCGTGCAGGAACAGAACTGGTGCGTGCCGCTGCATGGTACAGTCACAACATTCCCCCAGCACACCCTATTGTTGGCCAATAAGCTTATCTCAGTCTTCCTGGAAGAGACCTGCTCCAAAAACTCCCATTGGTAAGAAATTTAACTCTTTCCTTTTCCTGCCAGGACCCAGCCTTGGCACCTTTTCTGTGAAAACTAGGCTTGACTCTGTGTCTGTGTGTGTGTCTGTGTGGTGAGTGCAGGGGGCACGTGCCCCCCCTTAGATTTCTGGAGGTCCTATAGAACCCCTTCCCAGCCCCCACTCCTGTGCCCCCTGCCCATTATCAACAGTCATCTATGCTCAACAGCTCATCCCCAGCACAGCCCCTTGGTCCTTCCCACCCATCCCTGCTTCCTCGTCTCAGTAGGACTTTGGAAAGACCCATGTAATGACGCTGTTGGAAACAGAAGCCTTCTCCTGGGCTACCTTGCTTGAAGGCCTCTCTGGGGCTTTGCTGCTTGCTCCTCTGTGGTGTCCAGCAGTCTGCCTGAGCATCCCATCAAACTGGATCCAGCTATGAGAGGGGTAGTGCCCAGCAGGGCAGCTTCTCCAGAACCTCTGATGATGCAGAAAACATAGACTCACTATTAATAGGTGTAGTGATGCCTGGCAAAATCCACAGGCAACCTGAAGTAATGGCTCTGGCAGGCATGAACTGCTTTGTTCATTTCAACTGTGGTCTTGCGGACTCTGAATCTAAGGCCATGAAATATAGCATTTTCCTGTCGCCCCATTAAATTAAGCAGCAAACTTGCTGATCATGTTCAGTTAGCCACAATAATTTCAGCCAGTCCTATTTCTAAGGTATTGTGGTTACACAATCTAGGGGCTGTCAACCTTTTTGCCTACATGACCACTGTGTGACTTAAATATAATCCTGTGACCCCCAGGAAGCAACAAACATGCAAAGCGTATCTGTTAGATTACAGTCCCATCCACAGATGATGCCACTTGGGTTCCTGAGACATGGTTTGGAGATCCAAAATATTGCAGTAAGGTGCTGCTTTCAGCCCCGAGCCCAAAGAGCATCATGTCATGTCACTAGCGTAGACACTGACTAGGCCCATTCATGGCTCACTCAGTTGCTTTTTGTCCATAATATTTCTACAACACAAAGTGCAGAGTTATCCTAGCAATTATGAGAAACTAGGTTGGAATCTGGATCTAGATTTGGGGATTTGCCTGTATCAATATAATGAGATGAAAATTCTGGATCCAAGGCTTTTTACAGACACGCATGCCACAACCACTGGCGAGTCATATAAGAACACTTGAAGAGCCTTTGAGAGTGCTGATAACGGGGTAAGCTGACCTGAAAGCTGAATTAGCCTTAACAAGGAAGTTTTGATTTGCACCATTTTCCACAGCTGTGTTCAGTCATTATAAATCAGAAAATTGTGAGTTTCTTTGTAGGACCAGCAAGATTTAAGAATATCTTAGTTCCACCACCAGTGAACTAGGAAACCTGTCATTCACCCCTGAAAAAGCCTCTTTATTGGGCAAAACGTTGGGTGTATTTTGTGTATTGTTTCCTGGGCTTATCTGTGTATTGTTTTCTGGATTTGCCTGTGTATTGTTTCCCTCTGTTTTTTGGTGTTTGTTATTAAATTGGGGAGCATTTTATTTCTAGGTAGCAGATTCCTGTTGTTTTGTTTTGATCTTACAGCTACTATATATCTACGTGTTTGTACAGGTCTTTTGTCCTTCATCCATTTGAAAGGCTTTGATTTAAAAGAAGTTGACAGAGAGCACTCTAGCCAAAACTCAGGGGAGCTGCTGCTGCCACCCTACATAGAGCTAGTTTTTCATGGGTTGTTGGGTGTCCTGTGTATTATTATTATTATTAACAAACATTTATATAGCGCCAGCAGTGTACCTGGCACTTTACAAAGTAATAAAATAGACACGGTCCCTGCCCCTAGGGCTTACAATCTGAGAGACAGGAGCTGGGGGAGAGACTTAGGAAGGGGAACAGAGGGAGAGACAAGGGGTCTAACATTCATGAAGATGCGAGGTCTCAAGTGCACGTACTTGGCTTGGTTACGATGAGAATGACAGCAGGCAGGTCCATGTTGCAAGGATAAGGGTAAACCGATCGTAGGTATAGGAATAGTGGCTCAGCAGGATAAAGAGTCAGACAGAGCAGAGCGAAAGAGGTGAGTTTTAAGGAGAGATTTGAAGGTATGAAGGGAGGGGGCAAGGCGGATGTGGACAGGGAGGGAGTTCCAGGCATGGGGGGCAGCAAGTGAGAAGGGACGAAGGCGCTTAGGGGAGCAGGGAAGGCGTGGAAGGGTGAGAGAAGGGACAGAGGAGGAGCGAAGTGCACGGGCTGGAGTATGGAGGACGATAAGTGCAGAGAGGTAGGGGGGAGCGAGGTTGTGAAGAGCTTTATAGGTGAAGACTAGGAGCTTGTGCAGGATTCGTTCAGGAAGGGGAAGCCAGTGAAGCGAAGAGAGGAGGGGCTGCAATACCTAATCCACCAGAGAGGATGGTAGAAAAGCCCATAATGCACCAGAGCAAATGTTACTGTGTGTTTGTTATATGTTGTATTGCTATAACCTGTGGTTGGAGCAAATAAAGTTGAACTGATCCTGACTGCAGCAGTTCTGTAGATTTTGCTACATGCAACTTGCATTTCCTCTTGCTTGCTGTATGTCTTTTAAAAAATCTACACTTTTCTTTTCACATTTTAAAATACTTTTCTTTCCCCCCCTTTTTATCAGAGGCGAATATGGAAAAAGAAGAAAGTAGGGGAGGAACAAAACCTAAGATTTGGGGTTGGGTTGGGTTGGGTTAGTGTTTTGTTTTCTTTTAAAATTACCTCTCTACCTTCACCTTATTAAACTTCCATTAAATTTTTTTGTGAAACTGGCAATTCTAATGTTTTTTTAAAAGTTTCACATTAATGATATCAGCCAGTTCTGTTTATAAGCTTTCATGCTATATACATGAGTTGGCCATATTGTCACATTATAGGGTAGAGAACTAGGAACCAGATCTCCTGGGTTCTATTTCTATGCTGTGCCACTTACCATGTCTTTGTTTCAACTACCCCTTTATAAACTCGGTAATCTTTCCAGGGCTGCTGAAATTTAATGAATGTATGTTTGAAATGTATTATTAAAGACAGTGACTGGTGCTTTAAAAGGCCATGGGCCTGCCTTTGACCAGGGCCTCATTAATTTCCACACTACTGTGCGATTTGGCAATTTTCCAGAGAAATTGCCTCCAGCAGCACAAAATTACAGCCTGTGCAGGGAGTGCTGTGAGTGAGACAATGGGGGTGCTGGCATTGTGAGCTAGCCAATTAAATGCTGACACTATAGTCTGTCAGCATTTACACAGCTGCTAAGCAGGATCAGCCCTTGACCCTTACTGTGGAGGAATGTCCTGTCAAGATGTCTGTGTGGGGTTCTATGAGTTTGATTAAAATATGAAGTGTCCAAAATTGCTAAAAAACTCATTTGCATTTTTAAATGTGCAAGTTGGTTAACTTGCAGAATTTGAGTTTCTTGACTGCAGAGTTGTGAGACTTTTTTGTTTTCAGAATACACAGGTCCTGCCCTTAGCTTGTGATATCTCACCACATCACCAGGTTAGGGATGGACAATGATGAAAATGGGAATAGGATCAATCCCCAAACATGGGGTATAATGCCATCCTCCTGGGTGAGGTCACCGACCCTTAACAGATACCTGCAGGATACCTGTTGCAGTTTTATATCTTGGCTATTTTTGCATAGCTTTCATGACAACTAAACAAGGTACCAAGAGGGGAGGTCCCCAGGAGGCGGGAACAGCTGAGACCTCAGATGATGAAGTTACTGTGGGCTCTTTCATATCTTCCACTACTCTCCATGTTCAGCTATACTGACATCTGGCAAGCAGCTGCCGCAGCCAGGTAAAGAACATGGGCTCTGCCTTGAGACTAGGAGAATGTTCTGTTGGCAGCCTGGTCCACCTGCCAAAGCCCTAAGTGAGAAGAAAGCAGGGCTGCTTTGGCTGATTGTACCATGTGTCCTGTCATGTGTGTGAACTCACATAGAAAGTTTCACGCATGTGCCATTCTGTCCCCTTGGTGCATTATACAGGAATGACTGGGGGCTACGGCACTGGCCCTGTGTGTTCAGAGACCCTGAACTTCTGAACAAGAAATCTTCATTGGGAGTGACTCTAAGAAATGCTGCCCTGGGAGGCCTGCCACTGCTGCTTCTGATGCTCTCATGGCCACAGGGCCCTGCTTTTGCCACTGGTCTTGAGGCTTGTGACAACAGGGTGTCTAAGGCCTGTCTGGAGCAGCAACTGTGGGGGTGGGTCTCTTGGGGCCTCTATGAAGTGGTAGGCCTCCCACTCCCAAGCCTTCTCTGGATTGGCAGCAGTGTTAAGCCCCTGGGGCCATGCTGCCATGGCACCTGCGACTTTAGGGGCAGGAGATTTCTGAGGGGCCCATCTCTTGCTCTCGCTGCTCCCCCTCCTCCTGGTCCTGCCCTACTCTGGAGTCTCACCACTCCTGAATATGCGACACCACCACCTCTAGGCAGCGGCAAAAGCTTGGGAGGCTATTCAGAAAAAAATGCTTATATTAACAAGTAAAGACTACAAGGTACAGGGCAGGGGAAAGTTGAGGGGAGTGGGAAGAATATGAAACATGGAGCCACCAGCTCTCTCTATAGTTAGCAAAGAGAATAATAAAGGAAAGCGAATGTGCTAAGCGGGAAATGAGAGATCATGAGGGAGAGTAATAGGAGGATATCAGCAGAGAAATCTAGAGGAAACCAAGGTTTGAAGACTGGGCTAGGAGAAAGGCTTGCTGGGTAAGAAACTGGAGAGGGAAGGGGTTGGAGGATGTGTTCAGACAAGTGCTTACCCACGCATTACCCATGTGGGGAGGTGTTTGTCTGAAACACCCAGAGTGATGAGAAACTGGGAGTAGCTGTGTTTTGTGGAATGGATGCAAGGGGCAGGAGAGGGGCACATGGTTATGAAACAAACAAGCTGTCAGAAATGCTGATGTGGCTTCTACTTCTCAGGATTCAACAAAGGACCATTTTTGATTGAAAGTTATGCTAAAAATGTTATCAATATCAAGGGTTTGGTTTATAAGTCAGTGGTGCATGTAGCAAGTTTGTGGCAGGCATGGGCTTATGTCCCTATAAGGGCAAGCGTGTGGGGTTTGCCTAGGGGGCAGTCCTCCTAAGGCTCCTGGCCAGTCTTGGCCGCCTCCTGCAAAGGTTGCTGTGCTGACGTCACTCCCAGTGAGCCCCACCCCAGAGTGACAGCAGTAACTCTGCCAGGAAGGAAGTTTTAAGAGCCAGCAGAGTCAGCACTTTGCCCCTGATAAATCTGAAAACTTCATTCTTGGTGGGACCCTTTGCTAAGGGGCACAATATTGGCTCTGCCCACTCTGAACATTTCCTAGTGGTGTGGAGGCTGCTTGTAAAGGGCGATTCTAGAATCCAGGACCTGTTGCTATGCCCCAGGTTTAAATAAGATGTTGGGTTCTGAGTGAAATTGAATGGGGAAAAAATTGATAACTTTTGGGGTTAAAAAAAAAACTTTAGAGAAAAAGATGTTTGGGGGATATTTTCTGATGGGGGGGCGGGGACCTCTTGTCTTGTAAAATGCAGACTAGTTCTACTATCAAGCCAGTGTAGTTTAGAAGATAAGATTGATGGACTTGTACCTTGGTGACCAGGGTTCAAATCCTGTTTTAACCATGAACTGGCTGGATGGCCTGAGGCCCTGAGTTCCCCATCTGTAAAATGGAAATAATCATGACCGACCTACCTCACAGGGTTATGTGTAGTAGTAGTAGTAATTTATTGTTTGACCATAGGTCGTAACAATTGTAAATACAAAATAAAACAAGCAAAAAAAAGCAATACATAACAAAATATCATATAGCACTTATAAACAAATATACATATCAGCACCTATGGACTGTAGACGTAGGTTAACACCTACTGTAACCTGGATGGAAGGGGAAGCTTTTCTGGTCACGACTCATCCTAGGGTTTATACCCGGTCTACAATTTAGACCTACTTCCCAACCAGCCTTGCCCTTCTCAAGGGTTGTGCTGGTCAACACTCAACCCCTAGGGGTAATCTATTTTAATATAAATATATCTACCTTACCCTTTTCGGGGTTTATGTTGGGGTTATTGTGTGAATTTTGTAGCTGGAGACTGTTGCTGTCAGAGTTGCCTGCGCTTGTAACTCTTAGCTATTTTAGAGGCATGTTATAGCATCAAATTGCAAAGGTGCTCAAAGTTGGGAGAATCTCAGCTTTCAGTTTTTTTTTAAAAAAGGAACAGTTGGTTTGGAGAACTCTATGACTGGGTCAGTTTCCCCTAAAAACTTGGAAACCAAAAGATGACCCCTTCCGCAAAAGCCAGCACATTTAAAAAACAAAAACAAACCCTCATCAACTTTGGCTGCCTAATTAATGATTTTGAATATGGGGGTCAGGTGGTGTAATGGGCTGATCCAAACGCCCAGCTCCGGACACTCCCTGCCACTTGCATCCGTCCTCAGTCATGAAACCTTTTGTGCAAACAAATAACAGAAGGTCTCAGCAATCTTCAGCCTCCAAAGCCTTTGTTCCCAAGAACAGGCTTGCATCTGTGGTACTTGCTCCAGGAACAACAATCAACTCTGCAAACAAGTAATAACCCAGGAAAGGCCATCCCAGGCATAAAAACAATGGGTGAAAACAGACATGACGCTAACCACCCTTGGTGGTTATTTATGCATGTTTCAGGGCTGTATTGGTGCCCTATGCAGCCCTGCAACATGCATAAATAACCACCAAGGGTGGTTAGCATCATGTCTGTTTTCACCCAATGGTATGAACAGTTGAATGTTGAGTGTGATTTAACATGCATCCTTAACCTTATTTCCCCGTTCACACAATCACTTAACCCTTGGGGCAAGCTACTCCTGCAATATGTACTTCTGTTTAATCTGGAGAACTAGCGCTCACGGGCATCAGCCATCCCTTATTTTGCTTTATCTCTGTAAACACATCATGGGTTAAGGCAAAGTAGAGGTCATTACTGTAGTCACTCTTGGAATAAGTCATTGTGGGAATACTTGCAAGCTGCTCTCGACGCGGTGAGAAAACGTTACAGGGTCCAAAACACCGGGAAGGCGAGTACTCCGTCCGCACAGCCCTATGGTAGCAGCGTCCTAGGAGCCCCCTTCTCAACTCGGCTCTAGTCTCAGCCCTATAGCCGGGTTGCTGAGTGCACACGGCCTCTCTCTAGGACCCCGAGGAAGCGGAGGCCGGGCAGTGGTCAGAATGCAGTCACTGCGCCATGCATGCGATTTATAATTCAACATCTTGCAAACCTTGGGGGGATCCTCCCGAGCAGCAGCAGTCACTGCCGGGGGAAGTGGAGGAAGCGGCGGTGGGGAGAGAGGTTTGCACGCCGAGCCTGCAGGAGGCAGATCAAAGCCAGAGTTCCGCGGGAAGTTGAGAGCCAGCCAGCATTTTGGCACGTTCGTTCCCCATCCACTCCCACCCCGGCGGCGGGAAGGAGGATGCTGTTGTGCGGTGGGAGCCGGCTGAGTGCATCCTGAGCCCTGCTCATTGATCGAGCGTGTCCCTCCATCCCCCCCAAACGCTGCACCTTAGGCGCCTTGGAAGTAGCGAAGCGAGAGGCGGGGAGTGGGGAGATGCATTCTGAGTCTCAGCTGCAGCAGCGGAGAGAGGGCGCTGCTGTGGCCAGGAGGGGCAGAGCCTTTGGGGGCAGCTACACGATTTAGGGCCGAGTGAAGAGGAAGGAGAAGTGCCATTGGAAGCACCATGAAGCTGCTGTCGAGCCAGGCCCTGGGGGTGTTGGTAGTCTGCTGGGGTAAGTGCTTTTAATTTGAAAGGGGGGGGTCATTGGGGAACGGGTGGGGGGTTCAAATTGGAGTCACCACAGCCTAAAATAAAGGGGCATCAGGAGTCCCCTGGCCTACTGTGTAAAATGGGGGGGGGGGCAGATGAGGCGGGCATGCTCCCTTGAGTTGAGGTGCAGTGGGTAGTTCCCTGTGGGCAGAGTTAAGGGGGATGCCCCTTGCTCCTCAGACTCATGGGAAAGCATGTCTCTCTCCCCCCCGCCCCCCCCTGCTTTTAAGCCTTTTGTTTTTAAAAATACTCTGTCAAGACTCTTGAGTTAAGCTAGTCTGGAGAGAACCCCTGAAGGAACCAATCTTGGCTTGAGACCCTTTGGCAGAACCCATTGGAGCTGCTTTATTTCTCCAGGGCAAACCCCTGCAGATCTCAAGGAGCTAATGGATTCAGTGCCCTCTCCCAGTCTCTGAACTTGGATTATTTTAAGCATTCAAGACAATAGGAGCTGGTAGGGCATCTGTGTGTGAGCAGAGGTTTGCTTAGATGGGGGAGATGAGAAACCAGACCCAGACCCTCCCCCCCTTCTGATTTGGGTGTTGCTCGCCATTAGGATGCTCAGTAGCTCCATAGACGGGGGTGGGGGGGTGTTTCTTTTTTTATCTGCGTTCTCTGTATATTTTCCTCTAGGTTTCATGAGCATGTGCTAAATGTTGATTGCAATGTGTTGGTTACTTCCGTGCATTTTTGTGTGCTGCTTACACCCCCTTTTGAATTTAAAAGGCTGGTGTTTGTGTCCCTAAAGGTGACCCAAGTTTCACCTTTATACTTAGCTTCCTTTTGATTTTTTTTTTTTAAAAAGTGTCATTCTCCCACTTCCCATCCTTCCGCTATAGTAAATAGCTGTAAGTGTCTTGGCTGTTTTACTTTTATTCTTATTATTCAGCTATTTATTGTGGGTGACTGGGATGGGAAATCATCTGTTACTTTGTGTGTGTGTGTGTGTGTGTGTGTGTGTGCACGCACTAGAGTTTTGTTTCTTCAGAAGAGGAATGCATGTCTAGCCAAGCTAAAAAGTCTCTTTGCAAGTGGCAGGAGAATGTTTGCTACAGTAAGCACTTGGCCGAGCAGGAGGTTAAATAATGCTGTGTTGTTATAGAGCGGATTGAAAATAGCTCTGAGGGGAGCGTGCTTTCTGCATGCCACTGGTGAGGAGCTGGGATTCCTGCATACTGTTATATCCCCCCCCCAGGGGACTGTGGAGATTCCACTACTTTGTACTGCACAAAAACCACCTTCTCTTCTATTGATGGTATCTTGTTTTGACCAACTCTCCTAAAGTTATAACAAAATAATCATAGCAGGGAAAAGAAGACTAAAAGCAAACTTGCTCTCCAGTTTACTAAGATCCTAATCTTGAAATTTGGAAAAGGGGTGGGGCATTCATTAAAGCCGATTAAGTGGAGCAGTAATTATACTTAGAATAGTTATGAGATCTGTACTGCTATTTATATATATAATCTGTTTGGTCATATTTTCAAACAAGGCGACCCCTTCAGAGGATACTAGAAAAGACGTTTCCAGGGGAATGTCTGCTGACGTTAAAAGAAAACCTTTGTGATTTTGAGATGATAAAGTGAAAATAGGCCTTTGAAATGAAACCATTTAAATTTTTTTGGCTTGTGTTGGTCTTGGTCCATCTTGTCATTTGGTGATGAGGGGTTACAGTCAGGAGAGCCATTCTGCTTGCAGACCCAGCTCATCTCCCTGAGGATGTTTAAGGGCCAATTTCACAAAGTAGTCGCTTGTCCATGTGGGAGGGTATGGTGGGAGTACCCCAGCACCCCAGCTCTGGGGCATGACAGTCAAGGAAAGAGCTTGAGAAGAGACTCTGGGAGGTGTTGAGTACAAGCTCTTTGGGGCAGAGGCCATCGTAACACCATGCGACTGATGGATCCTCTTGATTCTACTATAATAGAAATAATAATTAGAGATGTGTATTTTTATTGTGAAAATGGCTTATCTTGCAGACACATCAAAAATGATCACTTGACAGTCCAAGAATGCAAATACAGTGCAAACCCAAGAAATAGGATGCTGTCATGATTCCAGACCTCACTGTGTATCTGCACGCTCTGGATTCGGTGTGTCGATGGTTGGGGCTACTGCAGCGAGGGGAGGATGCAGCATTCTCCCTGCTGACCCATAGCAATGACAGCCCAGTTCAAGCCAGGGACAGACTGAAGTGCCAAATGGCTGAACAACAGAGCTGCAGCCTGTCCCTCACTCTTGGCTGGTGCGGCCGGGCACTGAATTATATTGATTTACACAGTTTCTTGAGGAATGGGGATTTGCATGGTGAACTGTATACTACAGGGCGTTGGGTAAATTGCCTGGAAATAGTGAGGTCCATGTTGGGTTGGCGGAAAAATGGGTGGTGGTAACTTTAAATTTTAATAGCTATTTTTGATCAGAAAGGGATTCAGGGAAAATAAAAACAGCAACCAACAAATCTCCTAAAAGCATTTGTCATTGCACTGTGAATCTAATGGTACTTTCCAGCTCGTGAGTCTCCTGAGGAGAGCAGCAGGTGATGGGTGGGGTGAAGTGTAGCGGAGAGAGAATGGGGGGGGAAAGGCAGGGATGGTCTATTTGGAAGTCCAGTAGCATCTCCCTGGGGGTGACGCACCAGGCACATCTGGGGGGTGACGCACCAGGCACATCTGGAGGGCAAGCACTGTACTAATTGGGTTTTAACAAATGAGGCGATAGACCACACCGGGTGGGTATCCACCTGCCTGTTCGTTGGGTGTTTTCCACCACCCGCCAGATGTGCAGCCCCCGCTCGTAGCAGAGTCTTGGAGATTGTGGAGTGAATGCAGGCTAATGTGCGCCAGTGTGTCTGAGTCCTCTCAGTTAGGTTGCATGCGATGCCTATTATGTGTACAGGTCCACCAGCACCTTGGAATCATGGGCAAAAATACTAGCGCGTCCAAGGAGCGACTGCTGCTTTCCCCTCTCTGCTCTTGCTCTCACAGTCTGGGGCTGCCACGGGGGTAGGGGGGGGTTGCCCGCAAGCACATGGAACACACGCAGGGCTGCCCATTTGTTAGGCTGGATGTGCTAACTGTGTGAATGGGGGCTGCGCAGACTGACCATGGACTCCAGCGGGCTAGAGTCTCGTCTGTTAAGACCCATAGTGTCTCTCTCCCCAGACTGAGTCGGAGTGCCACGCTAGGGAGTGTGTGGCAGACAGAGTACTGTCCAGCAACCCAACAGTTCTCTCCCATCTCTGCACTGGGACTCTTGTTCCCAGAGGAGCCTGCCTGTGTGTGCGTGTACCGCTCTGCTTGCAAACCCAGAATGAGCGTGAACTGCGGGGGGGAGGGGGGGTTATGTGACACCGGAGATTCAGGAACATCCTTAATACTTTTAGCACCTCTGATCGATGGGCCGAGTGCTGACCTCACAAGGAAGGAAGTCTGGCGTGGCAGGTGGCAGTTAGTGACCGGCTGTGCGGATTGCTGCTGACCCCGGTTCTGGAGCGTTGCTTGTAGGGGCCCGAAGAGATCGCCTCGCCTTGTTGATTCCTAGTCTTGCAGTCGGAGGCCACTTGTACATGAGACGGGAGGGATGGGGAGCACCATGAGCAGCTATCGCACTGGGGTGGGGGTGGGGTCACTCGCAGATTACAGGGCTCAGAATCCAGCCCTGTCCATCCAGGAGGAAAATTGCAGAAGAAATTGCCAGAAAACGTTTTAAACCCTGTGTGCATGAGCGGGTTTTCACACGACACCCCGCCCGCGCGCAATTGCTGCTCATGACACTCCCCAGCCCCCCCCCCATCTCACGTATAAGCGCCCCGTCATGGGAATGTCAGTCCGAGGGGGGAGGGAGCCACTAACACATTTAAAGACCGGCTCTGAAAGGTGAGGAGGGGAGTGTGAAAGAAAAGAGGGCTGGCCCACTAGCTAGGGCTCTAGCTTGGAAACACAGAACTGGAGAATTGGAAGGGACCTCGCCCTTCCCTAAGGCAGGATACCCCATGCCTAAAGCATCTCTGATAGGTGCCTGGCCAGTCTTTTTTTGAAACCTCCACAGAAGGTGATGCCACAACCTCCCTAGCCAATTTGTTCTACTGTTGGACTGTTCTAACAAAGTTCTCCCTAATATTTAACGCGATCCTACCTACCATGTCATTTAAACCCATTGCTTTTCGTCCTGCCTTCAGTGGCGATGGAGAACACGTGTTCTCCATCTTTTTATGGAGTGCAGGCTTTTTAATGGCATCCTTTTAGATGTTTGAGAACTGCCAGCATGTTCCCGCTTCATCTTTTCTCTAGGCTGAATATAGTCGCAGAGCTGGAAGGGACCTCAAGGGGTCATCTAGTCCAGCTCCCTGCACCACCGCAGGGCCTGCCACACCCCAACTATCGGCGCAGAAGAAAATCCCACCAATAGCTACAAGGAGAGACTGGGACCAGCCAGAGCACACCGATGCCCAAAATAACAGAGAACAATTTGAAAGAAAAACCCAGAACGTCCCAGACAGGAGAGCCACACCCATGCTGCAGGGGAAGGCAACCTCGGAGTCAAGTGCCCATCGGCCCAGATGGAAAACTCCTTCCTGTTCCCAAATATGGTGACCTGTTAGACCGCGAGCATGTGCGCAGGCCTCGCCACCAGAAACCTGCTACAAAGTTATAGTACCCAGCCTTCAGAATGCCCCAACAGTCCCACCTCCAGCCGCAGACAACTTTGATGCTTCAGGAAGAAAGAAAGAAACAACGCCCCTCCCCCCCCCCTATATTTTTGAGGAAGAAATTTTTTCCCCTTTTTTGTAGCATCAAATAAAAAAACACCTCACAAGTTGTCATAAATTTATTCAACTCTGTGTTAAAGCTATTCAGATGCTTTGCTCCCACAACTGCCCTTGGAATCTTAACCTGTTTTTAGACGTGCCAGAATTCTAGCCGATTTTAAAATCCGTTTTTAGAAACCTCGCGCGGGTGGCGTTTAGCTGCGCCTCACCGCACTGGAAGTTGCCCGGTTGGTCACCATTGGAAACAGCGGTGCCGGGTGGCTCAAGCAGCAGGGGAGAGAGGGTGGGACAAGGGAACATAAAAACAGCAGCGCTGTAGAGTGGGGAACCTCAGGCCCATGGGCCAGATACAGCCCATGGCAAGGCTTGTGTGGCCCCTTTCCAGTTTAGTTCCTTGCTGTGGCCTCTGGATCCATTTCCTACCTCAAGCCACTGAAAAACTAAGCTCAGGGTAAGGGAGCAAAGATGAAGACGTGCACACAAGGATAGGGGACAGATCCATGGCAAAAATCCCTGATCTGGGCTCTCTTTCTTGAGTGCCACCCTGTTGACTTTTTTGTTCAGTTTGTGATCCAGTATGACTCCCCAATCCTTCTCATCTGCACCTCTGCTTGGCCAGTTACCTCCCAACTTGTACTTGTACGTTTGGTGTTTCTCTGCTATGTGCAACACACATAAAATGAAGTTTAACCAAGTGTTGGCAACACTTGGTTAAACTTCATTTTATGAAGCCTGGGACTAAGAGGCCTGGACTTAGCTCAGTACTCAGCTACACATGGATTGTGTGACTTCAGGCATTGTAGTAATGGTCATGGCCAGCTCTAGCTAACCTGGACAAAATAAACGTTCACATCCCTTTGCCTGGGAGCTGCCAGTTACGTCTGCACAAGGGGTACTTCCTAGCTCTTGTCCTGAGACTAGGCATCCTACTGCTGCTTCTCTGGGACTTGGGGAAGTATGGAGAATTTGGAGATAGACCGCAAGGCTGCAGTTTGGGGGCCATTTTGTGCTGGGGCTGTGGACCAAGCTGCTCTTGCATGCTGGTGTCACCTGACCTGAAGCCTCTGCTTCCCCTCAGCCCATCCAGAGCGGTTCCAGGGGTGCAGCCCAGCACACACAACAAAACAGCAACACTTGCAGTACTCTCCAGAGCCCATGCCCCTAACAGGTGGGGATGGGGTGCTACGGGGATGGAGCTGGAGCCTTGGACTTCTCCAGCGGTGTCTGGGGCCCAGTGCAGTAGCTTCAGGAAGCAGGGCAGCCCAGGAGGAGCTGAGGAATACCAGTGCTGCTACTGGCTGATGTGACAATAGTGCTGCCCCCACATGGCCCCTGCCTTAGGCAAGTGCTGTCCAAAACGTAGGCTAGCCCTGACTCCAGTGCCAACTTGGGGGCACAGAGAGAGTTCAAGTCAGTCCATCCCAAGTTTTGTGGCCCTTTAGGTTGTCACCAGTTTTGGTGGTCTAGGATGCATAAGGAAGTGAGGTGGCCAGAACCATGTCCAGCCACCTTTGACTTCCCCAGCCCAGTGGATCGGGTACCTACTCACAGCCGAGTGGATTGGAGATGGCCATTAAGTGTGAGACCAAGCAGGACTTGAATACACAGGCTTCAGGGATGTAGCGCAGTGCCTGAATCATGCAGCTACTGCTCCAACAGAGAGAGGTAGAGACAGCAAAGGTTCAGCATCTATCCCTCTCTCTGCAAGTGCTCATCTCTCCCTGGGGCCTCAAAACATCTGATCAGAATGAGCTTTCACAGTTGCTCCTACTGGGAAAATGTTCACCCCTCCATAAACCGCTGCTACCACAGTGGAGGGTTGTGGTGGAAGGGTCTCTGACTGCTGGTGGCTCCTTCCTCTCCGGAGTGGGGATGAGGCTCCTCGTTAGTGGACATTGTGTATATGGGATAATACTTCCTCTGCTGTAGTCCCAGTTTTAGCTAGCATGAGAGTAGGCACCTCGAGTCTGCAGGCTAGCAGATAGGAAATGGCATAAGTGATCTAGAGGCAGTTAGGGAGGTATTAAACAAGCAGCCTGGGCTACTGCACCAGTTGGGCTTCAGTGACACCATAACAATATCTGGTAAAGGTAAGGAGGAGGCAAGAAGGTTTTGTCCACCTTCATTGCAACGTTTTTAAGGGCCCTTTCCCTTGCTGAGCTGCTGCTTAATTTTCTACCTGGATTCTCCAGCAGCCAGTTGTCGGATGGATTTTGGCCCTTAGCATTCCCTGTGACATCCACTCATATAATGGCTCCTAAGTATTTGAGGTACAGGAGGAGGTAGACATGATCCTGCACCGGATACACTTTTAGTCTACTTTAATTGGTATTGGGGATTGTAGCAACATAGAGGAGGAAACTCATTTGCCAGCTGCCCCTGGAAATCTGGATCTTAGAGGTCCCAGACGAAGATGAAGACTCAGCTCCAAGTCTCTCTGTAATGGGGGTGGGGTGGGAATCTTGGTTCAGAAAAGGCTGCAGATCAGGAACAAAGTGTCCTGTGAAGCTGGGCTGGGGAGCCAGGACTGGATCAGCAGGCATAGGTGACTTGGGGGATTTTCAAAAACCCTATAGAACCTATGTCCAACTCCCACTCCTGTGCTCCCCCACTATCGACCGTTACCAGTCACCTACGGCATCAGGAGAACAGCAGGCAGTGGTGTAGGTGTGTTGGCGCTACCCTCTTGGTGACATCAGGTTGGAATGGGAAAGGAGGAATCTTGCATGCCACTTGGCTCCAGCCAGCGTTTTAAGCTCTTCACTTACACAAGCAGTAAATTTATGAGGCTCTTTTTCCAGAGAGAAGGATCTTTCACCCTGAGTGTCTGCCTGCCTGTGGCTGTGTGAGCACCGGGCTGCATTAAATACACTTCACCCTCTGCCTGTCTGATTCCTCATTAATACCGTACAAAGTGGCTTCAGCCCAGGGACCATAAATCAGAATGGATGCAAATTCCCTGCAGTCTATTTTTTCCTTTGTCTCTTCGGTAACATAAGGAAATATTCATTTAATTATAGGCACCAGGGGATGAAATAACTATGTTCATTGCCGGAGGGGAAGCTGCAGGCGACAGGCTATGGATCAGAGTGCATAGAAGTTTCCATTTTGCTCAGTGTGGGGAGAAGGTCTAGGGCATTGTGGATAACTAAGCCAAGAGCAGCCGCCGAGCAGGCTGGCATGATGAGGAATTAGAGTACCGGCAAAGGTGCAGGGAGCCCTGCAGCTGGTGGCTGTGTGAATCTGCTCCCAATTCTCATTGGTTATTTAAACATGTAATCCCCAAAGAGTGGAGACGGGGTATTTGTCACTTGCATGAGTGCAGCCTGGGCAGAGTGACAACAGAGACAAAGCAAACTCTCGTAGGGGCTTGTTTATAGGGGGAAGGATGCTAGCAAGTGAGTGAGACGCTGCCCAGGCTGGGATCGGAATTCTGCTCTCTACAGCCTGGGCTGAACCCATTTGTTAGAGGGATGGATGCGCTATTCCCTGAACCAGTGTGGAGGTGTGTTTTTTGTTGGAAGAACATGTTAGGAGCCCGTCGTAACGTAGTTCTATGAGGTAGTTCCGGCCAAACAAATTGATGCTGTTCGTTTCAGGGCTCCTTTCCTCCTGTAGACGAGATCTAGCCGTGTGTTAACTGGTGTCTTCAAGCCCTGTTGAAGAGTTTCATGTGCCCAAGGCTTTAGGAGGAGATCCCATTTCTGCTACATAATGAAACTAGGTCAAAATTGCGCTTCCCTTGCCTGGGATCTAATGAAGGGATCCTGCCTACGCAGAAGGTTGGACTGAAGTCCCAATGCTAAAACTTGAAGCTAAACTTAATTGTAAGCAGACAACAAGAAAGATAGGCTGTCCTGGATCCTGCCAAGAATGGGTTTGTTTGAAAGTGATGGGGAGTGATGAGATCCCCTTTCCTACCATATGTGTAAGAAGGTGCCAAGACAGTGGCCCCCTCTCATTAGGATCTATGTTACAGCACCTGCTGAGTTTGGGGGGTTCTCACCTTTAGTGGCTGGGCTGCAACAGGAGCCTTGTTTTTAGAAGTACTATGATGACCTTACTCTACTGGTTGTTCAGGATGTGCCGGGACATTGGGATCAGGTCAGGGTTAGATTTCACGGGGTTAGGACTGAAGTGCAAGGCTGAATACATGTTTAAATAACCAATGAGAATTGGGAGCAGATTCACACAGCCACCAGCTGCAGGGCTCCCTGCACCTTTGCCGGTACTCTAATTCCTCATCATGCCAGCCTGCTCGGCGGCTGCTCTTGGCTTAGTTATCCACATTGCCCTAGACCTTCTCCCCACACTGAGCAAAATGGAAACTTCTATGCACTCTGATCCATAGCCTGTCGCCTGCAGCTTCCCCTCCGGCAATGAACATAGTTTGGTGGCTGAAGCCAGGGAATCAGTCTGGAGATCAAGCTGTGGTCTGAAAGCCAGTGCCAGTGGTCAGAGATGAAGGTGGGTAGCTAGCAATCAAGAGAGGAGGGTCACATCAGCGCTTGGGAGGCAAGGCCAGGAGATTGAAACGGGGGAGGCAAGGTGGGTGCTGGAGTATAGGTTGCAACAGGATTGGGCAGGTAGTAACCGGGGGTAATGGTGCTGCAGGAGCAGCAAGGCCATACTGCATCAAACAAGATAGAAATCAGAGATGAGGATCAGTCGGGAACAGACAGTATCAGCTTCCCCTCTTTACTGTGTGGGCCTATATACTGGGCTGGAGTCAGTCGGCAGAGTGAGGGGGGAGGTGTGGCATTGGTGGAATAAAGGGTCTACCAGGCTAGGTCTGGGCTAAGGCATGGCTGTGGCACTGTAGAGTTGGCCACTCCCTGAAACCCCAAGAATGCCAGTTTGAAGCCCAGTTCCTGACAAACACAAGATCAAGGAAACCGAGGAGTGTAAGAGTTTTACACACCATTCAGGCCACGTTCACAAAGCACCTAGGTGGAAGGTGATGGTACATGATGGGATTAGCCTGTGTCATGGGTTTGTTCGCCTAACACTGGTACCTATGGATGAGCACTGCGTGAGCTGGGAGCTTCCTCTCCATAGCGATGATGTTTTGTTGACCAAGAGCAGAGAATGTGGATTTGGGACCTGCTCTAGAAGAGTGATGTGTAAGAACCCTACGCTGTTTTCCAAGGTTGCTTCTGTAGGGGGGGGGGGGGCGGTATCGCTTCCTTTCATAGGGCTTGTGTGGGCTTCCCAGAAAAAAACTTTCTGCTGCAAGGAAAGTCCCAAGGACCCCATAGGCCCCATCTCCTGCATCCTTCTCCAGTCAATGCACAATTGTTCCCTACAACAGTGTGGGTCATTAAACTAACACTTGCTGCCCCTGCTCCCATTAGCCCAGAAAATAGACTGGTTCCCTGGGGAATGTGGGTGTGTTAGAGACGCCTGCCTGGTTCATCCCTCACTCTGCCAGAGGAATGCTGACCTCCCGGCTGTGTTTTCCGAAGCCCTAATTAGAAGTGATTGCTCCGCTGGGCTTCCTAATCCTGCATTCAGAATGTTCCACTAGTAAATGAGAGGCTTGTAGCAATTGGGGAGAGGGGCAGATATAGGAAAGAAGAAGCACTAGGGTCAGATGGTTTGGAATGCTGAGGGGCGGGGGGAATCGGACGGAGGAGCTCTTTCTGGAGCCTTGGTCTCTGCTGGGTTCTCAAGTCACGAACTTTCCATGGGGCCAGTGATCCTTCAGATGATGGAGGGGTGCAGGGGAGTCAGTATCTGCCTCTTCTTCCACCATCTGTAGCTGGGATCAAAATGATCTATTTCCCTCCTTGTTCTCTGTTTTTCTGTTTTCAAGATAATAACAGAGCAGTGACAATAGTAGGTTGTCACTGTATTGGCTTTAGCACAAAGTCTACATCAGTTACACTCCTCAGTTTCTGTCTGTCTCCCTCCTTCTTTTTGATGCCTAGGCGCATCTCCCCCGCTCTCCACCTACCAGCTGCTCCAGGTTTCATGACATTTTTTAAAATAGGGATGGGGGAGGGGGAGAGGGGATGCCACTGGCAGATGCTTCCCTCACTCAGTCTTTATGCTCCTGTCCCAAGTGATTATCAGTAAATGCCCCTTTTCTGACCCAGCTACCCTGGTAAATAAATACCGTCTGCTGGACAAACCCATGGACACTGATTGGGTAGCAGTTGCATTGGAAGCTTGACAGTAGGCAGGGCTGAAGTTAGGGGTAGGGAATCTTAGGCCCGGGGGCCAAATGTAGCTCATGGCTGTCTTTTATTTAACCCCTTTCTCATTTGGATCTGGCCCTGGATCCAGTTCCTTTCCCCAAGCACTGAAAAACAGAGCTCTTAAGGTTCAGGAGCAGAGGTGAGGGCATGCACACAAGCTTAGAGGTTGGATCCATGACCTTGACCCTCTTCTCCTTGAGTACATTCTTTAAGTTCCCCATCCCCATGTATTTATTTATTTTATTTATTTAATATATTTATACCCCGCCCCTCCTGCGAACATCTCGGGGCGGTATTAAGGCCCCTGGGAGGGAAAAGGTTCCTCACCCCTGAGTTAAAGCGTACCTTTCCTGGAGAATGGTCAGAACTCCCTTTCTCCTCTCTTGTCATGTCTGGTTGGGTCAATCGGGAGACCTTCTCTACAAGCCACTAGGGTTGCCATTCGGCCTTCTGACCTGACCCGTAGGTTTAGCACCCTAGCTGCAGTGCCCTTGTGTGTGTTGCATGCCGTGGAGATGATAAACAAAATGCTGGTACAAGAAAAATCCATTTTTACAACTAGGGGAGTTGTCAAGGCCAGGAGATGGGGTACAAAGCAGCAGGGGAGAGAGGGTGGGACAAGGGAACATAAAAACAGCAGCACTGTAGAGTGGGGAACCTCAGGCCCATGGACCAAATACAGCCCATGGCAAGGCTTGTGTGGCCCCTTTCCAGTTTAGTTCCTTGCTGTGGCCTCTGGATCCATTTCCTACCTCAAGCCACTGAAAAACTGAGCTCGGGGTAAGGGGAGCACAGATGAAGACATGCACACAAGACCGATCCATGGCAAAAATCCATGATCCGGGCTCTCTCTCTCTTGAGCGCACCTCCAACCTGCATGCCGCCCTCGGAGCTGGTAACCTTTTTCAAAGTGGCCCCCCGAGACGGAAAAGGTTCCCCACCCCTGGTGTAGTGGGATCACAAAGCAATTCTGTAATCCCTCCTCATCTTCACAACGTTTTCCCCTTGGCCCAATCCTGCCTGCTCTCAACGCAGTCAGATAGCCCGGCCCCCATGTTTCTCCAGGCCCAACCCTGCCAGCCACCAAGGGGAATCTTACCCCCCAGATGAAGCTTTACCCCAGGGTAAACTACTCTTGCGTAGCCATCGGGGTGGTGGTAAATTACTTTGGGTAAAGATAATTTTGAGTGAATAAGCCCTCTGAGGAGATTTTACCTCTAATATGTTTGTTTACTGCACATGTGTCACTTTTTGTGGTGCCCCTGTGATTTGGGGGGGTCTAGGATGGGGACAGGAGACAGTCCAGGAGCGAAGTCACCCTCCAGTCCAGTAACTTTACGTGCTGCTTTTGGTGTCGTTCTTGCTTACCACATTTCCTGATCTTTCCCCTGTTTTATCTCTAGGTTCACTTCACCTTTCTCTCTCCTCCATTGTTTTCACCCTAACACACACTATGCAAGCGGATTATTCCCAGAACAGGCTGCTTGGGTTCTCTAATGCTCAGTGCCTTCATTCTTCAAGATCACTCAGAAGGGCTGCAAAATTCAACACTTAGGGTAAAGCCGCATGAGACGGGCAAGCCAGATCCACCAACGCAGCCGCCACACTTTGGGCTGGTGGGGAGGGCAGGTCACACGATCTGCCCCCCATGGGGAAACCAGGTGGGTGGGCTGCTGTCCCAAGTCCCGCCACGTTCTGGGGTGTGCCGATGAGCCAGCCACATAGGCAACACCCCCCAGCCCCCGGCCCTCTCACTATCCCGTCCCCTGCCATTACATAGAGGCACAGGAATGGCTAACTACGCCCATCTATGGTGTTGGCAGACCTCGCCATGGGATGGGATTGCATGGAACCGGCAGCCGGTTACCCCATATTGGCCTGGGTCAGGCAACGATAGCCCGTGATGTGTCACCGGCCTTCTCCGGTGGACGCATTGCGTAGCAGCCTTCCACCTGCCCTGGGGCAAAAGTGCGCAAACATCTGGAGGCACTGGCCTGACGTTCAGCTGCATCATGGGCTAATGTGGGGTAAGGTCTCCCAATGTGGGTTAATGTTTCATGTGGCCTTACGCTTGGCATTGCATCTGAAGCAGTCAGCAAGTCTTGTCTGATGCTCCTTTCTGCCAGGTTTTTTCATAGTTCTGGGGTTTTGTTTCATTGACTGGTTCCTTCTTAAAGCATTCTCTCAGAACACGGATAGCAAATGGAAACCAGTTGTTCCTCTTCTGTCCAGGAGGCTGGTTTAAGGAACAGTTTATTCTAGAGTTTGGGTCTCCTCTTTAGCCATAAGTCAATTATCTTAAGATCCTGTCTGAGGATTAATTTATCCAGTGCTTGGGTATTTGTCAGCCAACTGCAGCTTCCTCCTGAGAAAGAGCATGAATAGGGAAGAATTAAATTTATTCCATGCTGGATAAGTTGAGTTTCTTATACCTTGAATTAAAGGAAAGGCTCAAACTTTTAATTGGAGTTAGACTCCACTGTATTGATTCTGGTGAGTAAGGACCTCAGGGTTTTGCTCTTACTCGTTAGTGTTTTAAATCTAGCTTTGCCTTTCCTCAGAACTTACGATAACATAGAAACCCCCTCCGTCTCTCCTCCACCTTTGAGCCCCTTTGGGGGGGTGCGGGGGGAGGGGGGGAGCATGCAGCGAATGCTTATTTGGTGGTTGTCATACCATAGTCTAACCTGCAGGCTTGTGGACTCGGATTCTGCCAAGGAGCGAGTGCCTTGGAAATGTTAACAAAATATAAGGGGGAGGGGAAATCCTATAGAAGTTCATGCTTTATAGGAACTGAAACAACTGGCTCTACAAAAATGCCCATAGTATTTTTGAACTGCTTCAAAAAAACAAACAAAAAACCCCCACAAAACCACCAGAGTGAAAACAAGCCTGTGTCAAGGTTGAACAAAATCTCTTCAGGGTAGTGAAAAGCCTCTATCAGGCTTTTGGGATAGAATCAGTCTGAAGGGTGGGAGAGCCCTCTATCCAAACTAGGAGAACGAATTCTTCCCAAGCGACGCGTTCTACCATAGCTGAAGAACAGGGGCTACGACAGCAGCAGGAAACGTAAGCTAATGAGAGGGCTGCAGGCTTAGCTTTGTTGGTGACCAGACGTAGATTTTTACAGGACACTTATGAGAAATACAGGTTGCAGGGCTGCATTGGAGCTAATACAGCCCTTCAACCTGTATTTCTCATAAGTGTCCTGTAAAAATGTGCGTATCTGGCCACCCTACTGGTTTGAGTGTCTGGGCTTTTTTTGACTCTTGACCCAAATGTAGCCCTTCCCTTTGTGGAGCACATGACATCCTAATGCTAGGCAAGTGGTACGACATGTCCAGGAGGGCTGGGGGAAGGGGCAGAAGGCGATTGCTCAGCTTGCCCCCCACCTGAGCCCTTCCAGTGTGTGTGATGTGGCCATGTCAGAAAGGGGTGGATGCAAGAGGGCTAGTCTGCTCCTACCCAGCATGAGGACGCCCCTTTCCCAAGCGCCGTGACATCACTACACTGTGGGTGTGGCCATGCCAAAAAGGGTGGGGCCCCTTCCCAATGTGACCATGTTCCTTTCCAAGCACTGATGTCATGGCGCTTGGTAAGGGGGCATGGCCGCATTGGAAAGGAGCTGTGCAAAGGGGTTCCCCCAAAGTAAATTCTGCCAGTACCCCCAGAACAGATTAGAAAGGGGAAGAAGGGTGATGCTATGAGGCTGCTCCAGGCCACAGTGGCCTCCCCTTCTGACGTGGCCTTGCCCCTAGTGTAAGGTTGTCACCTTAGGTATATTTTTCCTGGCCACTTATGAAAAATACATGTTGCAGGGCCTGCATTGGTACCATAATATACATAGGTGGCAACCCTATCCTAGTGCTCTGCAAGGGGCAGTCCTGGCCACTCTGCCATGAGCTCACCTGTGTCAGTCATGGCCCCACCTGACTTCTGCTGGATGCTTCCAGGTGGGGCTTGGCAGGTTTGGGTTAGGCTACAGGCTTCTGGGGTAAAGGGGGCCACGTTGGTCCCTGCCTGGGAGGTTGCATGTAGATTGACGGTTGTAAGCCCTTCAGGGCAATGACCTGCCGGTAATTCATGACTGTTCAGTGCCGGGCACATTGCTGGCACTATACAAATAATAATAGGTTGCCCATCATTAGCCCCAGCCAACCAGCCCCCATCCCCTGACTCAAGATGGGGTCTAAGAACTTTTACGAAACGCAGCCCCCTCCTTCAGCTCCAGGAGAGCTCCACTCCCAGTACAGAGTCCCAGGGGCCTAAAAGAAACCTGTTAGCTCAGAGGAACCAACCCTGCAACTGGTTTCTATCTACCCATTTCCCCTGAAAGAAAGAGGGAGAGGGGGAAACCCCAACTAATACCAATTACTCATTTAACCTTGCATCTAGGTCTGAAGCAGCTGCGTTGTTTGCTGTTTTGCTATTTACTGTCGACATTTCGAGTCTTGCCACCACTCTGATGGCATTTGCTGTCAATTTGCAGCACCATCCGACATTTTGCAACAGTTCCAGGTATTCTGTGGCACTTAAGATAAGAGTGACCATTTCCAACAGTTTTTCTGACTTTTCCGACTCTTTAGCAACACATTCTGACACTTTGCAGCGTTTTCCAACACTTTATGGTACTTGCAACAGTTTCTGACAATTTCTCCGCTGCTGAGAATTAGCGACAGGCAATAGCAGAAAGTGTCAGCAAGCGTCAGAACAAGTATGGGGATGCCGTGTCCATGTCGTGTCAGGAAAACAGCAATGGATGGGAGGTTTCAGACAGAATTGTCAGACACTGCTGCATGTCGTTTCAGGCCTACTTGCATTAAGCAACCTCCTGTGTGGTCTTGCTCCTAGTGAGGGACCGTTCCATCCCAGCTGTGTTTCATGCATGCCTTGTACTGGTGGAAATGACAGCACCAATTGTAGTTCAGCAGAGAGTCTTGTTACAGGACTCTCTGCCTGGGAGGCTGCATGTAGATTGGAGGTTGTAAGCCCTTCAGGACAATGACCTGAAGTACAAGTAGCCCCAGCCAACCAGTCCCCATCACCTGATTCAAGATGGGGTGAGTCTAAGAGTTTTTAGGACCTACTTAACAGGCTTGTTACAAGAAAGTAGCAGAGCTGGAAATGGTATGCGGGTATCCTACCGCTTGAGTCCCCCAGTCTGACCACTTTTGCAAAAGAAAATTCTCTGCAACGGAATGATCCCTCCTCCACCCCCAATAATCCTTCCGGGGGTAGAGTGGTTACTTGGTATTACTCCCCAGATGTTACCTCCTCACACTCTTTGAAATGCCCAAAGGGCTGTATCTCCATAAGGAACTGATGGTGCCTTCATGGGCTGTTAGCATTGGTGACTCACTCCTAGGTTTGAGAAGGTGTAATTTTTTATCTCTGGTAGGCGTGTCCCAGTAAACAAGACAAGATAATGCAGCTTAGGGGGTTTAAACTTAGTAAACAGTTCAGTGTTAAATGAGGGTAAAAACTGCTGGAAACTGAACCTCCTGCGGTGATGAGATTAGCTCAGGTTCATCACTTGTGGGTGAAGATGTCATTCCTACAGGAGAAGGAAGAGAAGGGATGGGAATGGGGGAAAGGAATTTTGGAGACACAAATGAATCTATCTAAACTAGAGATGGAGACAGAAGTAGTACAGATAACGCTGTTTATTGGACCAGTTTCTCTTGTTGAGAGTGTGCAAGCTTTTGTGATACGCAGGGCCCTTCATTCAGAGCTACAGATAGCAATCATTTGTGAGAGCACTGTCACATATATACTTAGCATTGCTCAGACTGCAGTTTTGACCTTCAGACGGCAGAAGGACTGTAACTCAGAAGTTTGCATGCTCTCACCAGCAGAAGTTGCTGCAATGAGAGTCAGTGTAGCCTAGTGGATATGTTGTTTGACTTGAACCTTAGGAAACCAGGATTCAAATTCCCTCTTACCCATAATCTCACTGGGTGTCCTTGCGGAAAGTCAGTCTCTCAACCTCGGTTCCCTATCTGCAAAATGGAAATAATAATGACCTACTTAACATGATGGTTGTGAGGATATACTAAATAAGGAATGTAAAGCACTTTGAACACTGAAAGTACTATATAAATGATAAAATAGTAATAAAGATATTATCTGAGTTACCTTGTCTCCATCTCTTACATTTGGGACCAGTGTGACACAACCACACACACTCCTGGCTAAGCTAGAACAGAGTCAAGAATTCTGGTCCATAATTTGTCCTACATCCATGGCCCATCCTGAGGGGTCCATCATACAGTTATGGCCTGGCTACCATGCATCTGCTGTGCTACCAAATATCCCAGAGAGTGGATGTATGAGCTGAGTAGGCAAACCTATTATAGAATGCTTCCAAACCTGGGACTTGCACCCATACCTCCTTTCGGCATGGCTAGATGAGAAAAGCGTTCCCAAACCCAACATGAATGGAACAGGGGATTGGATAGATGACAAGACCCATTAATGTCTTGTTGCAGAATCTCCAGTTTTATCTTCATTGTCATCCTTGGACCATTTTAACGTTGGAGAGGGTCTGTAGCAGCAATGCAAATCCTATTCACGTTCAGTGGGACTCATGCTAGCATTGAGGGCAAGTGATGGCTTGAGGATCATGCTGTTGTGCCAAAAGTGTGTGTGTGAAGGGGAGTAAAGTACCATGTCTCTTTTTGTAGGCATTTTGTCTACATTTCTTTAACACTCACAGGTTGAGCGTGACAAAACCAGCCATTTTTATAGGACTTAGGTAAAAGAAAAACTCTGTCCTCTTTGTTGTATGTTATCAGTTTACTAACAAGCCTTGTATTTGCAGTAGTGCTGATGTTGTCGGAACTAGGATGGATGGTCATGTGGTTGAGACTCTGGACAAGTCCTCAGTAGACCAAGGTTCCGTTCCCTGCTCTGCTAAAGGTTTCCTGCATGAGATTGAGCAGGTCATTTAAATCTTTCTTGTGCTTTCAGGCAACCCCCACTCACAGGTTGAGCATGACAAACCTAATACACGGGCAAGCATTCTTCCCCATCACGCTGCACCCATCAACCCCCCCTTCCCAGTATCCTGCTCCCTGTCATGACTCATAGTCGCAGCAAACCATGGAAACAAGAAGCTGCCCCACCTGTTCGTTTCTTCTGGGTTATGACTGCGGGAGGCAACCCAGCACCTGCTGTCCCCACCCACCCACAGAGATTTGTACCTGCGTTTATAACTGCCAGTTCTTTGTGGCTGGAAATAACCTTTTGCTATGCATAGTATGTGGAGTTTATTGAGAAAATTTCATACCTCCTTGAACACCTATAGTAAAAACAGAGCAAAAATAAAAAATGTAATTGAAACCAATCAGTCTTTGCATGATGCCACCCAGTTTCTCACATCCACAGCTCTCAGCAATGTATGGGTAGGTAGCAGCACATAGTTTTATTGGGGTCATGCCCACCGTGGTGTTGGAAATCCTTCTCAGTTCACATAAAACCACCAATAAAACATGCGCCTCTTGTACTCCCTCTCTAACATCTTCTGCATTACCTTACAGTGGGGACAGAAAACCTCCCCACTCACCAGGATGCTCTGCACTTCTCAGTGCGCCCAAACTTTGTATAGGGCAACAAGCCCTCCTTCAGTCGGTTCACATTCCCTGTACTCAGAGTCACTTGTTTCCTCAAAAAAATTAATCTCTGCCATCCGATCAAGGCACTCCGGTGGTCCACGTGTATCCCCTCACTGTCATCAGGGCACTGATGAGAAAAAATGGCAGGGAACGCTCAGCCTCCGTTAGTGACTGCCCTTCTTCCAGCAGTGACAAATGTCCAGAAAAGTCAGTCTCGTTCGTATCCCACTTCTCTAATCTCGTCTGGGGCTCCCACTCTTCTGTTCTGCTGAACTTTGAACTGCAGCAGCGTTGTGTAGTATCTGCACTCCATCCTGCAAACATAGTAGGGATGTGTGAACACGGGGTGTTCGGCCTGTTCGGGGTTCAGCCCCCCCAAAACCATTTGGGTTCTGGCTGTTCGGCCCGAATAGGTTCAGAGGGCCCGAATGGGTTCGGAGGGGCCGAACCCGTTCGGGGGGAGGGGACCCGGTTTTCCCTCCAGGCTGCATGGGTGGAAGGGGTGCTGGGGCGTACACCCACCCCCCCAGCCTGGGAATTTTTTATTTTTTTTAACCCCACCCCTGCCCAACCCAGGGATCGACCTACCTGGTGGTCCCGGAGCTCTGGCCCCGGGTCCAGCGGCAGCAGGTCCGGCAGCGGTGGCATTCTGGAGCGCTTCAGGCCACTACTAGGCCTTCTGGGTCAAACTGGAAGGCCTAGTAGCGGCCTGAAGCGCTCTGGAGCGCCACCGCCGCCAGACCTGCTGCCGCCGCTGGACCCAGGCCCAGAGCCCCTGCACCACCAGGTAGGTTGACCTCTGGGTCCAGCGGCGGCGGGTCCGGCGGCAGCGGTGCTCTGGAGCGCTTCAGGCTGCTACTAGGGCTTCCGGTTTGACCCGGAAGGCCTAGTATATATTTATTTATGTATTTATTTATTTTATTGCATTTCTATGCCACCCCCTCATGCCTATGGCATCTCGGGGCAGCGTCCAACACAAAATAAAACAATTTACAGCAATATAAAACCACATTACAAATCTACAATATTATTATTAAAACAAATTTTAAACACCCCCTCACAAAACTTTAACCCACCCTCCCCGCCTCCGAAGGCCTGGGAGAACAGCCACGTCTTACAGGCCCAACAGAAGGCCAACACACTTGGGCCAGCTGTGCTGCTTCTGGGAGGGAGTTCCACAATCGTGGCCCAGCCACCAAGAACACCCTCTCCATTGTAGCTCCCCGCTTTACGCGGGGGACCTCCAAGAAGGCACCCCTGGTGGACCGGAGGGGCCGTCCCCAGTCATGGAGGGCAAGGCAGTCTCTGAGGTTTCCAGGTCCAAGACCGTACAGGGCCTTATAGATCAAAGTCAGTACCTTGAATCTGGCTCGGCACGTTACAGGCAGCCAGTGCAGTGCACGGAGCACCGGTGTTATGTGCTTTCGTCGGCCCGTCCCTGTTAGGAGACATGCCGCTGCGTTCTGCACTAGCTGCAACCTCTGGGCCAGTGTCAAGGGAAGCCCCACGTAGAGTGCGTTACAGTAGTCCAGCCTCGAGGTGATGAAGGCATGGATCAAAGTGACCAGGTCGGGTCTGGAGATGTATGGGCGCAGCCTCCACACCAGATACAGCTGGCGGAAAACTGCCTTCACCACCGCATCCACCTGCTGATCTAGACGGAGGCCCGCATCCAATAACACCCCCAGACTCCAAACCTGCTGGGTCACAGAAGGACGCACCCCCTCCACAAGAGGGGGCAACACCTCCCCTGCTTGGCCTACCACCATCACCTCCGTCTTATCGGGATTGCGCTTCAGTCTGCTCTGCCATAACCAACTTGCCCTCCAAGCACTGAGATAGCAGGGCCTGGGTCGGCTGAAAAAGAGAGGTAAAGCTGGGTATCATCAGCATATTGGTGGCAACACACACCAAACCCTCTCACAATCTCCCCAAGGACTGAATATATACATTAAACAATAAAGGAGACGGGATTGAACCTTGCAGAATGCCACAGTCCAGGGCCCGGGGCTAGATGTTTCTGCTCCTAGGACAACCCGCTGGGTCCCCCCCCCCCGAGAGGAATGACTGGAACCATCCAAGGACAGTCCCGTCCAGACCCCCCAGGGTTCGCAATCGTCTCAACAGCAGTCCATGGTCCACTGTATCAAATGCGGCCAAGAGATCTAGCAGGACCAGTAGTGTTGAACATCCTGCGTCCATCTCCCGGCGGAGATTGTCCATCAAGGCCACCAACGCTGTCTCTGTACCATGGCTGGGTACAGACCCTGATTGAAACGGGTCAAGAAAACCGATGCTGTCTAGGTGAACCTGGAGCTGCAAGGCCACTGCCCGTTCAATAACCTTCCCTAAAAAGGGAAGGTTAGAGATGGGTCGGTAGCTGGCGAGTGCATCCACATCCAAGGATGGCTTCTTCAACGCACCACGGCCTCCTTGAGACCGGGGAGCAAACTCCCCTACTGAAGGGACGCGTTGACTACCCCCGCCAGCACCAGCCCCAATATCTCCCTGGAGGGTTTCACCAGCCAGGACAGGCAAGGATCTAATTCACAACCAGTGGCCCTAACTGACCCCAGGATATCCACAGCATCAGCTGGCATCACTTCCTGAAACTCATCCCAGAAAGATGTACCGGATGGCACCTCCATCACCTCATGCTCTATTCCTACTCTCTCTAATCCAGTGTCGAAGTTGCTCTGGATCCGAATGATCTTGTCTGCAAAGTAGATGGCAAACTCCTCACAGCATAGCAGCCTGAAGTGCTCCAGAGTGCCGCCGGACCCAGAGCCGCTGCCGCCGGCGGACCCAAGACCGGAGCCCCAGCACCACCAGATAGGTTGATCCCTGCGGTGTGTGTGTGTGGGGGGGTGTTACAATTTTTTTCCCCAGGCTGGAGAGGTGAGACTGGAGGGAGTAGTGGGTAGGGAAAACCGGGTTCCCCCCCTGTCCCCCACCCCCCTGCCCGAACGGGTTCGGAACCTGAATTTTTTTGGCCAGGGGGCAGTTCGGATTCAGGGTGTTGACGAATGGTCTGAACACCCTGAGTTCGGGCCAAACCCCAAACTCCTGAACCGCATTCGCGCATCCCTAATACATAGATAGAGCCCCATTGTGTGCAGGTGTCAGCCTATGAGCACATAGGCTGCCTCGGAGGATGGGTCTGACAGTCCTCTCTGTACATCAGGCCTCACCCAAATGTTTGCAGAGGCCAGGGCATCCATCATCTCCCAACGTCTCTGGGCTCCGTACCCTGGGCGGCCACAGCACTCAGGCAAAAGCCAAAGCTATTTGGCTTTCCCGGGCAAGCAACTCACAGCAATAGCTTTCTATGGCGTTATGTCCCCTCATGCTCATTGCAAGCAACAACGGTTACTTTTCAGAAGATAAGAAAAAATATGAATAATTTTTAACCAATGGGCAGCTCGGCTCCCACATACATCCCAAGCACAGTAACCTTCACTGCCTTGCAGGTCCCCCCACCTGTCCATTTCTTCGCATTCAGTGGTTTCCTTCCACCCCAGTTAAAAAAATGCCATGCTACCATGATGCTAACACCTGTAATGCTTTTAGATGAGTTGGTGTGTGCACCAGTATGCTTGTGACAAAAATGTCTATCCAGTTTAATAGTCACCTGGATTGGCAGTGCCAGTGCAGCATCACTCACATACACACACACCCATAAGCTTTCCAAAACCTTTTTCAACCAATAGCTGGCCTGTAACCAATAGCAACCAGTATCAGCTTACGCTCAGCGTGCAGCCAGTCTGGTGAGGACACGTGATAATAGTGGTCAGTAGTTGCTCATGTAGCCAATCCTGCACAATGGTCCACAATGTGGACTACTGTCTTGTTCGTTAACACCCTTGGTTGGCTGCTTTGTGTTGCAGTAGTTTTCCTTTCCATTATGTGTCTGCTGCTGTCATATTTTCTTTTGGTGTGGCGTTTGTGCTGGACTAAACTGATCTCTTCTTGGGTCAATATAACAAAATTAGCAAAAAAAACTCCGTAGTCCTGGGAGAGGTGTAGGAGGGGTGGGGAATGAAGGTTTCCTAAATGGGGAGATACAAATAGTGGAAAGACACAAAGGGCCAAAGTATCTGTCTCCAGGGATATGGGTCTCTAATTTCAAGTGTCCCAGAAAGTATTGAATAGCAATGGTGGGTAGTTTCTCTAAAACCTTGCAGGAGAAAGGGAGGTGTAGATTGGAAATCGGGAACTTCTGAGGCCTACGCACTTTAGGTTAAACTGAACTAATGTTGTTTATTATTTTATATCGTGCCAGCAGTGGGGCATTATTGGGGACAAGTCTCTGCCCCAAGGGGTTTACAATCTAGAGTGGACAAGCGGGAGGAGAACATGGGGGGTGGGGAGAGCATTTGCGAGTCACCAGTGCATTTGTTTAGCTTAGTTACAAGGAGAGACTGCATAAGCTTGGGCTGGTCCAAATGGCTAATCTTCCTGCATCCATGTTAGTGTCTGGGCCGCTCCCAAGAGAGTGCTTTGTGTTCCCACAGCTAGCTGTCCACCGTTCAGATCTAACCGGAACCAGGCACATGCTAGACCGCTCAGGGGTACGACAGCTTACGCATGGGCTGGTTGTAATGCCGTCTTAAATGACCTAGCTTTAGATGAAAGTTTTTAGGCTGGTCTGAGTCATTTTGTGTGTGAACTGAGTGTGCTTCAGCTGATCTGAGAGCGGATCAAGCACCCTAGTGTAGACAAAGCCTGATTGTCTCTATGACCTTGGGCATGCAGGCCCCAAGTAAAGGAGGGAAATGAATACATTCCAGTGAGCTGTTCCTCGGTGGTGCCTAGAAAGGCAGAGACCACATCCCACCGATGGGGAACAGCCCCTCCTGCTGAAGCAGCTCTGGGTGGCTAATAGTCGTAAAACACAATAAAACACAATAGTAAAAAATGCACATCTAAAACAAACAACATGTTATAAAACAAAATATAATGGAGGCTGCCAAAAGAAATACCCCACAACTCACCCTACATACGTAGGGCAGGCGTGCCCAGTAAAGCTGTAGTTGCATGTCCAACCAATGCGTTAATATTTTGAGAACCCAGGAATACGGGTGACTTGTAAAATAAAATAAATAAATAAATATGTACTTGCACCGCACATACAAAGCCCTGTCCAAGCCGAGGGAATCCTTGGTAAGGGCTAGCTGGTCCAAAACTCACACCTGGAATCTACAGGAGGAGAGAGACTCTAGGATTGATTTAAAAGTAGGAAAGAGTAGCTGGCAGGATTCCATGTTCTCTGGGAAATCCTTTTCCCCCCTGTGTTCCGTGCCCCCATGTACACTTTGTTCTGTGTAATTACAGTGAATGGCAAACAAATGCCTGCAGGCTGGGTACTTCAGAACAATAGTGCCCCTAATTGAGGGTGGGGGGAGAGGCCCTGCCTTGCTCTAATAGGGCAGATACTGTGAACAAGGACTGATCCTTTAGATCAGAGGTAGGCAGCCTGCAGCCCATGGGCCAAACCTGACCTGTGATCGCTTTTTATTTGGCCCCTGGTTATGGATCCTGCACCTACCCTCAAGCACTGGCGAGTATGCTCAGGAGGAAGGGAATGAAGATGCAGGACATGCACTTGAGGACAGGGCACAGATCCATGATCTGCATCCTACTTAAGGGCCCCATAAACTGGCCTGTGCAGCTTTTATTAATTTCAAAGTGGCCCCTGGGACAGAAGAAGTTCCCCATCCCTGCTCTGGTTATAAGGGTGGGAGAGATCTGTATTATATCACCTAGGAACAGCCTATGCATTTATAAACAGGTTGGGGCTGAACATTCATCCCTTTTTCAAGAAGGGAGTGCTCAGCAGGAGCTTCATGTCTTCCAATGGATTTCAACCAGCAGGATGGGAAATCCACCCTTAGTTATTTGCTGGCTGTGATGGGCTGGTTGCCATAGAGATAAATTGAACAGACACATATTTTCACTGCCTCAAGGAGTTCAGAGTCTAGTATTCAATATGAAATAAGTGATCCTGTTGCCTTCCGGCAATCAGGAAGGTGAAGGTTACAATAAATAGGTCATGCATTTCTTTGGGTTTATGATGTGCTCATTGTGATGGGTCTGCTAAAGTATGTGTGCGCAGAGAATGTGTCTGTCTCGTACACACACAATAAATGAGAGGTAGGAACCTTTTCCCGCCAGCAGACCACTTAGAAAATTAGTACAAATTCCATGGGCTGAATAGGAGTTGGGGGTGGGGGTGCTTAATGGGTGCGTTCAAGATGGGCGACGGAAGGGGAGAGTCAGAATCATGGATCCATTCCCTGTCTTTGAGTGCATGCCCCTATCTCTGCTCCTGTCCCATGAGCTCACTCTTTCATGGCTCTATGGGCCAGATCCTGGAACTGGAAAGGGGCTAAATAAAACATAGCCATGGAACCGATTTGGCCCATAAGCCAGAGGTTCTTCATCTCTGGAATAAATGGTTTGTCTGTTTGTTTTTATTTGATATCTTGCCCCCTCCTGCCACTGGCAGCTGGGGGTGGCTTACATAGTAATATTAATAAAAACCATAAAATATATAAAATACAATACAAAATCATCCTAATTCAAAATGGAGAATAACACAACCCCCATCCCACCCATTACCCGTCTCCCCCACTGAAAGCCCGGCAAAACAGCCAGGTTTTACACCGGTAATTAAAGGCGGGAAGGTTCGGGGACAAGCGGACCCCCCCCGGAAGGGAGTTCCACAGCAGTGGCGCTGCGACTGAGAACGTCTGCTCTGACATAGCTACCCGATAAACACGGGAGACCTTGAGAAGGGGCCGATCCAGGACGCTCGTGGGGTGAGGCGGTTTCGCAGGTAGGTGGGGCCCAGACCGTATTTGTATCTTCTAGCCAGTTGTGAACAACTTGTTGACTGCCTGTGGCCCTGGGGATCAACCTGTGGCCCCTACCGCTCAGAGAATGGTGGGAGTTTAGAATTGCAGCCTGAACTTCCGCTGGGGATGCTACAGAACAGCAACCAGATACAGGAGAGTGGTGGCTGCTACTGTTGAACCAGGGAGCTGGCACAGCCTGGCTCATAGTGTGATGGGAGCAGCCATGGTCCTGCACTTATGTTATTTAGTAAGAATTTATATCCTGCTGCCCCCTGCCAAAAGGCAGCTTGGGGCAGCGAACAACAATGTTCGCTGCTCGGGGCAGCGAGCAGCATAGGTCAAGTTTGCAAGTCGTGGCTTGCACAGTCTCCACCGCATCAGCAGGTGATACCTGCTGAAACTGCTCCCACAAAACTGGACCAGATGGGGCATTTATAGCCTCAGTTACATTTACTGCATCAAGCGAAGCATCGAAATCGTGATGGATACGAGTGATTTTTATCCACAAAATAGTCCATAAACATGTTGCAACGAGTACTGGAAGATTCCAGTTCCAGGTGGAGACAGGCCAGACTGACCAACCCCTTCACCACCCGGAAAAGCTCAGCTGGACAAGATTTTGCGGATGATATGAGAGTAGCAAAGAAACTCCTCTTTGCTATTCATATAGCCATGGTATAGGCTTTTAAAGCAGCACTACGTCGCAATTGGTCGGCTTCAGTATGAGTATGGCGCCATCATTGCTCTAACTGTCCCCCTTCCTGCTTCAGTCGATTCAGGTCTTCCATGAACCATGGGACCTTCTTCTCCTGTGTGTGGGGAGCGGATGCCTGGGAGCCATCCGGTCAATGACTTCAGCCAGCAACTTGTTCCAAGCGGCAACAAGGTCATTGAGCGATTGGCCGTCAGGCTCAGAAGGTATGTCTCCCAGAGCATTCCGGAACCTCTCAGGTTCCATAAGTCTGGAGGTGGGGGGAGGAATGTGTGAACTAAACAAATAGGTTCCACACCCTGCTGGGGGCAGACATGTGCCAGAAGACTGGTCCATTGGAGATAATGGTCTGTCCATGACAAGGGCATAAATAACACCTCCCCCACTAACAAATCCCCCACCTCAAGGCCAGTGCAAAACACCAGATCCAGAGTATGCTCCCCCTCATGAGTCAGGCCGGATGTCGTTTGAGACAGACCCATGGTGGCCATGAACTTTTGCTGTGCCCCCTTAAGACTGGCATCGACGTGAATATTGAAGTCCCCTAAGACCACAAGCCTTGGGGACCGCAATACCACTTCAGATCAGCTAGATGTGGTCTCAAGGTGATGTAATCCCTATATATCTCCTCCTTGTTCCCTTTCCATTCTGGAGTAGTCAGGACATAAAGAGTTACTTGCTTGTTTGTGCTGGGCTTGCAGTGAACTTTCGTAGGACTATTTTGCCTTGTCTGTAATAAGGAGGTTTTGTGACCCTTGTGAGTATTTGTGGAGCAGATGTGTGTCCTTCTAATTAGCTTAGGTTGCTCGCTACTGGCCTAGACACTTCACAGCCCAGTAAAAAGACCTTGTTTTCCCTCTTCAGTTCATACGGGAAAGGAAAAGATCGCATAAACAACCACTGTCTGGACTTAGGTGGACGTTGGGGAGTGGGTCCAGGTGGACAAGGTCTGGTTTGGAGTTGGGAGTCATGTCGGGGTCCAAGGCAGGTGTCAAGCAGGGGGGCTGTTGGGCAAGGTGTCACTGGGTCAGAGTTTAGTCATAAGGTGGAATCGTGGCCAGAGAGTCAGCATGGGTTTTAGACGAGGATTCCCTCCAGGGGGTTAGGTCTGAGGCACAAGGACCAGGAATAAGGCTGGGAGCAAGGGTAAGGCAAAACTGGGTCTGGAACAAGGAGCAGGACAAGGCTGGGACCTGGGGTTAGGGCTAGGCTGGCAACAGGGACAGAACCAGGAAGTGACCAAGCACTGTTGTTCTGCCTAGCTTCCTGAGTTCCCAGCTACTTTGTGCTTTGATGGAGACCCTTAGCTGGCGTGAGTTGGCATGGCCTACTTGAAGTTCACACCGCTACGGTAGCATGAGTCAGCATGACTGCACTGGAGTTATTTATTATCCATACTGTGAGGGTTTGTACAAACTCCAGTCATAGGACCGTGTTACGTTGTAACGCATGAAAAGATCATTGTCCCTGTCCCAAGAAACTGTGCTGACCTACATCACCTCAGGATTTGGCCTCCCATTTTGACCTTGCTCTTTCCTTTTCTGTTGCCCCTGGAGATGCCTGTGTCTGGAGTTGAAATTCAGTTCTGCTTACCATGGAAAAGGCTTGTTCACAGTTGTGATTCTTGAATTCCTCTGAGAGGCTGTGGCACTGCAGCCAAGAGGCTAGATGGATATTTGGTCTGGTCTGTGTTGGCAGAAGAGGAATTTCCTACTGGGTTAGATGGGCTTATTGGGGGTTTCTAGGTTGGATGGGCCTACTGGTCTGATTCAGTCCAGTAGTGCCTCACAGCTTCAGGCACATCTGGATGCTATCTGATTCCTGGACCCACATCAGTCAGGATTTCATCCTGGGTATGGCACTGAGACTGCGCTTGTTGCCTTGGTTGACTATCTCCACTTGAAAATCGACAAGGGCAATTTTACCTTGTTGATTTTGTTCGGACTTTCGGCAGCTTTTGATGCAGTTGATCATGGGGTGTTGCTGACATGGCTGCAGGAGTTTGCAGAACTACTCTTGTGGTTCCCCTTGGGAGCTCCCATGTGACTTCCCACAGGGTTCCATCTTGTCTCCCCTTCTGTTCAGTGTGTATCTGAAGCTGCTGTGTGAGATCGTATGGAGGTTTGGAGTGAAGTGCCATCACTATGCTGATGATGCCCAACTCTGTCCTTTTTTTTCAATCCAACCCAGGCCCTGCAGTCTTGGTGGTCACCCAGTGCCTGACTGCTGCTGGGGACTGGATGCGGGTGAGCCCGATCAAAGCTGAATGCAGACAAGACTGAGGTGTTGATGGTTGGCCGACCTTGTGACCTGGGGGATGTTGGGATACCTGTCACTGATTGGGTCCTCCTTTGGTCACTCACATGCTCTTGGATTCATTGCTGCTCCTGGACTGTCAGGTTGTGATGGTGGCTAGGAGGGCCTTTCACCAACTCCAGCTGGTGAGAAGACTGTGACTGTTACCAGATTCAGACCTGACCACTGTCATCTGTGCCTTCATAACCTCAAGTCTAGACTACTGCAATATGCTCTACGTGGGGCTGCCCTTGGTGACTGTGTAGAAGCTGAAGTTGGTGCAGAATGTGGTGGCCTGCTCTCTGCTGGGGGTGGTTGGAGGTGGGGGTTATACCACTGCTCTGGAGTCAGCATTAGCTGCCAATAGCTTTCTGGGCATGATTCAGGGTGTTGTTTGTGATCTATAAAGCCCTAAACGGCTTGGCCCCACATATCTGAAAGACCACCTTCTTTCTTGTGTTCCAGTGCAGCTTCTGAGGTCAGCTAGGAGCACCCTCTTGTGGGTATCAACTGTGAGCCAAGTTTCTAAAACATGGGCTTGCATAAAAGCGCTCTCAGTGACTGCCCCACAATTATGGAACTTCCTCCCCATGGGGTTCATGTAAGCCTGAGCCTGCTCATCTTTCAGAGTCAATGCAAGACCTTTTTGTTTGGCCAGGTGTTAGGCAAGGGGGTAGGGTCAGGGTGTTGTGGGTTAGGGGATTTTATCTGTTTTTATTTGGTTTTATGGGAGTATTTATTAAAAGCATATAGTATCCCGCCCCTCCTGCCACAGGCAGTTCGGGGCGGCTCATAACAGCGTATCTCAACAACCAAAAGCATAAAACTATGAAACACACCACTACACCCTCATCCCTCTCCCCCACCAAACGCCTGGTGGAACAGCCAGGTCTTGCAGCTTTTACAAAAGGAGGGGAGGTCTGGGGCCAGATACACCCCCACCAGAAGGGAGTTCCACAGCCTTGGCGCAGCCACTGAGAACGCCCTCCCCTGTGTGGGAGACTCGGGGGACACACAAGGAAGACATCCCCCGATGACCACAGGGGCCGGTGCAGTACCCGGGGGGTGAGGTGGTTTTGCAGATACTGGTATCTGGGTTTATTTTGTTTTTGTGCATTGTAACCTGCCCTGAATCCCAAAGGAATGTGTGGGATAGAAATATAAATAAATTAAAGATAAAGGGGCTAACCTTGTAGCCCCATTGGTTCACTTCTGTCAGATCCTATAATGACCCCTTGCTCTCTTATGCTGACGTGGGTCTCCTTGCTGTTGTCTAGGTTCTTTGTACGTCTGCCTTGTTTCACCAGAAGAATCTACCACGGAAGGTCTCACATCAACCTCCTTATCAGAGTTCTCAATTATGTCCCATCTGGAGTCTCTGGATTCCAGCGAGCAGAACAACTTGGAGGCTACAGAGCTTGACTTTGTCCCCAGTGCCTTGCAAGCTGCTCCAGGATCAGGCTTTGCAAGCGAGGAGAACGAGGAGTCCAAGATCTTGCAACCCCCTCAATACTTCTGGGAAGATGGAGGAGACCTGAATGATTCCAGCTTGGATCTGGGACAAGCGACAGGTAGGCTATTCTTATCCTTTTCCTCCCCTCCGGGAATCCTCCTGGAAAGTCTGTTTTCTTGTCTTGACATGACTCTTGCTAAGAGGAGCTGGGATTAAATGTCAACTCTGCTTTCTCACCTCAGTAGCTGATGTGTCCCCAGTGAACCCTGAACCAAGGGCAGGGCTTCAGAAACCAAATTACTGTTGCATCCTTTGTCCTTCAACTGCTAGGAAGTTCCCTCAAGCTAAGAACTGTATCATGTTTGTCCCTCAGTCTCTTTTCCCTCATGCTTATTTCTTCCCTGCAGTAAATTAAAATAGGGGAAACCTTGAAGGGTCCATTCAGGGGTGGGCCGTGACTCAGGTGGTAGAGCACGTGCTTTACATGTATAAGGTCACCGTTTCAGTCCCCGGCATCTCTAATTCAGAACCTGCCTCTGACCATGCCAACCTGCCTCTGACCTGAGAAAGGGCAATAGTATCTGGCTGTCCCAGGAAGTGAATTGATCCACTTGTGGCAGTCTAGCTGGAAAATTTGGGACAGGAAGCCAAGGGTCCTGTTTTGCTGTGACTGTATGCTGCATCTGTGTTGTTTGTCTTGGGGAATGTCACATAGGGCATTAACAAATGAAACGCTAGCCCACACCATGTGGGAGTCCACCTGCTCGCTTATTAGGTGTTCACCCACCACCACCGACTGGACACGCAGCCCCTGCTCACGCTGGGAGAGAACGTGGAGCCCAGAGAATGAGGAGCCCACTGTTCAGGTGAACGTAGGCTAATGTGCACCCACGTGTCTGCATCCCACCAATTAGGTTGCAGGCAGGCTCACGCGCATACAGATCCGCCAGCACCATAGATTCGTGGGTGAAAAGCCTAGACTGTTCCCAGGAGCGACCACTTGTGGCCCCTCTGTCTACTCTCGTCCTCACTGGCACGCACATAACATCTGCCTTAAAAGCCTACCATGCCATTCTCAAACATGCATTCTCCTAGCTCGTCCTGCTTGGCAGTACATGTCGGTTGCTTGCTTTTTCCCAGCCATTGCATTCTCCATAATTACTTGAGGAGGATTACAATTGCTAGGGCCATGGTTCAAACTGACAGTCAGCACAGTTACCGCCTACCAGTCCACCCACCAACACTGCATTCCCTGGACCGAGGAAGAGACCAAGATTGCTCTGTGGAGGGAGCAAAAGGTCCAATATGACCTGGTGAGGTGCTACAGGAACGAGGTGGTGTTCCAGGAAACCTGTCCAAATGGCGCAGCAGGGCTCCACCTGGGACACGAACCAGTGCCGGCAACAGGCCAAGGACTTGAGGCAAAGAGATCTGGGAGAACAATGTCGCCTCCAGCTGCGTGAGGCAAACATCATCCTGTTATGAGCTCCTTGACTGGTTCCTTCATATGGACGGATCCATTGTTGCATTACACCTGTATGACTATGCCTTTGACAGGGACCAGAAGTGGGTGGATATGGCTCTTCCACTGCAACTGCTCCCGCTCCCACAGCAGAAGCATGACCGCTGGACATTCCTCCAGGCCCATCCCTGCCCTGGAGCCAGTACAGGTTGACATGGACATGGACATGGACACTGTGACTCTTATGATGTGTCCCCTAGAACTCAAGAGCCAGGCCTTGTTTGAGGGGCCAAGGTTCTGATTGAGGATGTGGAGGACCTGGCTGCTACCTTTGTAAAGGAGGTGGTGGAGGCAGAGAAGAATGGTAAGTTAAAGTACCTGGGCAAGGGTGTTTGCATTTACACAGCTGCATGATAAAGGCTTCCATTTATTGTTACCTAATTGTTTGTTGTTGTTTACTGTGTTGACAGATGGCCAGGAGAATGCAGAGGAGCAGCAGGAAAATTGCCGGTAAACAGCTACATAGGATAGGAATGGTAGGCATGGAAAAAGTCTGGGAAGGCACTGTGGTGGGCCCGTGGGTTGGGGGTGGTGGGAGAAGGCACCATGGTGGTATTGGCAGGCTAGCAGGGAAGTGGAGTCCAAAATGGCAGTCGGGGTGGGGGATGGCGTGAACAGCAGTGGTTGATTTCTGTATGTTTTTCACTCCTCTATGGTGATTGTGGGAGGAGAACTGCATGTGGGAGCAGCCACTCCAGCAGTTGCATAGGCCAGGTAGTCATTCCTGTTTCCCTTTGGGTGGGCGGGGGCCTGAAACACCAGGGTAGGAAGGTGAGTGGAGCAGTCAACTAATGACTTTCCTTGTTGCCTTGCTTCAGGTCTGCCAGCACCATGGGCACAGATAGACCCCTCTGCCCCAAGCGCCCAGCGGAACCAGGTCCTGCGGGTCTGCAACCAGCAACTCAGGGAGGATTTGGCAAGGGAGCTGCTTGGGGAGACCACATGGCAGGCAGACAAGATCTGCAACACCATTAACAGTATGGCCAGGGAGCATAGGCAGCTGGTGTGGCAAAACGCCGCAGAATGCAAGGCCTTTGCTGCCGAGGCCCACCGGGATCATTGGTGCGAGAACAGGCACTGGGCCTGCCTCTGGCAGCAGTTTGAGTGGTCAGACAGTGTGATTGAGAAGATGAGCAAGGAGATAAGTGAGATGTGGACACAGATGCAAAACAGCCTGTCCCACTCCATTCAGCTCCAGAGCTCCCTGCTCAAGCATGTTGCTGTCAGAACCACAAGCATGGTTGCTCAGGGGCAGGTGCCGCTTCTAACCCCCATCACTCCGCCCCCTGAGGGAAAGCACCTGAGCCCTCTCTGTACTGCGCTCCTGCCAGGGAACATTTCCTGGGCCAGGCACATCCCTCCCCCCCCCATCCCCCAATCATTCCTGCATGCCTCCTGCGACCACTCTTCCACAGCTGGATCTGCAGGAGGTAAATTGGGAAGATGTTCACTACCCAATCAAGCGTGCCAAGTTGCCCCCAAAATGAGCAGGTGTGAAAAGAAAGTTTTAATAAATATAGTTCTGTATTTAAGGTTCTCTAATTTTTAATAAATGTCTTTATTTTTTTCATAATCCATGCTTCTTGTGCTGCTTCTGGGAAAGGAGGGAATAAGTCACTTTGGGGTTGGAAGGGAACGGGGTGAGTTGCGTGGGTGCAGGGAAGGGGGGTCATGGAGGATGATGGTATGGTATAGCAACAAGCCGCTTTGGGGGCTGGAAGGGGGAAGGGAAGATGGTGAGTCTGCTGGCTGTGCACTTGCGCTTGAGGGGGGAGGGCATAGTAGCCCAGCGAGGAAAACGCAGGATGTAAAGGGAACTACTGTGGGAAATTATTATTATTTATTATTATTAACAAACATTTATATAGTGCCAGCAGTGTACCTGGCACTTTACAAATTAATAAAATAGACACGGTCCCTGCCCCTAGGGTTTACAATCGGAGAGACAGGAGCTGGGGGAGAGACACAGGAAGGGGAACAGAGGGAGAGACAAGGGGAAATTCACAGGCAAAGGTCAGGTGCTGACTCATCTCAGATTAGCTGGCTGCACATCTGTGCCTCTGTGCTGCCTATTGGCATTCCCAGACCTGGCTAGCCTGCGAATGCCAATAGGAAATGACGAAGTTCAGGCCTGCAGCCAGCTAATCTCCAAATGCCAATAGGGAACAAACAGTCTGCTGGGGCTGCTGCCCAATTAAGAGTTCCAACGGTGCCATCCTTAGGACATGAGAGGCTGGGGTGCACCAGACAACTAGCTAGGACAGCTGGAGAAGGGCTTTGCGAGGCCAGCCTGAAGCAGGGGGAAAAACCCCGGAACGAGATGGTAAGGAGCATGGCAGGGTTCTGGCCCTTTAAGGGCTGAGAGCCTGAAGGGATAGCCACGCCCACTGGAACTATAGAAGAGGAGGCATTCTGCATCTGGCTTCGGCTGGAGTCCCATCTCTGCTCGACAGCTCTTTCAGCATGGACCTTGACCCATGGTCCTGAAGGTGAAAACTGGCATGGCTGAGAGGAATAATCAAGGAGGGCCGCAACTGGCGTGCTTGAGATAAGCAAGGGCCCTGCAACTGGTGTGCTGGAGACTCGACTCCTGAGGGCTGCTGTCCAGGGTTCTGAAGCAGCCTGCAAAGTCTGAAACGGAGTAGGCCAGAGGACTGTGGCCTGGCTAGAAAGGGTCAGGATTGCCAGAGGGCTGTTTCTCGGCATTAGTGAGGCTGCCACTACTGCTGTGAGACTTGTGAAAAGGCTGAAGCCTATGATTCCGTTTGTGTATGGAACTAGTGAACTGAGCTAATTCCCAAGGCTTTTGAGGGGCTTGGTCCTACACGGACGTACCCAGGCCAAGCCTGCCCTGTTACACAGGGAAAGGTCCCTGGGTAGGAAATGGCACTGGGAAGGGGCAAGGAGGGAAAGTATGCCATCGAGGGGCAGGGGAGCCAGATGGGCGAGAGGAGAAAACGGTGACAAACAGGAAACATTCATAAAGACTTTATTGATATTATAAAAAGATCATTTAAGGCAGTTCACCGATACTCCTCAAACTGTCACTGATGATGGGTGGTGGGATTGATGTGCCCGCGCAAGGCATCCCAGAACTCTGCAGCTATACGCTGCTCCGTTCCGTTCAGCTGGTCCTGGAACAGGGGCACTGGTTCACTATAGCTTACTGGCGGGGGGTTCTTCAATGCGGCCCCACCCATCTCACAGGTGTTGTGGAGAACACAGGCAGTGGTTGTTAGCAGTGGAGCGATCTCTAGCTTGAAATCAATCCTAGCGGCTATTGATCACCAGCGCTGCTTTAAAAGCCCCAAAGCAGTCTCCACAACAGAGTGGGTGGCACTGAGCTGCCAGTTAAAGTACCTTTGTTCTAGGGTGTGGGCAGCACTGTAGGCCTTCATCAGCCAGGGCTTCAGCAGGTACGAAGGGTCCCTGAGAACAGCAGGCCTCATGAGTACCCCCTCAATGCATGCTTCAGTGGGGGGGCCAAAGTCCCCGGTATACATGAGGCCAAAGAAGGGGGACTGTTAGAAGATGTAGTCGTTGTGGTTCTTCCTGGACCACCTGGCCAGCACATCCATAAATGAGGCATGGTAGTCCACTATGGCCTGGAGAACCATGGAGAAGAACCCTTTGTGGATCAAGCAGTTGTCCTTGCTGTGGGGTGAGCAGAAGATGGTGATATGGCTCCCATCGATCGCCCCATTCAGTTCAAAAACCTTTCCCACCGAAAGCCCTCCATTACCTCTGCGAGGTCAGCCAACTGCACAATCCAGTCCAGCAGTGCTTCCACAATCGCTGTGCAAACCTCTGCTAGTATGGTGTTCGTTGTGAGGGTTCCAATGCCAGACTGCAGTGACAAAGCAGCAGGTGTCTGGAATAGTGAGTTTCCAAATGGTGATGGCAAAGCACTTCTCCATGGGGGAGGGTGACCGCATCACTGTACTCTGTTTTCCAGTTGTGGCCTGAGTGTCTCGACTATCTGCAGGATGAGGCAACAGGGCATCCTGAAGTTTGGCCCACTCAGCATCTCCCCTCAAGGAAGGCACCTTCTCCCACGTGTTTGCTTTTCTCCTTCATGCAAACCAGCCTCTCATGGGTACAGCTCTGTGCATGATGTTGGTGGTTGAAGCTGCATCTCCTGACAAATACCTTTCTGGATGCATCAGTTGCCTTTGCACAGCTTTGATCCTCCCCACTGCGGTCCATTGTCACTGGAGTTAAGCAAGTGCACGGTGCCAAATCAGGAGCTGCTTCTATGGTGTGGTGTGCCCTACTATCCTGGCTGCAGATCAAGTGAGAGTCTCCCGGTGCCTTGACATCTCATTACACCAACAAGAGCAGAAGGCTTGGATCTGTTGGATCACTCCCAGGTTCTGTCCAGCAACGGTAAGGAAGGCCTGGAGTGCAATAATGAACACAAGAATGTGCTTGGAATGCATCTCCATGCTTTTGATTCTAGCGTCCGTGAACTCTGCAGACCACATGCCAAATGACTTGAACAGCTTAAGAGCTGTGCGGCTGCCTAGCTAGGATTTGCTGTGTACTGTACGTGAGCAACAATTGGCTGCTATTAGTCGTGTGTCTTTACAGGACTGGCTGTGTGCCAAGCATGACCTGGTATTGGCTGCTATTGGTTACAGGCCAGCTATTGGTTGAAGAAGTTTTTGCAAAGCTTATGCGGTGTGTGTGACTGCACCAGCACTGCAAATCCAGGTGACTATTAAACTGCATAGACATTTCTGTCACAGCTCTTCTAAAATGTTACAGATGTTAGCACCATGGAAGCATGGAATTTTTAGTTCAGTTGTGGGTGAACCACTGAATGTTTAGAATGAGCAGGTGAGGGGATCTGCAAGGCACTGTGCTTAGAATGTATGTGGGAGCAGAGCTGCTCGTTGGCTAAAAGCTATTCATGTATTTTTTTATCTTTTGAAAGTAATAGTTTTTGATTCAACAAGCACAAGGAGCCATAATGCCATAGAAAGCTATTGATGTGGGTTGGTTTTCCCGGGCAAACAAATGGCTTCAACTTCTATCTGAGGGTGCTGTGGCGTCCCAGAGACATTGGGGAGGTAGGGGTGATGGATACCTTGGCCTTTGCTGACATTTGCGTGAGGCCTGATGTACAGGGAAAGCTGTCAGACCCATCTTCCAAGGCAGCCTATGTGCTCCTAGGGTGGCACATGCACAGAATGGAGTTCTACGTATACATGATGGCGTGCAAACACTGCACAACCCTGCTGCAGTTCCAAGTTCAGCAGAATGGAAGAGTGGGAGCCCTGGACAAGATGAGAGAGTGGAATGTAACTGTGACCTTTCCAGATGTTTGTGTACTGCCAGAAGTAGGGTAGTCACTAATGGAGACTGAAACTTCGCTGACGTCCCCCCCCCATCGCTGTCTTAATGGATACCCACAGAGTCACTTGGAGTGCCTCGATTAGATGGCAGAGATGAATCTCTTTTGAGGACACAAGTAATTCTGGGTACAGGGTAATGATGATGGAGAATTAATTATGTATTTTTTGTTGTTGATGGTTTCTTAAATAGAATGATTTATTTTAGAGTATTCTAAAATAAATTATTTTAATTTTAATGAAATTCTATTTATATAAATACAATTTGAGTTCAGGATTTCATGGACCATTGTTTTTTCTTCATTGATGGTTTCTTAAATAGAATAATTTATTTTTAGGGTATTATTCTATATAGTCACTTTTTTGTGTGTGCGGTTAAGAATGATTAGGGAGGTGAGTGAGCTGTGCTGCCGCACCTCCCCACATCAGAACGTAAGCTGGATGGAAAGAAAGGAAAATATTGGGGGAAATATAAACCCCCTTTTTTATTGTGAGGTTTTTTTCTTATTGTATGTTAATATAAATCATGACTTTATATTGAGGTGGTATATTTATATATGTATTTTGTAGGGGAAGTGTGTGAGCCGTGCTACTGCACTTTCTCCTTGTATGGTATGGTGAGGCTTCCCTCGCTTTTAAAAAATAAATAAAGAGAGGTCATAGCTGCCTTCCTAAGTGATTATGTTTGGTAATTGATGGGGGCAGTGCGTGAGCCCAGCCGCTGCACTCCTCCCTTTATAAGGGATACGGTTGGTTGGTTTCGTTGTTTGTTTGGGGGATTTTTGGTTTTGTCTTGTTTGTGTCTTTGTAATTTTGTTTGTACACAACTCCTTGTACTTTTGTATTTGGGCATTTTCACACAAGACACTCTCCACTCACCTGCTGTACATGTTGCAGGGCTGCAGTGTTGCCCTATGGGTGCCCTGTAACATGCATAGTGGGTGGAGAGTGTCTTATGTGAAAATGCCCCAACTAAAAGAAAAACGACGATGATGGAGAACTGACTGACTGGAGAGCGGTTTGTACACTCGGAGAAATGCAGAGTACCTTTGCAAGCAGGGATGTTTTCTGCCCCAGCTGTAGGGTAACGCAGAAGATGCTAGAGAGGGGGTACACGAGGCGCATGTTTGGTGGCTTTATGCAAACTGAGAGGGATTTCCAACACCACAGCAGGCGAGACTCCAATAAACAGGGCCGGCCCCAGGGTTTGTGAGACCATGTGCGAAGTCTTGGTGCGGGGCCTAATTTGTGTCATTAGACCTCACCTAATTATGCAAATGTATACATTTACATCAAATTTACTCCCTCTGGAGAGGAAGGATTCCCATTCTTCACCCTTCCGAGCAGCCATGGAGAAGCATGGCCTCCACATACTTCTGGGTATTTGGACCGATTTTCGATGTTCCCAATAGTCGGTTCGAGTACTCGGAGGCAATTGGTGTTTTTGCCGAAGCTTTGGACTTTGGAGACCGAAGCACAGAATGTCAGAAAACTTCAGCACCACCTCGGCGCCTCAGCAGGTGTTGCCACGTGCAGCAGCTGCAGCCGGGGGGTGGGGGGGGAGGGCAACAGTTGGCAACCTCATGGCATAGATTGGTGTGGCACTGGTAACTTGGGGAGACCAGGGATACAGGCCGGGGGAGCTCCTGGAGCCAGTCAGGCAGAGAGAGCCCTGTGGGCAGCTCATGGTGTTGCTGTCTGACTGCCAAGCTGAGCAAACCAAGCATCCTAGCTGTCCTGGCCACACCAATAATTTTTTTTTAAAAACCAACCTAGTGTGCTGCCCTTGCCTAGAGGCAGCCAGAGGACCCTTGGTAAAAGAAGACAACTTGAATCAACTATACAGACTGCAAGCAACTGCAGTTCTGTACACCAAAAGCCAGCTAGCCCAGCAAACACCACTCCACCTCCTCAGGGTACCCTGGCATGGAGGGAACTTAACTCCTGGAGCCAGGAAGAGAGAGAGAGCCCTCTGGGAGGCTCATGGTGCTGTTGTCTGACTGCCACGCCAACCAACAGCAGTAGTCAGCAAGCAATGTGCCCCCAGTGGAACCCAATTCTTTTATTTTTTTTAAAAAGCATGGCATGCAAATCCCCCATGCCCCAGCATTGGCCCTATGCAAAGACAGGCCAGGCAAAACCAAACCATGCCATGCTATGCCAGGAGCCCCCGGAGCCCAGCCGATTACTCACAGTTAGCAGTGTAGTAGCGCACAGCCAAATTCACCAGAGAATTGGATGACTCTGGGAGGTGTGCCAGTTTTGTTTTTTGGCATTTCTCTTTCTATTGGCTGCAGTCTTGTACCAATTTGGCTTGGCCGGCCAATTGATTCAAAATCTTCCTTACCCCATGACTCAACTGTCCCCTCTCATTCCCCCTCCTACCAAATATGGCACTGTTTCCACAAGCTTCTGGGAGCTTCTCCAGCCAGATCCAGGTGCTCAGGCACTTCTGAAGTTTTCCGAAGAATGGCCAGGCTTTCCTGAACTTCACAGAAACCACTGTTTCCAGATCAAAGACCCCAAAATTCAGTGATTTTTCAGAATAATTCTGAAGACTTCGTTTCAGCCCTAATTAGAATGCATAAAGACTTGCTTCCACTTTCTCCCATCAAAGACTTGCTAAAACCTACTTCTGAGCTTAGGTTTCCTAGGAGAATTTGATGTACTCGGCCACCCTTCACCCACCACGTCCTTTCCCCACACTACTATAACTGCCCCAGTGGAGCTCCGTGCTGCATTTCATCTAAGTTTCCCCTGCAGAATTGGGCTATAGCCCTCCTGTCTTGTGTCCTTATGAAAACATGGCTCCTGTTTTAGCCCCCTCTTCCACTGCTCCCTGAGCTTTTAAAGCAGAAGATGAACCTAAGAGTGTGCATTCGAAATGCCCACTAGGCTAAGGGACAGGGTGGGAGGGGTTGAGGGTTTCCAGGTTTTGTCATAGCTTATGAGATTATCTCACACAATCCTGCTCTAACTTCCAGGCAGGGCATATTAAATCTAACGTAGGCGGTTGACCTTCAGTCCACTGCGTCTTGGGCCCTTATCTTCCTTTTCCCTAGCCTGACAGATCTGGAATTAGAAAATGGAAGCCTTTCTGGTCCTGTTTTTGCACTGACTTGCTGTGACTTTGAAAAAAGACAGTACTCCTACTAGGATGAAGGACAAGCCACCAGGAGCAGCAAACCAGTTTACAGCATGCACGTCCTGGTCATTGTCGCATGTACATGCTTGGGGGTCAGAGTGGAGACTGGTGCTCTTAAACTCCACCCCCAAAATAAACTCAACTCTTACGAATTTCCAGAACAAGAGACTGCTCACAGAAGACTGTGAGTGTGAGCAGAATCGGAATATATTATCAGAATCTGTGTATGTGCTGCCTGGCCCCATTAGATCCTCGAGGGCCTCTGCTAAGCTCCTTGTTTCGGGAAAGAACAAGTGATGGCAGCTTCCAGTGGTACCAGAACCAGAAGTCACTCTTGATAATTTGTGCAGGTTGATGACCCCCTGACACAGTGCCCTTTAAGCACCTACCTTGCTTGTGGCCAACTACGGGTGTTTTTAGACAAGTGCCTCCCCACCTATTAGCCACCCATCACCCACAGCCAGCATGTTATATGACTGCATTAGTGCCCTATGCACCCCTGCAACATGCATAATGAGTGGGGAGGCGTTTGTCTAAAAACACCTTCCCTCATGGCTAGGAGCACATATTAGGAAGGTGTTGGCCATCTAGGAGGGCAACTATGAAAGCTGAACCAGCAGCATAGTCAAGAGTTGACTAGAAGAGGGAGCAGACAGCCCTGTGGTTTGTCCTGGCCAAGGAAGGCACTGGAGTAGGAGGTCCAAATTATAAAGGGACTAAGGAAAAGCTTTAATAGATCAGTGGCTCCAATGCTCTTTGCGTGTGTGACGCCATTTTGAGATTTAAATATACGTTTGTGACCATGGAAAACAAAGGGTTGGATAATTCTGTGGAAGACCGTCAAAGGATATTGACTATCCCATTTTGGATTGCAACCCCATCTGCAAATGTTGCAACCTCATTTGGGGGCCTCATCTATAGTTTGGGAACCTCTGCCCTAGGACAACAATTGAGACTGACTCTGGGCTGGGGGCAGCGTTGCTCTTATGTAACTAAACATCTTGATGAAGGACACTATCTCTTGCCTGATTGAGGAAATTGAGGCAGGGCAGTTGTTTTGGGATGACTGCATGCCCTATCACATCCTCCTCTCTTTTATACATGAGGAATAAAACAATATTGATAACTTGCCCTCTGAGGGCACCTCATTTTAAATGTCAAGGGTTTATTGTTCACACCTCTCAGAGCTGTTATTCCACATAATCTGCATCTGTTACACGTGATTCACATTTTCTGAGGTTTTCTCTGCAACTTTAGTGACTAGACATAATCTAATATAAAACCTGAGATTCTGGAGATGACCGCTTCAGAGAGGTGCCCGTGTTCTGCAGCCCTGTGTACTAGCTGTTTCCCTGCACATACCGTGCAAGCTCCTTTTGGCAGCGACTATACCTTGTATAGGGGTTTAAAGCACCATGCTCTCATATAAACATCCTAGTTATGCTTGCATGTTTGTAGTGACACTGTAGCAAGTTTAGCTGCCTGCCAAGGATTAATAGACTCGACTCTCCTGCTCCTAGCTAGGTAAACCTCCCCAGCTGTAGGGAATAGAGGGAGATGATGATGGTCAGCTGAGTCTGGGGAAGTTAGTTGACCACTAGGGAGAGTAAAAAGCCCCAGCTCGTTGTAAGGGAAGCCTAGCTGGGAGGAGGTGCTGCCTCTGGTGTGAGATGTCGGGGAGGTGATCTCTCGAAGAAGGGACATGAGAGTATGGGATAGAACTGATACTGTTGAAACCTTATGGTGTGGTATGAGTTTAAGTTTGTGTACTTGATGACACAGGTGTGTGGAGCCCTGCAGCAATCAGGTGATTGGGATGAAACATATTAAACTGAAGGAACTCTGAATTGATGTACTGACCCTCCTGCAGGGAGTGAATTGGGGTGAACCTGGCATAGACGCACACAAGGAATTGTACACATCACACCCTGTATGTGCAGCCCTGCAACATACATAGGTCACGCAGTCCCTCCTCATCCATTCATGCTGTGGAGAGAGAGAGTTTCATGTACCCTCAAATCCCACACAAGTTCAGCCTCTTATACTTGGAGAAAATGTGCACTGTCATCCTGATTGCAGACTTAGTCTCCTGCACAAGTATGCAAGTGCCCAAGCCTGGCATTTTTGCACCACTTTTGCACCTACAGAACCATGCGTACCTCAAAAAACATGTGACCTCACAATCGCCTCACAGTTGCTTATTAATAGCAATGATCATAGGTGAAACAAATTGGTTGCATTTGTGCTATTGAAATTGAACCAGGCAAAGTGGGTAAAATAGCCACCAATTTTTTTTTTCATGTTTTCGGATACCTGTTTTGTCTTTTTCAGGTTGGTTAGTTCTGTAAACTTTGGTTTGGTTATTTGGTTCCTTGGTGGCTTTGGTATTTTGGCATTATTAACTCTATTGTGCATACACAGTTCCAGAAATAAAGTAACTGAAATAGCCAAACTAAATAACTGAAATAGCAAAACAAAATCACCAAACCAGGAGTATCCAAATAAACCAAGGCAGGGGGACCTCAGACCTGGGGCCCAAACCTGGCCTGAGGCTGCTTTTCCAGTTCCTGGATTTGGCCCCTGCATCCATTTCTTGCCCCCCAAGCACTGAAAAGCTGAGCTTGGGAAAAGGGAGCAGAGACGAGAGCATGCAGGGACAGGGGACCGATCTATGGAATGGATCCGTGATCTGATCATGCCTCTTCCTGAGCGCACCCCCAACCTCAATGGGGCCCTTGTAGCTTGTACTAATTTTCAAAGAGGCCCCTGGGGGAGAGAAGGTCCCAGCTCCTGAAATAAAAGGATGTGTGAATAATACCCATTTTTGGATGTGGCTATAATTCAGTGGGCTATCTGAAAATGTAAATAATATCCACCAATAACAATATCTATTATTTGTTCCAGCTCTGCTCGTAGAGAACCAAAGCGTGTGTGTGTGTGTGTGTGTGTGTGTGTGTGTGTACACGTTCTTACTTACCAGTGCGCACATTCTCCCTTTGCTGTTTCTTACATGTGACTGTCCTTATCAGCTCCCCACCACACAGATGCGATACTTGGGAGAGCTGGCCTTCTGCCATATGCTGGTCTGCCCACCGCTCACGTCTTGGTGGCATTTCAGAACCTCAGTTAATACAACTTACTGAATTATTCAACAGCTCGGGCGCTCATTTCTACTTAAAATTTAATTAGAAACCCTCTGTGTGTCATTTTACAATAAACAATATAGTAATAAGTAATTTCCCTAAAATGGAAAGTGCTCTCGCAGCATGCAAGGTCTGTGTATGAAATATGGACGTGGTACAAGTGTGTGCATACAGATGTGTGCGCTTAAATGTGCCACATGTGGTGGCGACAAGGAAGTTATGAATTGCGTTATCATGTTACTTCCAACATACCAAGCCTCCAAGCAGCTTCTAACAGCTGACATTTTTTTAAACCAACCGTAAGCTGCCATGGGCATGTTTCCTTCTTTCTCCAGTGATAGAATTTCTTTCTAAAATTATACTGGCCTGAGGCGCAAGGTGGCCAGTAGTCAGTCTTGGACCAGTAACAAATGGTTAGAAATAGGAGAATTATATGACTAGAAGAGGAAGGTTCTTGGCTTTGCAATGGAATGTGCAGCACATTAAATCACGATATACAAAGCCCTAAAAGAGTGGCTGCAAATGAATCGGCCATGTTGGCTGAATTTCTAGAGATTTTTTAAAATGTGCTTTCATTCCTTTCCTCTAACTCTGAAATCTATATGATTGAGCTGTTACAAAGGGATCCCCTTGTCTCGTTGCAGGCCTAGGGATACGAAAGCAATCCCAATTTATTTTTAACACCCCTAAATATTCCTAAAATGCCACCTTAGTGCAAAAGGCGGTTGATAGGGAACTTTTGCAGCTCATCTCGAATAAGCGCTTAGTTAACCTGTTGTTTTTTGCCTTTTACGAGTAATGCAGTTATTCCATACTCGTGCCAGTAAAACCTTTTCTATTCCTTGGAATCCACACAAGTTGAACTTGGTTTAGTCAAAATTCTGTGTAAGTCAAACTGTTCTTTTTCCAAGACCCTAAAGGCAGTTGAATGTAATGCGCTTTAAAAGGGATAACTCAGTTTTCCATATTCTAGTTTCCTGATATTTCAATGCTATTCTGCAGGAAATCTAGGTCTCTCCCCCCCCACCTGCACTGCAAACACTGGAAGGCGAGGAGTGGATCCTGCTTCCCTGATGTTCAGTGGGGCATCAGGATTCACCCCCACCAGTCCATTCTGAAAGTCCTATTTCCCCACATAATAGTGGACCTGCTAGCCATACTGCTACCCTTTTCTTGGCCTGCTTCCAGCACCGCTGCATGCATGTATTTGAGGAAAAGGGAGGCCCGGCAGAGTCCAGCACTGTGTGTGGCAGGAGGGGTTACGTGCAGTAGCAACATGCATGCGGTGTCTGGAGTCTTGGACTGCTGCTCGAATACAATGAGTGCTCGCCTCTTTCTTCCTCTGTTACAAGTGAGGAACACAGGGGATGGTTAGGGGTTAGTGTAGGCAGCCAGCTCCCCTGCCCCAATTCCACCAGTCTCTATTCCTGCCCCTGGCTACTTTGCCACCTCTTGCTCATTGTCATATTAAACTGAATGGGGCCAGGACCCAATCGGCTGTTTGGTAGCACCAGTCCGACCCAGTCCTGTGAAAGGAGGGTCTGGGGAGGAAGCTGGTGTTTCTGCAGCCAGCCTAGGATTGTCACTTAGCCGAGCCTCAAATTAAGCCTTGAGTGTAGTGAAGTAGATAAGCCTGACTCGCTCACTGCCCATCTTCTTGGTTAATGGGGTGGGGGGAGGGGGACAGACGTGGATTGGTGATTTAGTCTAAGAGTCTGCAACAGAACTAGTAAGGACAACTTGCCTGACCGAGGGGAAGGATTGTTTTCAGCTCACTTTGCAAAGAGTTTGGAAACAGTCCAAACCTTTTAGCCTCTCCCTAATGCCTAGCAGGCTTCTGAGCACAATAAAATGATAGAGTTGGATGGGACCATGATGCTCATCAAGGCCAGCCTTGCTTGGTGCAGGATTTGCCATACCTAAATCATCCCAGACAGATGCTCATCTAACCTCCAGTGATGGAGAAACTCCAACTTCCCTGGGTAGCCCATTCGACTGCCTAAGAATTTTTTGCCTGATGTTCAGTCTAATTCTCCCTTGCTTGGTTATTCATGCCAGCATGAGTATTTGCAACGGCTTGGGAAACCTCCCATAATATGGGGCTGACTTGGAATACGGAAGTGGTAGGAGTCGGACATAATGAACCCCACCCCCCCAGCAGGGGAGGAGGGACCACATCCCAGGAGAGGTTCTTGTGTTGAAGGCGTCTCCATTTTAGTATAGAATCTAGTGGCTTCAGCTGAAATCCGATCTCCATTGTGCTAGGCAGGGTGTGTCTTCACCTACTCCCGATCCAGAGCAAAGGCATGGAGTGGCAAATGTGTGACAGGGTTTCTTACATACACTAGGATGCAGGTCAGTTCCCTTGTTCTGATCCTCCTGTAGGAGCCATGGCCAGAGAGAGACTGGAGCTGCTGCCTGCAGACAGACCCTTCCTATTTTACATGGAAGCAGTAAACTTGGGCAGTTGCTTCAGTTTTTCTAGGAGTTGCCCATGTTTTTCCCCATACCATCCCCATGTTTGGGTGACCACAGCTTCCTGTTAAGTATTTATACAACACCAGCGGTGTACCTGACACTGTACAGTCATTAATTATAGGCAGGTCCCTGACCCAAGTGGCTTCCAGTGTAGGGGAGATGAGAGGGGAACAGTGGGATAGACAGGAATACTTCCACTAAGTTAAAATTTGCCCGTGGGCTGGAGATTCTCCATTCCTGATCTAACTCATATCATTTTAAGCTGTCATGCAGGAAGATATGCTATATAAGTCTCAGTTCCTGCGGTGTTGCTTCATGAGTGAAACTGATGTTCTGGCCAAATTAATATGTCCGTGCACAGGGTGGAGATAGGTTACAGGGCTGATTAATACCAAGAGCAGAGACTTAGTAGTAATTAGCTGCTGGATGAATTGTTTAAAAATGGAAGCTATTAGTGTCTTTTGGAGGGATCGGTGGAAGAACAGGTAGGCGTTGGTGCTTGAGGCAGAAGGGAAGACCTGCTGTAAAACTGCATCCCCCTTCTCAACTGCAGCAGCAAACTCTGTGCACAACACACAGCAGGGGAGTCACACTATTACTTTGCTCCTTTCCCCCTCAGGCACATGATGCTCTTTCATAATCATGGGAGAGGGGAGCTGTGCTGCGCTCCACACAGCTGGTGGCAGACCAGATGACTTGGAAACGGGCTCCAGCTTTGGCTGCCCCCAGCTGCCCCCTAGTCACCTCCTGTGCTCCTCTGGTTATTCCCAGGTGGCCCAGGAGATGAACGAGGAGGCTACAAGCTGATAACAAAGGCTTTTAGTTTTGCTTTTAAATTTCTCCTTTTTGAAGTAATATTGTACTGAATCATTTTCTCTTGAAGACACATGGGCCCATGGCAGGGCCAGGAGTGACTTTCTCTCTTCCCCTTCCCCTGCTCTTGAGCCTCCTGTTGCTTCCTAGCACATAGCATTTCCATTGCAAGCCTTGGGGCTTCTTCTCTCATCATGTCTTGCCTGGAAAAAGCTTCAAATTCTTCCCCAGTGGAACTCCACAGGCTTCTGTGACTTTTTGGTTTCAGGAGAATTACACACTGGACTATACTTGCCCCGGCTCTACCCCCATAGATCACAAATCAACACGTTCCTCTTAGACCCAATCAATGTAATTCCGAATGCCCTTCCTGCTGTTTCTTCTCCCAGCGTGGGCAGTGTCTTGAACTGGTGGGATCCTCTAGTTTCTCATGTTTGTTCCTTCTACCATCTCCCATCCTAGCGCACAGGTACCAAGCTGAACAGACCCAACCATCAGTCTCAGGGAAATGGTGGATAATTCTCCCTCCACTGTTTGTTGTTGTTCCTAAAAAGTATAAATAGGGGTTGTTGTTAAGCTACCCCTCATCTGCCTTTTGCATCAAGCTTCCTTTCACCAAATCCCAGAACTAAGAACCTTTTCAGGCACTGATCATGCAGCAGCCTGCTTTCTCCAATAACTCACTCCCACAGTATTCCAAGTGTAGTCTAGAGGGTAAGGATTTGAACTTGGACTTTGGGAGACTAGGGTTCAAATCTTACTTTAGCCATGAACTCACTGGGTGGCCTTGGGCAAGTTATTGTCTCTTGACCTCAGTTGTCCATCTGTAAAGTGGGAATAATAATGACCTACCTCATGGGGTATTTGTCAGAGTGATTTAGATCAGGATTGTAAAGCACTTTGAACACTGAAAGTGCTGTATAAATAAATAATCGTCTCCCTCTAGCAACTAGCCCTAGTTAAGGGTAAGAACCTACTACTTATTATTATTATTTATTATTATTAACAAACATTTATATAGCGCCAGCAGTGTACCTGGCACTTTACAAAGTATTAAAATAGACATGGTCCCTGCCCCTAGGGCTTACAATCTGAGATACAGGAGCTGGGGGAGAGACTTAGGAAGGGGAACAGTGGGAGAGACAAGTGGTCTAACATTCATGAAGATGCGAGGTCTCAAGTGCACGTACTTGGCTTGGTTACGATGAGAATGACAGCAGGCAGGTCCATGTTGCAAGGTTAAGGGTAAACAGACCGTAGGTATAGGAATAGTGGCTCAGCAGGAGTAACAGCATTTCTCTATAGCTACGACAGTAGGTATTCCTGGTCTTGAAAATTCCAGCTGTATTCTGTGTAGAAAAAGTAGGGTTTGCTGTGTTGGTCCCAGATATAGGCAATAGAGACAAAGTAGTACAGTGATCTCTTTTATTGGACCAACTCCAGTTGGAGGAGGTATACAAGCTTTCGGACCTCACAGGGGCCTTCAACAGGCAGTTCTGGGATTACATGTAACCCCATGTGACACTTTACCTTTCAGTTATTCCCATGGGCAATTCCTAGGCAAAGGGGATGCTGGGTGAGAAGGAAAAGGGCTAACCCATGAGGAGACTGAGCTTTTCCCTATTCCTATCCAGTCCTGATTAAGACTCCTCCTCCCGCTGACAGGGTTCATTGCCTTTGTCACAGACACAGTCTCTCCCTCCAGCCCCGCGGCCTCCCACTTCCAGACTGACAGCAGATCTACATCTTTTAATCTCATCTTCAGCCAAGGCATTAATGAAATGAAGCACCTTGTAAAGACCACGTGTAAGAGGCTTAAATGCCGAATGGCCCCCTGCTTGGGTCGCCGCTTGTTTACTCCTGGTTTAATGTATGGTAACATTTTAAGTGACCCTTCTCGGAACAGGCTTTGCCTCCTGCCAGACATGATTGCACTGCAATTACTGGAGAAAGCTCATCGGTGACTAACTCTCCACTCCATCGGGACCTTTGCTTAATTATAGTCTCTCCTTTCAGAGAAGTCTTAAAACTAGAGGTGCTAACCACTCTTTTTGCTATTAAAGATCCAGTAGCGCATTTGGAAAGATTAGGGTGTTAAACTCAGCATCTTGGCTAAATACCAGCTCCGGTAATTGCATTCTGCTTTCTTAAAATCCCCTTGCAATTTCAATTAGACGCAGTATTCCCCATCACCCTGTGCAGTGTTGCTGTCTGCTAGTGAGCAGCCAACCCCGGGACACATGTGCTTCTAAAGGAACAGATAAAATAGCCACACATGCCCCCCATATTATAAATGGGAGTTAGTACTTTGGGATTTGAGGATGAAAAGTGTTCTATAAAATGCCACTTCTTGAGATGAGCATGGGGAGGTCAGCATGGACCCAGACTTTATTACAATGCTTTCCACTCACCAGTAATTCAATCACTGGTAAATTTGATCTCCCAGTTTAATCTGATAAAGACCTTATAAGCCAAATTATTTGTATTAAAAAGACACAAGTGACTACCCTTTAATGGAATAAAGGGTATTGCTGACATTAGGCAAGTGGCTAAGCTGTACTGCCTGGTATTGCATGGTGTGTGTCCTGGAACTGGGGGCTCTGTACCCCACTCTAGGCTGTTGTGACTCAGTTTCCCTGGCTTGCAGCTCCCACTGGATCAGCTTTCTCTCTAGAACTGATTGAGCCGGCAACTGGAGAACTTGCTTGTCACCTTTTCAGCCCTAGAGTTTCCCAGCACAGACTCTTTCTCTCTAGGTTCACCTGTGTTTGTAAAAACAGAATCAACCCCAAACTGTCTGTCTTCAATGTTAGGATTAACAATTCCACTGGACCATATGAAGTTCAGTAAAAAGAAGTTTAATGAATAAGCATGCAGTACCGGATTATACTCAAGAGTGCAAAAATGAAAATAACATAACCAATAACGCATTCCTATCTGTACTTGGATTCTCCTGATTTAGGCTTATCCTAATCCAGGTCCAAGGGTATTTCAGTTCATGTCAAAGCCAGCGATGGAAAAACCTGGCTGGGTATCAGTTTTAGAGTTTCCAGAAAGCCTTACTTCATAGTTCCTTTGACCCAGCCCTTCTCTCGCTGGTAAGATCTGATGATGCAGATGAAGCTCAACCAGCTGATCTCAACCAAATCTGAGGGATTTCAAGATTCCACTCTTTGTCTTGTCTCTCCTATTAAATACCTTTCCGGGGTCCTACGTGTGACTTTCCCGCCCGGTGGCTGTGTGCTTCCAATCGTGTCCACTGGAAGGCCTCCATTTGCAAGTCAATGGGCTCTGGCTAGTGTCTGCAGTGAATACGCATTCGGCATGATTTTGCATTTCTCTCTTGTATGAAGTGAGTTTCCAGTTCTCAGCTTTCACATTACATGCATGTTTACCCTTTACCTTTACATATTTGTTAGACCTATAGTCTACATGTAGCCTAGTATCTCCTTATGACAGTGTGGTTAGCACCATTTTGAACATCCCCTGCCCAAGGGATCCGGTATTCATTCACAGCTGGGTGGACTGGAAGTGTTTGTCCAATGTGGGAACAAACAACTTAACACTTGGCCACTGTAACCCATGTATGCCCAAGTAGCCGGGTCTGCACAGGCTGCCAAATCCTGGCTTTACTAGTGGTGTTGAGGGTTTTGCTATTGGTGTCAGTGGCTGAAGGATTCTGTTCATGGTGTGACTCTTGGAGAACAGCAGCTGCTGGTAGCTTTGTGGTCTGTCCTCTTGTGCCTTCCACCTCTTCTGGGACTGGTAGCTCAGTATTGTCTGGAAGACCCCAGGTTTTGAGACTGAATGTTACCTGTCTGGTTTGCCCACTGTTCTTTCAACTGTTCACTGCTTGCCAGGTCTGTCCTTTGGGCAGAACATGTCTGTGTGTGGCTGAATGCGCCAAGTATGTCTTGGCGTATTTCCGTGGAGGACCACAGAAACCAGAAGCATGGAAGGCAGGCTAGAGATGCAGTGCTGAAGGAGTTAATGACAACGTGGTCACCCAGTTCTTTTCCTTCTACCCTCTTCTCCTTGTCTCTCACATCCTTCTGTTCCACAGACAGGTCTCTCCTTCCCAACTGCAATCTGATGAGCTGATAAACCCTGGCCTTCCGAATCCTGCATTTCCGCCAGCTACTGAACACCCACCCCGATAAGCTGATGCCTTGCACCACCTCTCCAGCGGGGAGCATCCGTAACCTGAGTCAATCTGGAGTTCGTATGCCATGGTGCAGGATTACAGGATAGAGTTACCGTACGAATCTCAACGGGGCTCTGACTGGGCACTGGCAGTAACAGAGAGACCGATTTGGAGCTGGGGGTTGATAGGTTAGGTCTCCCAACCCTGACCTGTTCCAAGTTAGGACCATATTGCAGGAATGTGGGGATAGCCCCAGCTCTGTGTCTGCTGACAGCTCTCTAGCACAGACTGCTGGGGATAGATGCAGAGAGGGCTGATCCACCGTTAGGACTTTCTGGGCTCTACTCCCAGACCTGTCAGTAGGTGCAGAACCTGCTTCAGTCCAGCCCCAGCCATTGGAGTTGTAAGATAGTGACAGCAGCTCGTCTGCAGGGGCAGGATTTTCTAGTGGGCTGATTCCCATTAGCCTCAATGGTTGAGCCCCTACTGCCTGTGACCCCTTTCCAAGCAGGCAGCTACACAGTGGCTGCTGGGGAAGGGCTGATTTACACGACAGGGTAACACATGGCAAGGGATGATGCCAGTGCTGGCTCTAGTGTGTTTCAAATGGTCATGTAGACAAGCTATCAGGTGTCTGTGTTAGCTCTCTGCAGAGTCTAGGGCTAACCTCAATTAGCTAACAGTCTTTCCGCAAGAGCCTTTTAACACATTAGCGAACACATGCCCAAAGGACATCATCCTTTACTAGGTGTTAACCCCTCATGTAGTCAAGCCCCTAGCATTTGGAAAAGGGTCACCAAGGAATTACCCAGGAAGCAATGGAAGGGAGCTGAAGAAAGGAGATCTTTCCAGCAAAGAAAAGTTTTACACTGCCTCCAGAACATGCTCAGGCGGGATTCCAGGGGAAGGGAGTTCCTTGGGCAGCAACTGAGAACTCTTCCCTCCAGGCCCTTGTCGTACAGACAATATTATAGGCTGGTGGTACCTGTAGAGGAGAGCTCCTGGCTTGAAGGTGTCTCTGTTTAGCAATGCAAAATCGCTAAATCCCTGTGAAGGTTTAGACTTGGGTGTATATTAAATTGAAAGGCTGAACAGTTCCCTCTGAAGTGGAATGCTACTGCACTCTGCGGGATTTGAATCTGGATCTCAACTTGAATGTTGCCAGAGCCCCTATCTCTGTACTGAGCTGATCTAATATCCCACAAGTCTGAACTTTGGGACAATCTCCAACTGGTACTGAATCTTGCAGCCTGTAAAACGAGCAGGGAGAACTGATTTCTTTCAAAAAGTGAGGCGGGGTCCTAAGCTGTGGGATCTTGCTGGGCTGGAGTACAGAGCTCCAGGGCCACCAGGTTCAGCGAAAGGAGGGTGCCACAGTGGGCCTGCTCTTCTTTTTCACTAGTGACAAAGGAAGACTAAAACATTACAGAATTCTAAACATTAACAACTTCATTAACAATTCAGTTTCTAATAAAAACAAGTTTTAAACTATCATTTCTGAAGCTGAACATAAGCAGTGCCATACTGGGTCAGACCAATGGTCCATCTAGCCCAGCATCCTGTCTCCGACAGTGGCCAATCATGGTGGCTTGGGAGAAGCACCCAACAAGTCACAATGGGGGATCCATTCCCTGTTGTTTTCCCCCAGCTCCCGTCATGTTCTCTGATCCTGTCTGGCTAATAGCTGCTAATGGACCTATCTTCCAGAAACTTGTTGAAACCTCTTTTAAACTCAGCTATAGTACTGGCCCTTACCACAGCCTCTAGCAGTAGATTCCACAACTCAATTATACGCTGAGTGAAAAAATATTTTCTTTTATTTGCTTTAAACAAATAAGTTTAAAACTTATGAGTTTCCTGGAGTGTCCCCTAGTTCTAGTACTAGCTGAGAGGGTAAATAACTGCTCCTTGTTTATTAGTTCCACACCACTCATGATTTTATAGACCTCTATCGTATCTCCTCTCAATCGTCTCTTCTCCAAGCTGAAGACCCCCAACCTACCAAGCCTCTCCTCATACGAGAGCCCTTCCATGCCCTTGATCATTTTTGTTGCCCTTCTCTGCACCTTTTCTAGTTCAGCTATAACTTTTTTGAGATGGGGCAACCAGAACTGCACACAATATTAGAGGTGCAGTCGCACCATTAAGTTGTATACAGGCATTACAACATCCTCCGTTTTTTCTCTATCCCCTTCCGAATAATTCCTAACATTCTGTTTGACTGCTGCTGCGTACTGCACTGTGGATTTCATTATATTGTCCACAGCCATCCCCAGATCCTTTTCGTGAGTGGTAACTCCTAGCTTAGTACCCAGCATTGTGTATGCAGAGTTTGGATTACTTTTCCCTACTTGCATCCCTTTGCACTTGTCCACATTAAATCTCATTTGCCATTTAGATTCCCAGGCACCCAGTGTCGTAAGGTCCTGTTGCAGTTCCTCACAGTCTGCTCGTGTTTTAACTACCTTGAATAACTTGGTGTCTGCAGATTTGATCACCTCACTCTTAACACCCTTTTCCAAATCATTAATGAATACGTTAAACCACACCGGTCCCAATACAGATCCCTGAGGCACACCACTTTTTACATCTCTCCATTGTGAAAACTGATCATTTAGTCCAACCCTTTGTTTTCTATCTTTCAACCAGCTTCTGATTCATAGTAAGACACTGTCTCCTATCCCATGACATTTTAATTTTCTGAAGAGTCTCTCATGATGAACCTTATCAAATGCTTTCTGGAAATCCAGGTACACTATATCTACGGGGTCTCCCTTGTCCACAAGCTTATTTACACCCTCAAAGAGGCTGTGGTGCGCCCCCTGCTGAAGAAACCATCGTTGGATGTGGACGCCCTCGCCAGCTACCGACCTGTCTCTAACCTTCCCTTTTTAGGGAAGGTTATTGAGCGGGCAGTGGCGCTCCAGCTCCAGGGTCATCTAGATAATATCGGGCTCCTTGACCCGTTTCAATCTGGGTTCCG
>QEPC01000381.1:1753463-1801694 GCA_003113815.1 Sphenodon punctatus
TTTTATATACCACCAGCTTTATTGATTTGTTTTATGGTTGTATTTTAAATGTTTTAAATGTTTTTATTGTTGTAAACCGCCCCGAGCTGCTGTGCAGGATGGGGCGGTATAGAAATCCAATAAATGAAAATGAAATGAAAATGAAAAAATTCCAACAGGTTAGTGAGGCATGATTTACCTTTACTAAATCCGTGTTGACTCTTCCCCATTAAGCCATGTTTGTTGACATGCCCTGTAATTCTGTCCTTAATGATGGTTTCCACCATTTTGCCCAGCACAGACGTCAAGCTTACTGGTCTGTAGTTTCTAGGATCGCCTCTGGATCCCTTTTCAAAAATCGGGGTTACATTTGCCACCCTCCAGTCCTCAGGTACAGTGACAGATTTTAGTGACAGGTTACAAATTACTAACAGTAGGTCTGCAATTTCATATTTGAGTTCCTTCAGAACTCTGCCATCTGGCCCTGGTGACTTGTTAGTATTCAGTTTGTCAACTTGCCCTAGAACATCCTCCAACATCACATAGTGGATGGTGGTTGAAAGGGCCCCCTAGTGGCATTCTGTTTGGGTCCGAACCTCTGGGCGAACCTGGAGGTTTCCCGGCCTCAGCTATTGTTGGCAGGCTGGGGGGCAGTGGCGAGAATGAGGCCTCCCTCTTCAGACTTGCTGGTTTTGCTCTGAGGCTTCCTTTCTAAGACAGGAGCCTGCTAGGAGGAAGCAGGATCAGTTATGTCTGAGACAGAGGAAGTTGCAGTGCATCACCTTCGCTTAGCCACAGTGCAACCAGATGGGGTACCCCACACCTTGTTTATAGACACATTCCCATTCCCCAGCGCTGCAAGCTCACACTCCCTTCTCCCTGTTGCTGGACACTGCAGCAAGGAAGGGGAGGGAAGGCTGGAGACTGACAACGCTAGGAGCAGTGACAGTAAGGTGAGGAAGGGGACTCCAGGGAAGGGGACTCCAGGGATAGGGAAGGGGGAGCAAAGGGAAGTATGGTTCTGGGGGTCCTTAACTCACCGTTTTACTACTGCTCCCCCCTAACAGTGGATCCAGAGTCTAACAGTAGGAAAGGGGGGGGGGGTGGCGCAGATCCCGGAGATGGGAACAACCTTTGTTACTGCCCAGAGTAGGGAAGGAAGGAGCAGGATGGGGCTTCAGGAGATCAGGACATGGGCCTATAAAGGCCCATGGGGCTCAAACCTGGGTCTCCTAGCTTGGAGGTGTTTGCTCTACCTGGTGATCCACCAAAGGCTGAACAGTAATGTTGGCCTGAGCCTTGAAAAACCCCTATGCTAGCACCAGTCTGGCTAAGCTTGACCTTTGCGTGAATTGGCCGGCCTAGGTTACATAACTTGCAGGTGTCCTCCTTGCTCCCTTCCTGTGCAGCATGACTGCCTTGGCCCTCTCTGCCTTGTTGTTGTGTGCTTTGCCCTGCCCCTAACCTGCCCCTTGCTTCCTAGTCGCAGAGCCTGCCCTTGTCTTTCCTACCAGCTCCTGCTTCCTATTCCGGTCTTGCCTGAACTCTGTCATCACCTGGTTGTTGTGCTGCTCCTCTCCTGTGCCCTTCTTAGACCCTGGCTCTGATACAGGCTCCCCCCTTGGCTTTCAATCCTCTGTACCATGCCCGAGTGCTGCCAATGGATCTGCCTTCCTGCCATGTCACCCTGTTGAACTTGACCTCTGGCCTGAGTCCTGATGCTGCCTTTTGCTTGCAGTCCTGTCGTGTTTGCTTGATTGGACCTGACCTTTGACTCCTGGCCTTCTTGTTTATGCCTAGCCACAATCTCAAACCTAACAGAACTTGATAGTCGTGATGCTGCAAAGACCACCTATTACCTGGTCCTTACAGAACCACCCCCTTTAGCAAAATTCATGTTGTGTGTTTGCTTAACTGGAGTGTTCCCTGTTCAAAGAAGAGCATCCAGACTGAACTGTGTGGAGCTTTGTGGGAAAGCGCAGGGGGCTGATAAGCGAAGAGAGTGTCTAAGGTTTCTAGCTGCCAGGGATAAGATGCCTCCTGTGCTTGGCCTGCCCCATATTTCTCCCGCTGCTGCTTACCAACCTCACCTCATGCCAGGAGCTGGCAGAGAGCGTGGAGAATTTAGCTCATTTGGAGGGATGAAGAAGCAGGTCATTGGTCTGTTTAGTCTGGTATCCCATGTTGGAGAGGGGCCAGTGCCTCGTGCATCATAGAGAGGCCAGCCCCCTCGTCTTCACCCATCACACAGCTGTGCAGTCTGTACATAAGAGACTCCTCCCTGCCCCTCCAGTGACTGGATGTGCAGAGGCTGCTAAAGGAGTCCTAAACTTTCCACATCTGTCAGAAAAAGGAACACTGATCTTGTGTCTTTAGTCTGATCCATGGCTGTCCCTTCTGTTAACCAGCATCTGGCTAACTCTGTATAGGCAGAATTGATTGCAGGATGATTTGCTTCAGATGAGAGTGCTTTGAAAGGTAGAACTTAGACTGGAGTGTGCGTGAGAGAGAGAGAGATGATTCTGCCTGTGCAGCAGCTCACTACTTTCACAGTCACCTTGGGCACTAACCGAGCATAACCTCGGCAGGAAGAGAGGAGAAGGGCCTTCAGGTAGCAATTGTCTTCTCTGGTCCGTGGCATTTATGAGCTGAGATGCATACCAATCCTTTCTGAGATTTAAAGAGGGCAATGCCCCCTCTCTGCTGAAGGAATGCCTGCGTAGCAGCAGGGGTGGGTACTATTTTGCTCTCTGTTTTGGGAAAATCCACCCACTGAGGCCAATCCTAAAGCTCTCAGTGACCCAAGTGATGATAGATCAGGGGGTCTTGTGTGGCCAGACATAGGAGAACCCCAAGAGAGCTCAAATTCCAGACCTTGAAGAGGGCAGTCGGGTGGGAATCGGTCCCTGGCACCTTTGTGGGTCCCACTCGAGGTGAATGGATCTAATCTGCTTCCTGTTCTATGAAGTTGGATAGGTCTCTTGGAGAACAGCTCTACTCCTCATCCCCTTAACTAAGCTTCAGGTCCAGCAACAGTGAGTGACGGTTTGGGGGTATCTGTCATCCTGAGTCTCCTCATACAGGCATGCACTGTAAGGTATTCCGGCAGCCTCCTCCCGCTGTGTTTAATGAACCATCTGATTTGGCTGGCAGCCGCGGAGACAGGCCCTCAGGGCTATTTATTTCTTTATTAAAGAATAACCACTGACAGGAGATGTGCATGCATGCAGTTGAGAGGGAGCAATATTTTCATATTTGTCTGCAGAGAAACCCCTTTTTCGGCTCTCATCATATGCTGTGCTAGCCCTGGGCAGAAATGGCTAACTGGGAAGCCCCAGTGCACAGTGGGGCTCCTTGGTAAGGATGGAGAGATCAATTCATCCCTGGTGGAGTTCCAACTACATTAAAGATAAAGGCATCTTCTGAGTGCATTGTTTCTCTTTCACCAGGAATTGATAATAGCCTACTGATTAAGCTGTTGAACTTGTTCCTGAGAGGCTAGGGTTTAAATCCCAATTCAGTCATAAAGTCATTGGGAGGTTTTTGGCAAGTCATTGTGTCTAAGCCTCAATTTTCTGTCTGTAAAATGGGAATAATAATAACCTACCTCACAGGGTTGTAGCAAGCATTGTAAAGCACTTTGAACTCTGAAAGTGCTATAGAAATTATGACTAATAATCACAGCCCACAACATCTTAGAGCTCCTCACTGGTCTATTAAAAAGGGCCACTGGCTTATTTGACTCCATTACTATTTATTTATTTATTGGCTCATTTTTACCCCGCCCTTCTCTTCTAAAGGAGTCTCGAGGCAGTTTACACACAAACAGTAAATACATTTAAAATTCATAAAATCAGAAATTCATAAAAGATTTCGAACTACCCAAACCTAGGTCTGTAAAATAAATAAACCCAACCCCACATAAGTTAACCCAATCCTCCCTCCACCCTGCCAAATGCCTGGCGGAAGAGCCAGGTCTTGCAACGCCAGCAAAAAGTGAGGAGATCGGGCTAAGGCGAAGCTCCACTGGGAGAGTGTTCCACAGCAATGGGGCACCTGCTGAGAACACCCTTCTGTCCGTGCAGACCCGTCAAAAACACGGGACCTTCAGAAGGGCGTGCCCATACGGCCGGGGGCCACCCCGGAGCCCAGGAAGTGAGGCGGTCCCTCAGGTAAGTAGGACCTAGGCCGTGTAGGGCTTTATAGGTCAAAACCAGCACCTTGAATTGGGCCCAGAAGACCATTGGCAGCCAGTGCAATGCTTGGAGCACTGGTTGAATGTGCTTCCTACAGCCCGTCCCCATCAGGAGATGGGCCGCCGCATTTTGCACCAGCCGCAGCTTCTAGACTGTCACCAGAGGCAATCCTACGTAGAGCGCATTACAGTAGTCCAGCCTCGAGGTGGCGAATGCATGGATGACATGAGGCTTAGTACTTCCTCTTGATGTCCCATAGGCTGCTTGATTCTTCCAGAAATGCCCAAAAATGCTGGTTTTCCATCCAAGAGCAACAGTTAATGGGACATAGGAGGATTATGTCCCTTTAAGACCATGCTTGTTTATCATCTCAGTCTAGCCTTGCAGACAGACAAGTTGGTACATTTGCCCTGTGTAGCAAGGTGCAGCCTTAGGATAACACTGTTCCTTTAAGAGAGCTTTCACCAGACAGGTTACAGGTGCTAGTGAAATTCCAGGTGCTGTGCAAAGCAGAGGACAGCTCCTGATGTAAGGCAGCTGTGCTTGGGCGTGGCTGAGCCAGCCCAGGGCTTGAAAGCCTGAACCAAGCTGAGTGTAGGGGAACTTGGAGGAGAGGCAGGAGTTGTGGAGAGCTCTGCTTCAGACAGGGAGCCGCTTGAAAGCAGCAGAGGGTAGCTAGAGACTATTGGAATGAAAGGAGCTGGACTTGGGCTCCCCACACCACCAGTTCAGAGGGAGTTGTCTGGACTGGGAGCATTTGTGGGTTCCGGGGGGGGGGGAGTGTGCCGTGCTTGGCCGACAGACACTGTGAGTAGTGAGACATTCAAAGGGACTGCCCTTTATCAACTTGGAGGGCTGGATTGCATATGCAAGGACTGGATGAATATAGAGACTGAAAATACTGTTGGGACATTTGCATAGAGAGTAACGGATGGTGATGCTAATTCCCTGAGGAGAGTGACCATGTTGGGCTGGATCTTGACCAGACACCAGGAAGGCAGACACTAGACTTTCCCAGACTATGTGTTGGGTCCCCTGGTGCGGTCGTGTCACCGGACGATGAGTTCATAATCCGAATTGATATTTTATATCCTTTGTATGTTTTTGCTGCTGTCACTGAATTATATTTGTCTCAAAATGGGGTCAGACAAGCAGAAAGCTTGGAAACCGATAGTTTGCAGCTAAGCCAGGAAGCGCAAGCTAGCTATGAGACTGTTGCTCTTGGCCTTATACAGAGTGTGCCTACTGCCTAACTAAAGAGGCGTGGGGGATACTTGCCAAATATTGGTTTCCAGATGTTTTCAATGGCATTGGACTTCCATCGGGAAAACATAAAAGAGACTTGGCAGAGCCCAACCGTCCCACAATACATGTTTCTAGAAATGCCCTTCTTGTCCCGAGATAAAGAAGAAGAATTAGTCTGCTTAGTTACACTATATATAATTTAGAAAGTAGAAGAACCAACCAAATGAGTCCATTCAGAAGGTAATGTGGAAAAGAATACTTGCATAGGAATACATCGTTGCAAAAATGGCCATGGTGAAATATTTTTTCCACACTTGTTGCATTTTTTTTTTTTTTTTTACAAGTTTCCCCTAGGGAAAAAAAAAATCCTCTTGTGTGCACGTTTAGCACATGGTTTGGGAGATTGTCATTTGGGTTACGCTTATCACCTGAAGTGTTTTCATAAAAATGCAACAGAGATTTGAAGGTACAAATTGTCTATACTGATGATGATGTGATCTGTGACCATACTATGGAAGAGCATAGCTCCAGAGATTCCTAGAAAGAACTCCTACAGCAGGGCTAAAGTTAAAAGAATAAAAATGCATATTTTGTGTTGGAGAATTAATTTATCTGGGAGAAAGGTTGATAAGAAAAACGGGTACAACTAGCTCCCAGTATGGTTAAGATGATTACCAATACGCTAGCCCCAACAGATATTAGTTATATAGCACAAGCAAGTGCCTGACCCTGAACAGTCATTAACTAGAGACAGGTCCTTGCCCCAGGGGCTTACAGTCCAAAGAAGGGATACAAAATCTCCTAGGAATGGTAAATTTTATTCTGAAGCTTGCATTAAAGCTTTCTGATAAAACAGGCAGCATGGGAGTGCTCCTGTGCCAAAATGCCGTATAGAGAATCCTAATAAGGAATCTTGACTGTAAGAAAAATGATAGAGAAACAAAATATTATGATGGGGGTAATCGGAGCTTCAGCTATTGCAGAAAAATGCCAATGCACGCATCTTGGATGGCAAAACGTGCTCACAAAAGGCAATGGTCTGTCTTGAAGCAACTCCCAAGTCCTACAAGGTTGTCCTTCATAGAGGACAAATGGAAGGAACAAGAGATACCTTCAGCACATCCCAGGAAAAAAAGAGGAAATTCAGGCAAGCAATGAAACTGTAGCAAAGAGACAGAGTTCAATTCTCCAAGGACTGAACCAGAAATGATTATGGAAGAACAGTCTGCAACCATGAATAGGCAGGATACCACAATGTTCAGACTTCAGAGTTGCTACCCAAATGCAGGAGACTGCAATGGACCTCTCAAAGACTGATTTTAAAAAGTTTGTGTGTGGAAGCTTTTTCACTTGTGTCTTACTGATTTGCTAATGTTTGTATTCAATTTGTTCCTTTTTTGGAAAGGGGAGAGGTGAGGATGACATGTCTTCAAGAGACATATTTGTTATCTGCCCAGTGTAGCCTTGCAGGCAGACAAGTGGGTATGTTTACCCTACAAGGTGCAGACTCCTCCAGACGCCAAGAGAGACGGACTCTAGATGTGGAGTTAGTTTTATTCATAACTTTTTCCAAAATGGAGTCTGGGTTACACCTTTTAGTAAAGATCTATCTTCCCTCAAGCTAACCTCTCTCTCTCTCTCTCTCTCTCTCTTGACTCTTCTTTTAGAACCTCCCAGACCCTACAGGACATAGGGTGAATGTTCCTGGCTTTTATTGTTTGAAGCTAGACAGCTTCCTAGACAGGTATTCTGGTAGCTTGGGACCGATGAAGCAAATACCATGCTCTATAGGCCCAGGTTCTGCTGTCCCATATACCTGAGTAAATCCAGACTGACTCTGTTGACTTTATTGGAACTACTCTGGATTTACTCTGGTACATCTGAGAGCAGACACTGGTCCTCTAGCCTTATTGTATTGTTTCTTTTATCTCTGATTTTCCCCTCAAGCTGATAGTGACCAAAAGTCACAGCAATCTTCTGTCTGTTGTTTCCTGTATGAAATGAATGTTTGGCTTTGTCTGCTTGTGTGGATGCAGAAATATCTTTCTCAAATGCTACCATTGGAGCTGGTGCCAGCCGGCTTCCTCTTTGGAAGGCCCAGCATAGGGGCTTCGGATTGAAGGGGCAATCAATCAATCAATCAATCAATCAATCAATCGTCTTTATTGTTTGACCAATGGTCATCAACAATTCAATTCTACAACAGTAAATACATCCATGCAATATAATATCTAACTTAGCCCACAAAACTGGGCTAATAATAAAACATAGCAATAAAAGTGGGTACAGGTAACCTGCTCCCACAAAATATACCTAAACCACAAAAACTTTAACCCAAGACAGGGAGCATTAGCACCGGGCCCCCCACTAGATATCTCTTTCTAAATACCCCAACTTTATCTCCCCCAGTGTCTCATCCCTGATGGTTATTTGCTCTCCAAATGCCTTCTTCTAATTTGGAGGGCTTTCCAGCAAAAATTGGCCACCGCTCAAGTAATTTCTGAATCATAGGGGCTGAGGAGTTGCTTCAGTAAAGCACAGTTAGAACAACACCCCCGCGCTCTCAGAGCCCCCTGTAGATATTGCATCCTTGGGCCGACAAGCATAGGGCAGTCCAAGAGTATATGAGCTGGGGTGTCCACCTCTCCCCTATCGCACAGTGTGCACAGCCGCTGGGCGTAGGGGGTGCCCCTATATCGCCCTTCCAGGAGGGCCGATGGAAATCGATTACATCTCATTTTGGCAAAGGCTGACCTTCTGCCAAAGTCCGGCCACTCATATTGATAGTGCGGCCTGGAGTCCAATGACGAAGGGGCCATAAAGATGACCTGGGAAAAGTAGGCAGTCGGGGGTTCCTGCAGGCTGGAATGATACCATGTTGGCAGGAAGTGATGAGGGCATGGATGGATACTGGATGGTACCTGCCAATTGGACACTTTTCCTTGGCCTATGAAATTAGCCTTGTGAAACAGGCCAATGGTACTGGTCTGCCAACAGAAAGAGAAATGTCATAGGGTGCCTGACATTTGTGTCCTGTAAGGATAAAAGTGGGAGAGGGTGCCATAGGTTCCCCTCTCCATCTCCCAGTCTAACAATCATTCATGAAGCCTTTTGGGTCTCTTTCAGACTACAACTTTCCAGTTGCCTCTCAGAAAGCCCTGCCCAAAGGAAATGGGACACAGGCCAAAGATAACTGGGAAACGGACACCATTCAGCAGTCATCGGATCCTATTGAGCCCAACCCTTATGCGCCTTCCCCCAGTGCCCTTGAGGAAGAGGAAGGGCTACTCCCTATTAACCAGACCAAGGGAAGGCCTCAGAGCATCCAGGCCTACTGGCCAAAAGTTGAATCTTCAGAAGCAGCTGGTCAAGAGGACTCCTTATTCTCCCGCCTTTTCCCCACAGCCACCAACAGAGTGGGTGCAGCAACAAAGGCACCTGTAGACGGACAAGAGGAGGACTCCGCTCCTGAACACCCATCCTCAGGTTCTGATCTAGGGAGCAGCATGGGGCCTAGTCTTCTGCCTGTATCCTCCATTTTGTCAGCCACCCCTGCTGGATCTCAAGGTGTCTCAGAGTACACTTTCAAGGTGACAACAGGAAATGGAGTGACTATGGGAGGAGCAGGAGTGGAGCTAGCGGAGGCCACAGTTCCTGTGGAATTCACAGAGGTCACAGCAGGAGCTGGTGCAGCACCAGCAGGGACCACAGTGAGAGAGGAGCCACTAGAGTCCACAGCAAGAACAGAGCTTATAGAGACCACAGAACTAACTGGAATGCAGCTAACAGAAGAGGCCCTGAAGATCGCACCATCTCATGGAGATAGTGTCTCAATTACTGGGACTCTTTCTGGGAGCTCTAGGGGTCCAGAAAGCACCAGCTCATCAGCATCTTCTTGGGACTGGACTGACAGACCTGCTCCGACTCCCACTTGGAACATCACAAAGCTGGTCATGGCAACTGCAGTGACAGAACGGAGCTTTTCCTCACAAACCGGGGATGCCCGCATGGCTGTGCTGTCGACAGAAATGCCTTGGAGCTCACCGCAGGTAACACCCACTGTGAGGAATGAAGGGAAGCTGATAACGGTTGGGGATTTATTTATTTATTTCAATATTTTTATACCGCTCCTTCCCTTCCAATGGTGTTCAGATATTAACCCTTCATCCCTTGCATCCCTGTCAGAGGCTCCCATAGACAGGCTGATGGTATAATTGCAGGGTTCTCTCAAATAGTAAACGCAGCAGGAGGGTGAGGCATTCTCTCTACTGGAGCATGTCATGGGTGTGCCTCAGATACTGTGGGGTTGCTTTGCCAAGAAATCCTTATGTAGAGTTTAGTTTCTGCCATAGTGCTTGCACTCATCTGGGCAAACCAATCTCTTGGCTGCCAACAGTATAGCAGGGGTTAAAAGCAAGCTCCCAGTGAGCCCCAGTATACGTTTCTGCTGCAACATAAGAGCTACAAATGGCATTGGACATCTCCTGAGGTGAATGGGGAGAACGCTACTCTCCTAAATGCTGCCATTGGCTGTCTTCCTGGGAACAAGGTGGCAGTGCGTTGAAAACTGCTGAAGAATTGTAGGCAATAGCTTTGGGGTAGCCCATGCAGTGGACTTGGCTTTGGGATCTGACAAGACTTCTGCAGTGTAGTGAATGTTTCTGTGGGCTCTGATATAAAAATTTGAGACCAGGATCCAGAGCTCTTCACCACAGGCCAGTCCATTTCAGTGATGTTCAGATTGATGATGAGGTGGTGGAAAGTCATTAGCACCTGATGGCTGCGAGCTGGGCTTTTAGTTGCTGTTAAAAACTCCGTTTTGACCTTCCTGGTAAAGGTGGTGGTGTGTGGTCACTGGTTGGAGTCTCTACTGACATAATATCCAAGCCACCACAGGAGTAACCAAGGCCTCAGCTCAGGGTGGGACACAGGCCCCTTGAGCTCCATGCCCTCTGAGCCCCAGGCCCCTTGTCCTCACAGGCCCTCACACTGACTCTTCTGCGGCTCGTGATGACCACAAGCCCCCTGCTGTAACCACCACAAGGCCCAGGAGTTCCCCGGTGCTAACCGCTTGCTGTCACCCTGCGGAGCTTGGGAGTCCCATAAAGGGGCGTGTGTCAGCTCCCATGAGTTCTGATTGGGACTGAAATCCTGAAATGCAAATGGGGAAGACTTTTCCCTCTGGTTATGTCAATGCTGGCTTCTTCCGTAGATCTTGTCCATACAGAAGTTATGTCCCAGATTAATTGTTCTGTGCCTGTCTACAGGTATGGCCTGTGTTTAGAGCATTGCCAATTACTGCACTGTAAACTTAGTGATTTGGCACACTTCCCAGCCATGTTTGTACATAAGAGCTCTGCGCATCATTTCATGGTAACAAGGTGTGCGGGCACCTTGGGCTACCCACCAAATACAGCACTGGGGAGATGAGCCCATAGAGAGGATCTAGCTGACAGCAAGGGGGTTGTACTGAGCACTTAAGCTCTTCTAATCCTCAACTTCATTTGGTGGAGATCCTAGGAGAGAGGTGTCTGCATCCCACAAACCAGCATTGCAGTTAGCATTAATTCTCCCCTCCCACCTCTATTGTGCAGCTCCGTGTAAGGGTCAAGGAAGGAGTGTCTCTTCTCACCTTCAGGGGTGGTTCTGGTAAGGTTGGGTGGAAGCCCATTCGTATAGCAGTGCCCTGGGAGCCCAGGCAACTCTAGTTGCCAAGTACCCATGAGAAGAAAAGGTTACTTTCTGTGCAGATGTCACAGGGACAGGTAACCCCTCTCCATCCCATCACCCTGAATCTAGGCAGGACATCCCCTTCGTGCAGGGCTTACATTCCCAAGAATCCAAACTCTTGCTCGCTCAGTATATGGCGAGATCCCCTCGCACCCTTCCCTTAAACTCCCTCTACCTGCAGCAGGGAGAGAAACTGCCTTCTGTTTCCAAAGCATTTCAGTCTCTGTATGGGTCTTGTTTTTCCAGGTGATCTGCAAAGACTGGAGTAACCTGGCAGGGAAAAACTACATCATCCTCAACATGTCCGATAACATCGACTGTGTGAGTGTTTTGCCTTGCCGTCACAAGAGACTTGGCTAGAATGAAAGAGAAGGGGAATCCCTATTATGGGGTGCTGCCTTTGTTGCTCAGGGTAGCCAGACTGTTTCTAAGAGCAATTGAACCTAGGGTGCATGAGACTTTCTCCAGCACAGATCCTAGTGCCAGAGCTGCCCTGACAACGTTGCAATCTCTGCACTTATTTCTCATTCCCTTCTTTTTCGGGGTGAGGGGAGCAAGGTAAGTGAGTGCGATGTGGTAGCACACGAGTCCTGTGTTTAGATGTGAATCTTCAACCCATGAAGTCTCTGCCCTAGATTTGCAGGTGGAGCTCTAAAAAGGGGCCTGCATTGTTTGCCTGCTCACCCACAATTGCTTTGCTTTGTCTTTTTGGGTGTTTTTAAACGAGATGAGGCGGGGTGGGGGCTCTGTAATCAGTGCTGGAGGCGGGTGTGTGGGCGTGTACTTTAAACGAGCGCCCCCCCACGCACAGCTGCCTCGTCCACGCACAGGGCACTCTGGCTTTTCCTGGAGTGCCCTGTGTGTGGACTGGGTGGACAGTGTGTGGGTCACGGGAGTGTGCACCCGTATTCAAGCGAGACCTCCTTCACATGGACAGTGAGTGTCCATGCATGGGGTGTCCTGTTTAAAAACACCCTTTCTGCCTTGGGGGCTCACTGGCCACCACAAGTGTAAAAAAAACAACCAACCAACAGAGGGTACATGTAATCCGTATGAGTTTGGGGCAAAAGGGAAACGTCTGTCCTTATTTTTGGCCTCCACAATCCTCTGCTTTTGGGAGTCAAGGTAGAGTAAAACGCCTGAGGTGCCTTCACCACCAATCACCTTGGGGATACTGCATGGTAGGTTTGCAAAGACATCATGAAAAATGCCACCATGTGATAGCCAGAGAGGCAACACTGTGGCATTGCTGCTGGGGCTGCAAGTTCAGGGCTAGCCTTGGTCAGAGGCCATAGGGTCCATGAAATGCCCTCCACTGTGGAGCCCTCCTGACTTTGCAGAGCAGTGGTGGCAGGGCGCTCTCCCAGCAGGGCCCCAAACACAATGGCCTTTAGGGCCCCAAAGAAGCTCTTGTACTGGCTGCTTCTATGACATTTTGTGTTTGTAAGCAAATACCAGATGGCTAAATGTTAAAGGGGAAGGGACTATGGGAAGGGGGAGAGACCATGGGGGTTGGTCTTGCATTTTGTTTTTGCCCTGGGCACTATAAACTAAGGACAGCCCTGTGCAGGTGGTGGTTGGGACATCTAAAAGTTCCTTTAGGACTTGTTCTCATGAACAAAGGTAGACCTCTCCTCCTCCTTTTGACTACAAGTGAAGACGTGGCTGTTCTGCCAGGCTTTTGGTGAGGGTGAAGGGTGGGGGGTCGAGGGTTATAAAAATAAAATTCAGTGACATCTCCCATGTGGATGATTTGTTTTTATATTTATTATTGTATCTTATATTGTATTTTCATATTTAATTTTATGATCTGTTAGCCGCCTCAAGCTGCTTTAGCAGGAGGGGACAGGTATAACTTATGTTAAATAAATAAATATTCCAGAAGAGTTACTCTGGGGTAGCTGCTTCCCTGTACCTCTGCTCCCATGAACTAGACAATCCAGGGATCTAAGCTCTTCACTTCCCCTGATCTCCCTGCCTGGGAATCTCAGGGGAGCTGGAGTAACAAGCTGCTGAGCAGTCCAGCGAGGCGGAAGGTGTTTTTAAATGAGACACTGCCACTCATGGCCACCCAGGAGCCACTCATCCGACCACCCATCTGAAGGTGGAGCTGGGGGGGGATGCGCACTCCCGTGAGCCACGCAGCCCCCACTCATGGCCACTTGGGGCACTTCTGAAAAATCCGGGGCAAGGCAAAAAAGTGCGTTGCAATGAGCACCCACACATCCTCGGCTTGTATGAACTGGGACTGGCCACCCATATCAGCAGAGAGGTCCCCACTCAGAGGCACTGTGGGCAGGGGACACAGTCTTGGCAAGTCACAGGAACTGGCTGGGGAGCCTGGTTCCCCAGTGCTTAAGACTGGGACATGTTGATTTCAAAGGCCAGACCTGTGGTATTCTCTCTCACTCACTCACTCACCCCCCACCCCCCAATGGTCCATGATAGGGGAAGTGTGAGGTGGCTGACCCTGGCCCACCCCCATTCTTTCTCATTTAAAAACACCTAGAGATGCTGTAAAGGATATGCAAAAACAGGAAGTTCTGAGTTTACAGCAGATTTAGGCACAGGATTACCTCCCATACAGATCACCACCCTCCCAGCACTAGGAGCCTTCCTCTCCACTTTAACCTCATTTTTTTGGGGAGGTACCTCCGCCTCCTTTATTCTGGCTTTAATCTTCTGCTCATGAGAACACAGAAGAAGCAAAGGTGAGATACGAGGTGGTATTTGCCTCCCCCAAAATGCTCAGGAAAACAAGAGGCACAGAAGTTAAGTGACTTGCCAAAGGCCATAAAGGGAGTCTGTATCAGAGCTGAGAATAAAACTGTTATCTAGGCTTCCCATCCTATGCTTTTACCCACAAGATGATCCAGCCAAAAAAAAATAGTTGTTTTATAATATTTAGCACTTGTCTTCTGCCGTTTTGTCCTCCAAGCATTTTACAAACGCCAGTCCTCATGGGAGGCAGACAAGTGTCATTCTCATTTTACAGATGGGGAAAGTGGTGGCAGAGAAATGTCCTGCTTAAAACAACAGTAGGGGTCAGTGTCAAAGTTAGACTTGCACCATGATGGTTACTAGATACTAGTCCTGTGCTCTAACAGTTAAAGCGTACTTCTCTGTCAGACCTTTTCTAACAAAGATATCCCATTGTGCTGTACCAGACACTGAGCTCTCTGCTGACCATGCAGTAATTGTGGAGGTTAAATGCACCATCTATACTTAAGCTTTGTAAAAAGCTCTAATATAGCCTGAGAGACTGGAATCCATTTTACTGCAGGTAGGTGTTCTGGCCAAGAGAATAGGTTTGGGATCTTTAGTTTCCAGCTGAATGGCACAGACGGAGGAAGGTGTCTGTTTAATGCCTTGTCTGAAGGACATCACTTCTATGACAATACATCCTCAGTAAAGCACAGAAGTGACAGGGCTGGGGTCTGATCCCCAATCCCATGGCCTTCCTGTCTCTTCCTTTGGGACTATGATAGTCCCTGGCCCCCCCTTATTGTTTCTCTGATGCTGCAGGGGATAAAGGCACATGGTTCAGAGGGCCAGTTGGCTGCCATTAAATCTCCCTTAATTGCCTCCTCTTCTTCCTTGTTATCTTGTTTACTATCTAGCGTCTGTTAACCAGACACACTACTAATCCAGTACTCATCCAGCAATCTCATAAAGCTACAGTTAATTGCAGAACCCAAAGCCCCTTGCACATGCCAGTTAAAAAGGCTCCATCACCTTGGAAATTGCCCATGGTGTGTTTATCATACTTTTATTTTTTTATATAATATATATAATAAAACAGCTTAAAAACCAGTTGTGCAAGGGGCGAGACCAAATTGGGTGTTGCAATTTATTTATTTTAAAAAAATCACTATGTAACCCCATGAATGAGATGAATTTGTTTCCCTGAAAAATTGTTGTTGTTCTTCGAGGATCTCTGCGATTCTCAGTATTGGGGATTCACTTCCTGCTCCACAGGTACCGAAAAACCTCTTGTCAGCAGTTTCCAGGCAGAAGATATCCTGGAAAGATCTAGAACTTGGTGAGGGCTCCGTCCCCCCCCCCCTCCTTTCCCGAGAAAAGCGTGGGTCCCAGATCACACGAGAGCGGGAGTACATAAAAGGGGGCGGAGCCCTCGCTGCCTCAGTTCCTTCCAACTGCGTCATGATTGGAAGACCTCCGTGCTTTTCAGTACTGTCAGTACTTTTACCTCACAGAGAAAGGCACTCTTTTCTGGTAAATTCTCGTTGTTTCAACCTAAAAGAAAATTCTCAGAAGAACTTGCGATTGGGCTCTGTCCCACCCTGTGGGGTCCCCGCCCTGGGGGGCCTACTGCTTATCTCTCCCAGGCCCACAAAGTATGCCCAAACAACCGGACTTCAAGTGGTGCGCCTCCTGCCCTGCTACACTCTCCGTGAGTGACACACATGGGCTTTGCCTGTCCTGCCTGGGAGAAGGACATAACACCCGGACCTGCTCTCATTGCGCTAACCTCTCCTCCCGAACTAAGAGGGCGAGAGCCCTGCGACTGCAGGAGCTCCTCACTAAGAAGGCGCTGCAGGTGGGCGAAGAGGGACTGCTGTCCAGATACCAGACCATCGACTTGCCGGCTCTCCCTCCAGCCGCTCCGTCCCAGCCTCAGGAAGCGGCTGCTGTTGCCTTGGCACCGTTACCCACGGTACCGGTGCCCGGTGCCGTCACCAATGCTCCCCTAGCCCAGACTCCCTTCCACTCTAAGGAGCGCCGCTCTAGGCGGCAAAGGGGAACATCACAAAAAGAAAGAGATCTCTCAGCGCAGACGCAACCGGTACCCCCCGGACTCTAGAAGTGGAGACGGTGTTCTCGGCACCGCTCCCAGTGACACAGCTGACGGGGCAGGCCTCGGTACCACTATCTCCAGTACCGCCGGCCCAGCAAGCTTCTCCCTTCCTGCATTCGACAGACGATCACCACAGGCACTCCCGATCCACCTCCCAAACCCGGCACCAGCACTCCCGCTCCAGATCGCCTCCCATACAGGAACCCTCGGAGCTGGATCTCGCCTGTGGTAGAGAGTAGACTGACCCTCAACTCCACAGGGAACCGCTTCGCTTCCATAGGGTTCAGCGGTCCCGATCCCCATGCTCCTGTTACTCTCCATACAGAGACTCGCGGTACCATCATGAGGGTTACGACTGGTACCATGGGTACGATCGCATGGACTACCTGTACCATTCCCGGAGCAGGTCGCCGTACCCTCCCATGAGAGACTTTCAGGACATGGAACGCGATTATCACCTCCAGGCCATTCGCCGATACGTACCTCCTGCATCACCTCGTGTACCTCCTACAGCAACAGTGTCCAGACCTCCACCTGACTCTCCTCCACCACGAGACCTTGTCTGTCCATCAGGGATGCAGTCAAACTAGCCTCAGCAGCTTCGACCGTCGGTACCAACGGGGCAGGCGGATCAGTTAATGCTGAATATTTCCCCTGCACAACAATGGGAGGCAAGGTCAGACCCACTGGCTGAGTCCTCTTTCCTTAATACGCTGCTTGGCATCCCACCTATAACCCATGGGGCTTCCACCTCTGCCAGAGCTCCTCTTGCCCCTCCTGAAGTGGATGCCTTGTCCGAATGCTCGGCTTCTGTATCCTCTTCGTCTTCCTTACAAGAGGAGGATGAAACCATCTCACTACCTCCCCCTGACACCATCTCTGACCCTAACCCCACCCTCTCCACTGAGGACAGTAAGACCTTTCAGGCCATGTTGAGATGGCTGATTGCTGCCCTGCCTAAGTTACCCACAAGGGTGGTAAAGAAATCACAGTCAGGACCGGTTTTTGGTATCTTGGGGTCAGGAGACTCAGGCCAGATCATGATCCCTATGCTGGACCAGCTTTTGGAACCTTCTAAGGCTGTTTGGGCGAAACCCTCCTCTGCTCCACCCACTAACAAGCTTGCAGATTCTCTGTACGCGATCCCCAGGGAAGTGGCAGCCATGTTTTATAGACACCCAGCTCCTAATTCCCTAGTCATAGCGGCAGCTTCTTTAAAATCTAGGGCAGGGGGTATCCAAACTTCCACTGCAGATATGGAGGGTAGACGCCTGGACGTTCTCGGCAGGAAAATCTTCTCCTCAGAGACCCTCTCCCTCCGAGCCGCCAACTATGGCTCAGCCCTGTGCGGTTACCAGCACTGGCTCTGGTCACAGTTAAGCAGAGCTTCCGATCACGCTCAGATCCTGACTCTCCAGCGAGAAGGCATGCAAATAGCACAATTCCAACTCACCGCTAACATGCACATTGCTGACTCAAATATTAGAGGTATGGCCTCGGCCATTACCCTCGGACGCCATGCCTGGCTCTGATCTACCGCTCTAGCCCCTGAAAACAAGACCTGCATTGAGGACCTCCCCTTTGATGGAGAAGGACTCTTTGTGGCCTCTACAGATGACACTTTAAAGAAGGTCAAGGAAATGTGTCCGACCGCTAAGTCCACAGGGGTTATTCGTTCTGTTAGAAAGAGACCGTTCTATCCACCCTCTGCTCCTTCCCCTTACCAGGCCAGACAACGTCCACAGTACTCCTATCAATCAACCAGACGTTACTCGCCCCAATATCAGCAGTCTCAGACTCCTGCTACACAACCTCGTAGGAGGTTTACAAAACAAAAGGGTAAAGGCAGATCCTCCTCAACTTCATCAGCCGGACCTCTGCCTATGCAGCGGTTTTAAGATCTCTCGGGTCAAGGGAGTTAAGCGTCCACTCACTTTCCTCAACCATCTTCGGCCCTTTTATGATCAATGGGCCGTCCTCACCTCTGATCGCTGGGTCAGGGAGATAATATCTTGTGGTTTTTCCATCCAATTCCCCACACTCCCCCCTACCCCCTCAAATACTACTAGAGGTGCAGGAACTCCTTGCTAAAGGAGCCATTGAAGAGGTCCCCCTTATAGAACACAATACCGACTTTTATTCCAGCTATTTCTTAGTCCCCAAGAAGGACAAAGGGTTCAGGCCAATTTTGGACATTCACCGTCTCAACAAGTACATTAGGAAGTTTAAGTTCCGTATGACCTCTCTCCCTATTATCTTTCTCGGTCTTCAACAAGGAGACTGGTGGGCCTCTCTTGACCTTAAGGATGCCTATTTCCACATTTCCATTAATTCTGCTCACAGAAAATACTTACGCTTTCTTGTAGGGAACCGTCATTTCCAGTACTCGGGCCTCCTGTTTGGCCTTTCTACAGCTCCGAGGGTGTTCACCAAACGTGTTGCAGTAGTCGCAGCTCACCTAAGGACAATGAAAGTAAGAGTGTTCGCATATCTGGACGACTGGCTCCTTGCTTCATCGTAGACACACTCTACTAACCCACCTCCAAGAGATACTATCTTTTTTACAGGCTCTAGGCTTCATCCTCAACCGCGAGAAGTCGCATTTGTTACCTGTCCAACGCCTTCAGTTCATCGGGGCCATTCTGGACACCCTACACTCGAAAGCCTACCTTCTTACAGAAAGGTTTCATGACATCGTCTCCACCATTTCAGCCCTTTCAGCCCGAATCACGAAGCTTGTTCGCTACTTTCTCCGCCTTCAGGGACTTATGGCTGCAACTACAGCCGTGACACCATATGCTCGTCTACATCTTCTACCGCTACAGCAGTGACTCGCGTGTGTCTACAACCTGACCCGTCACCCTCTCTCCGTGAAAATAACCATCCTGCACGAGGTCCTCACTGACCTTCTTTGGTGGACTGACCCACCTCACCTTCTTATTGGCATGCCCTTCGACCCTCCTCAGGTAGAGGTGTCCATCACTACCGATGACTGACTCACAGGATGGGGAGCCCACATGAGTCAAACCAAGGTTCACGGCCTCTGGTCTCAGGAGGAGAGCCGCCTTCACATAAATCTGCTCGAGCTCAGAGCCATCCGTTGGTCACTCAAAGCTCTCGTCAACCACATCGCAGGTCAGAATGTTTTAATCCTCACCGACAACACTGCAGCGATGTGGTATATCAGCAAACAAGGCGGTGCAAGATCCACTTGCCTCTCTCTAGAAGGACAATGAAAGTAAGAGTGTTCTCATCGAGTGCAATATTCACCTACAGGCCGTACATCTTGCAGGTCAAGACAACACGCTCGCAGATCAGCTCAGCTGGAGAGGCTCCGATGAACATGAGCGGACTCTCAATGACGCTCTGTTGAAAGACGTTTTCCATACATGGGATACCCCTGTAATAGATCTCATCGCTACACAGGAGAATGCAAAACTTCAAAGATTTTTCAGCAGAGTGGGTCGAGCTCCAGGGTTGATCTCTGATGCCTTCGCCATCTCCTGGAGTGGACCCTTTCTATGTGTTCCCTTCTGTGCCCCTTCTGTACAGGGTTCTCCACAAGATTCAGGTAGCTCGTGCCCATGTCATCCTGATAGCTCCCTCCTGGCCCTACCAACCCTGGTATCAGACACTGCAGAACATATCAGCGGACTCCATGCTTCTCCCACTGCTACCCGACGTCGTCTCTCGCAAACAAGGCACGGTCCTTCACCACGACCAATGGGCGCTCCATCTCTCCGCTTGGTTAATCCAATCCTAATGCAAGAGGCCCCCCCGGAAGTTGCCGGCACCCTACTGAACTCCCGCCGGCCCTCTACGTGAGCCTGCTATGCCGCGAAGTGGTCTTGTTTTTCGACTTGGTGCACCTCTCTTCCTTGCCCCTTAACTTCCCTCTCCATGCTTCATGTATTCAGATATTTGTTATACCTGCATGGCTCTCCATGCACGTTTCTAAAGGTACGCCTTGCGGCCCTCTCCTCTCGCCTACAACCAGAGGGAGCGGACACTCTCTTCTCTCACCCCCACTCATGAGGACCTTCTGGAGAGGTTTGCTTAACTCCTTCCCACCAACTTCTCAGCCAGCCCCGCAGTGGGACCTGAACCTCATCCTGACCAAGCTTGTGGAACCTCCCTTTGAGCCTATGGCCACTTGCTCCCTCGAGAATCTCTTGCTCAAAACAGCCTTCTTGCTTGCCATCACCTCTGCAAGAAGGGTCTCTGAACTCTCTGCCCTTCGAGCGTCCCCTCCCTACACTCGTTTCCACTGTGATAAGGTGGACCTCAGGAAAGATCCCTCGTTCATCCCTAAAGTTGAGTCTCCCTTTCATTTAAATCAGACCATCTCTTTACCTGTCTTCTTTCTGAAGCCACATTCTTCACGGGCAGAGCAGACACTTCATACTCTCGATGTTAAACGAGCCCTCTCCTTCTCCATCAATCTTACTCGACCCATCAGAGCATCAGATGCTTTATTCATTTCGTAGGGAGGCCAACGCATCCGGGTTCGTATCACGTCACAGAGACTGTCCAAATGGATCCTCCTTTGCATTCAAAGGTACTATGAACAGGAGGGAAGGACTCCCCCCTCTCACCTTCGAGCTCACTCCGCTAGGGCCGTTGCCTCATCATTAGCCAACCTTCGTGGAGTGCCTATTCTGGACATTTGCAAGGCTGCTACTTGGTCCTCAGTGCACACTTTCACCAAGCATTANGGGCCATTGCCTCGTCATTAGCCAACCTTTGTGGAGTGCCTATTCTGGACATTTGCAAGGCTGCTTCTTGGTTCTCAGTGCACACCTTCACCAAGCATTACTCCTTGGACCTAGCGGCCAGATCGAACTCAAATGTGTGTAGAGCAGTATTACAGTCTCTCTTTGATTGATTGACCTCCTTGGCACCCCCCTCCTTGAGGTATGTCACTTTACTGCTACTCACTCTCCCAATAGTGAGAATCGCGGGAATCCTCGAAGAAGAAATAGAGGTTACTTACCAGTAACTCTGTTCTTCGAGAGAGCTCTGCATATTCTCACGACCCGCCCATCCTTCCCCTCTGTCTTGGAGATACCTTAATTAGGTCTTCCAAGGACGGGATTGGAAGGAACTGAGGCAGTGAGGGCTCCACCGCCTTTTATGTATTCCTGCTCGCCGCGATCTGGGACCCGCGCTTTTCTCGGAAAGGGAGGGGGAGGAGGGACGGAGCCCTCACCATGTTATAGATCTTTCTAGGACATCTTCTGCCTGGAAACTGCTGACAAGAGGTTTTCCGGTACCTGCCGAGCAGGAAGTGAATCCCCAATACTGAGAATATGTGGAGCTCTCTCAAAGAACAGAGTTACTGGTAAGTAACCTCTATTTCCATAAACTACATCATACGTTAAAGGGGAAGGGGACATTGGCAAAGTTAGGAGGGTGGGGAAGGGTACTGGTCATGTTTGCTTTTCCTGCAGAATAATTTAGTACAGAGTTGCTAGCTGCTTTTGGTACAGTCCCTTATCCTCCTTCACTTCTCCCTCTCTCTTTCCGCCCATATCACCTTCTAGTTCAAAAGTGATAAAAAATATTTCTGATCACCTGCTTTTCAATAAACATTCTATGGGTGTTTTTAGACAAGTGCCTCCCTACCCATTACCCACCCATCATACATGTTGCAGGGCTTCATAGGGTGCCAATGTGGCCCTGCACCATGCATGATAGGTGGGTAATAGTTGGGATGGTGCTTGTCTAAAGACACCCTATATTTGTTTAAAATAAATGAAGGTATTCCTTGTACCAGGGGTAGGAAACCTCTAGCTTGTTGTCCAAATCCAGCTCAAGGCTCTCTATTTGGCCCCTTTCCAATTCTAGATTTGGCCTGTGGAACCCCAGTCCCTTATCCTCAAGCACTGAAAGTGTGAGTACAGGGAAGAGAGCAGAGGGGAGGGCATGCCCTCAGGGACAGGGGATGGATCCATGGCAGAGTTCCATGCTCTGGGCCTTCCACATCCTTTGTCCATCTTGAGCGCACCCCTTACGCGTCCCTGCCCCAACTTCAATCCAGCCTGCAGAATTTATACTGAATCAGAACATTTCAGGTCTGGAAGGGTCCTTCCTCAAGAGTCATCTAGGCCAACCCCTTGCTCCAAGGCAGGATATTGTCTGCTTACAGCATCGCAGACAGGTGCTGCTTGTCCAGCCGGGTTTTGAAAACAAGCAAGGAAGAAGATTCCCCAACCTCCCATGGCAACTTATTCCATTGCTACACTGCTCGTACAGTTAGAAAAATTCTTCCTACTGTCTGACGGAACTGTACGCCACTGCAATTTAAGCCCATTCCCTCTTGCTCTGCGTGCTGTGACTGTGGAGAACAAACATTCACCATTATTTTTGTGGCATCCTTTTAGATATTTTAAAACTACTATCCAGTCCCCCCTCTCTTTTTTTTCCCAATTGGCCTGCAAGGTTCCCACCCCTGCCTTACCCCCAGAGGTTCCAAAACTGTGGTCAAAGCCGTGGGTGGGGGGGTGTTTACACCATCTGCAAATGGGATTGCAACTTCAGTTATCAGTAGATGTGCTTTGTATATCTTTGTCACTGCTTGAGGGTCATGGGATTATATTTAAATCTCAAAATGGGGACATACGGGTAAAAGGTTTTGAACTACTGTCTTGCAAATTATATGTTACAGGTATGAAAAATGTGTGTTGTCCTTTTTGGGTGGTTAGGAAGGGAGGTCTGTGCTAGTGTGACCACTGTGACAAGGAAAGAGCCCCCGGAATCAAACTGAACATACTTTGGCCCTTTTTAAATGGGCTGCAGCTGGGTGGGGCAGTCTGTGTGTGCTCCACTGCTGGGGGTGCACACGGTCACGCACCCATCCCCCATGAATCCCCATGCACATTTAAACGGGATGCTCCCCCGCATGGATGATGAGTGTCCATTCATGAGATCGTCTCATGTAAAAGGACCTTTATGGATGGCCTTCTACCTATCTATATACTTGTTTATAATGAGCGGCTTGCTCAAGACTGAGCATGCTTTTTTTTTTTTGTAGCGTTTGTTTCTTGTGCCTTGGCCTGTGTGCATTGGTATTTTATTTTATTTTTTTAAATTAAAGACAAATGCAATGCAACTTGTAAGAGAAATCGTGTTGCCCTTCTTACAGTTTTAAAAACCTCTCACAATCTACTTTTACAGGTCAGAATATTAGTGTTCCAAAACTCTCTCACCCTTTCTAGTCTCCTCTGTCAGAATTCTCTCTCCCTTACATCTGTGTGCTCTGCGCAAGTGCTTGTTAATTTGTGCTGTATGGAGAGGAGGTAGCTGCTCTCTTGCTGAAATCCAAAAGCCCTGCGCGTTAGCCATTGGGAGGCAGAAGGAAAAAGAGAAATTACAGACGCCCCTTGATGTGAGTTGTGCTTTGCTGTCGAGTCCTCAGATGCTTCTCTGTGAAAAACAGACGCTGCCCGAGGGCAGGCAAGGCTCAGATGTTTTTCTGCTTGGTTTTGTGTTTCAAAACAAATATTTCCCAGCAACTGACTTAGCGCTGCCATCCTCCTCCATGCAAAGGGGCACTTGTCATCAGCACTATTTTTGTTACACAAGTATTTCATTTCATTACATTATTTCTATACTGCGCCTCTCGCTGAGCACGGCTCGAGGCAGTTTACAAAACACTTACAATATAAAATACAATAAATGAAATAACATAATACATAGATAAAATACATAATCAATAACAGTTCCATCAACACACACAAATACATTAGCCCCAGGGCAGAAAAATACATCACCATATTCCCATGTCCACCCCACCCTATACCCCCCCTGGAGTCGGACTTCTCTCTCACCAAGGTACCATTCCACCCCTCCCCAAAAGTCTTGTACCCCTCCTCTCACCAGGGGTACCAGGACCCCCTCCCTAACCCATTCCCCCATCACTCCCTGTCTGCTCTCATCAGGGAGTGAAAGCTATCTTCCCCATAACCCACCCACCGCCCATTTTGTTCCCCTTCCCTGCTCTTCATGATTACTTTAGATGACTAAAGGGTTTTATTCTTTAAATTACACCCCCTTGCATCCATGCTCTTTGCCTCCTGCTTGTTGCTTGGCTGGGGAGATCAGAAACAAGGGAAACTGAACGTTTTGATTTCACTGTCTAGTTCCTATACTCTCCCAGTACGGGGCCGTTTCAATTGCTAGTGTCACAAGGGAAGGCTTGCATTTTTGAAAGTGTCTTTACTGAAACTTGGTTTTCGTTTTTCTTTAGGAATTTTTGAAAATATTTCTCTTCTTTTTAAGAGTGCGCTCCTATCAGGTGCCAAGAGAATGCTTAGCCACATTGGACCCTAAGCTTCCACTCATGCCTCCTTCAAACACATTTCTAATAAGATCTACATTTTAGGTCTAGGTTTGCCTGTGGTCCTTTTTACTTACCAATAGATTTTAAACAGGATGATATACTCTGCCACCCATATTTGGTGGACCTGGGAAACCAGCGTTCATCCTGTTTTAGCCATGAACTCACTGGGTGGCCTTGGGCAAGTCATTCTCTCCCCGCTTTAATTCCCAATGAGAATATTAAATAACTGATCTCATGGGGCTGTTGCGAGTGTGAACTGGATAAGGATTGTAAAGCACTTAGAACGTTGAAACTGCTATAAAAGTGATAAATAATATTTGGTCGGCGCTCCCATAGACATCTGCCAGTTTAGGGCCCTGATTCTATTCACCAAGTGTTTAAAGCTAAAGAAACTCCTGGTCTGTGTGTGTTTGTCCTTGTAGTGATGACCAGCCCACCCACTAAACAGGGTGGACTCTGTTCACAGGGAGGTGGCCTTTGGGGGGCAGGCTGCACACAAGTGCTGCTGTAGGTCCTGCAGCATGGGCAGGTGCAGTGTTCCTGTTCTCCACCCCCTCAGCTGAGCAGCAGGGAAGAGGTGTGCTGCAGTAGCTTGCATTGCAAGCCCCACAGTCCTGGGGAAGGGCAGAGGGGTTGTCTAGGACAGCAAAACACCTTGAGCTGGCTCTGCTTATGGCCCATATCCTTCAGCCAGGGAGAACTGGCTAGCTGAGCCCTGCATGGGCTCCAAAATCAGACCCAAGCCTGGTCTGAACCCAGGTGTTATGGGTCGTCCTTAGGGTTGCCACCTTTTGCAGTTTTGACCTGACATTCCCATTTTGGCCTATGGGAGCATCAGGGCCAAACCCAAGAGAAGTGGTAACCCTGGTGGCCCCACCTCCATAGAGCACTGTGACATCACAGCGCTCCATGACTGGGCAGGATTAAGGTGTTCCCTGGCCTTTTCCTGCTGTGGCTCCACCTCCGTGGAATGCTGTGACATCATGGCATCTGTGGGGATGGGGCCTCTTGCCTGTAGAGAACCTGACTTGGCCCAAAGGGCCAGTATATAGGGCTCCACCGGATAAGGCTGTTAGTGTCTCGTCTGCATTACTTCCATTCATTGGAAACATTTCCCCACTCACACTACAGCATCCCCCAACTCCCCATTGAGCCACAGAATAATACAGAGCTAAGCTCTTGTGGAGAACTGGTTACTTTGCTATATAGTATTGGCTGCAAGGCCCCGGCCCATCTCGGAGCTGTGCTCTAGTGTCAGAGCTGCACCCCACCCATGCCCGTTCCTTCTGCCAGGCTGTCTGCGTCGCTGCATATGCTCTTTCATCCAGCGTCCATAACCCTTGCCTGATGAGATGAGGCACCGACGGGCTCTTGTGATTCGGGCCTGACTCTTCTGTGTCTTTTCCAATTAGGCCATTTGCTGCTCAGGCCTGTGCCTGCCCTGAGCACTGGGGATCGCCATGACAACCAGGAGTGCTAGCATTTATTAATCATCTGGGTGGCCTTTGGGTTGGCATGGCAACTGCAGCCAAGAATAGAAACACAGGAGTGGAGAAGGGGATGCGATGTGTCAGACAGTGCTGGGCCCACCGTTTGGTGCTAGGAGAATCGACGCCTGCCCTCCAGCTCCCCTTACTTCAGAACAAACAATGGTACTCGAGACCAGGCATGGGGAACCTTTTTCTCTTCTGTGGGCCACTTTAATGAGTACAAACTCCGAGAGCTGCATAAACATTAGAGGCAGGGGTGCTTAAGGGATGTGCTCAGGAAGAAGAGGTGGTTTCAGATCATGGATCCGTGCCATGGATTCCTTCTCTATCCATGTGTACATGCCCTCATCTCTGCTCCCTTACCCTGAGCTCAGTCTTTCAGTGCTTTGGGGTAAGAACTAGATCTAGGGGCCAGATGAAGACTAACCATGGGTCTCATTTGTCCCCCGGGCCTGAGGTTCCCCAGCCCTGCTGTAGGCTGAGAGAATCTGCTTACCTGGGAGTAATTCCCCTATCCCTGCCTACCAGGGACAGTAAGGGAGTGGGGGAAGAGGGTTCAGAAATACAGTTGCAGGATGCTTGCACTGTTCTGAGTGCTAACCACCGTCTTGATTCCCAAATGCACTTTGCTTACATCATGCCAAGTTAAACCATTAAAAAGGTCCCACCAGCAACTCGTACTCCAAAGAATCCACCGAAGACCCCGTCCAGGGCCAGATAAGTTGTCACTGTTGGTGCTTGGCCGGCTCCTGTTCTGATATGCCCTGGGGTAAGAGGCTGTGGAATGTTCTTGTTGCAGGAGGAGTTCCGGCTGGAGAGGGGGCCCCAGCTGCTGGCTCTAGTGGAGGATGCCTTCTCCAGGCAAGTGGATGGACCACAGGACCAGTGGCTCATCTCCCTGAGTAAACCTAATGAAAACGACAAGCACCTGCTAATGACCTTGGCAGGGGAACAGGGTAAGTGTTGAAGGCAGGCCAGATTGAAACACACTCTTATCAGTGGGATGGTCTGTTTTCTTGACTGGTTTTGCTGTCTGTCTGTTTAGAGTATAATTTCTTAGGCTTTGTTTTCTGCAGCACCATTCAGAAAGAGCATTATTAAATGCACCACAGTAATTGGGAAGTCATCTTGACTCCTGAATGGTATTTTTTTGTATTGCTGGTATCAACCAATGCACTTTTTTCAGCATGTGGAATGGTGGTATGGATCAAGAAAAAGTCTCTAGAAACCCAGCCCTGTTGTTCTAGCTGCCCAGCTGTCCTGGCAACTATCAGAAATGCAGCCAGCTTCAGGGAGTGCAGTAGTCTCTGCTCTGGAAAAAAAAGTTCTTGCTCGGTTTCCTCTCACTGTTTGAGGATACTGAAGAGGCACAAAGGAGGCAGCCAAAACCACTCCTAAACTTCCCAATCCTATCTTGCAGGCCATGCCTCTCTAGCTTAGTAGTGTGGGCAACATCCTGTGTGGTGTTTGGAAAGGAACTAGGAGTTCACTATGGGCTGCTTAGTGCTTTTTAGCAATGCATACGTGCAACAGCTAGAGCAGCTTTTTCTTTGCTGGAAACAAAGCTGTTACAATAAGCCTCCTGATGGCCTTGTCCATAATGCTTGCAGGGGGAATCCACCAGGGGCGTAGCTACCATTGGACAAACAGGGACATTCATCCTGGGGCTCATACTGGCTGGGGGCCCAATATCCAAGGTAGCTAAAACCCCCCCCCCCCATTTTCTTTTTAAAATTACCACCTGAACTGGCTGGGGGCCCTTCTGGTTGCTACGTGGGTCCCCTCCCCGTTCCTACCCGTGGTTGTAACATTGTGTCTGACACAATGTTGCAACTGTGGACAGGGGGGGGCCGCATGCAGCAGTCTGCATCAGGCCAGGTCACACTCAAACCTCACAGCTCAGCTCACCCCCCTGGTGCTGAGTCGTGAAGGAGGAGTCCTCCCTTACCAGTCCGGACCTGGTCCAGGCACGGCTGGCTCAAGGAAGACCCAGCCTGAGCAGAAAGGTGCCCAGTGGCAGCTCCACTGAGCGGAACTGCAGCCGGACACCTTCCCGCTCCAGCGGTCCCTGCATCAAGTCGGCCCAGATTGCCCCGGCCCGCCCGCTCAGCCCCCGGCCTCCAGGGCTGGTCGGGTGAGCCGGGGCAGCAATGGCACTGCTGCTGCTGGCCACACAGCCCCAGCATACGGGCAGCAAGCCATGAGGGACAAAGTCCACTGTGGGACCAGCTCGCCGCCAGCTCAGAAGTCAGATGGGTCCAGCAGCAGGCCACCAGCAGCACGCTGCAGATTATGCAGAGAATAAGTCAGTCCTGAGCACCAGCAGCCCAGTGCTCCTAGGCTGGCCGAGCTGGGAGGCGCCTCTAGGCTGGCCGGCGGCTTCACCACCGGCAGGAAAAAAGTGGGGACCCACTGACATTTCTTGTCCCTGGGCCCATCCTAAGCTAGCTACGCCCCTGGAATCCACGAAGGGATGTATGGTTGCAGGGGGTTGGGGTTGAGGTGTATCGTCAGGGCTGTGAGCAGGGGATTCAGGAGTTAGCTGTGGGTGCGAAGATCAGATTTGAATGGCATGGCACATGTGGCAGAGGGTTTGGGTGTAGTTTGTGCTTCCTATTTCCTGATCTCTGGATCTCACTTTTGCTAGTTCTCACTTTTGCCTGGACTACCTTAAAGATTTTTTTTTTGTCTCTTAAAAAAGGCACCCTCCATTCTACCAGATTCATTATCCCTAGCACCTCGTTCTGGAGATCTCCATTAATATTGATGTGACACTTCTCTAAACATGAAAATGACCCAAATCGGAGGACGTAGGTGATGTCTTTTTCTGCCTTTTCTCTCCACAGGTGTGGTCCCTATGAAAGATGTTCTAATGGCACTAGGGGACGTGAAAAGGAGCTTAGCTGAGGTAAGGCCTTGCTTGACTGCAGAGGTAGGTAAAACAAGCACCTAGAAAATTGGGACCATGCTTCACTCTTAACTGGGCTCTGAGCCCAGGACAGGCAAAATGATGGTTCAGCACTTTGGGTTGAAACCCTTCTTTCCTCTCTGGTACCTGCTGAGTCACCAAATGTCAGTTCCCATTAGCACTGGCAGATTCAGTGGGTTGTCTGCTTGCTCTGGTAGACTTGTTTGGAGCTGCTGTCCACTCTCCTGGGACGCTGCTTGTTCTGCTGCAGCATGTGGGCAGAAACACAGGTGAATCCCTTCCAGCCCCACCTTATTGCAGTCTGTAAGGGAGGGAGGGGGTGGCGTTGCTACAGGATTTGCCTGTGGAGCTCAGTCTGGCTCCCTGTATTGTTTCCACAGAAATTTCTATGCCCCCTTGCCCATAACTGCCAAGCAGCCCGAGTAAGGGTGCTCTTGCTGGACAGAAAGCCTGTGATGGCTCCAGGCCTGTGACATTTCTAACGCTCCTCTCTTTTTTCCCCCCTGTTGTCAAATCCTCTGAGTAGTTATTCTCATTTGCACTGCTGAACCCCAAGCTTTCTAGAGAGAAATTGTAGAACATACTGGATGAGTGGAGATATCCATTTACCATACCTATAGTGCCTTCAGTGTTCAAAGCACAAAGTACCTAGTTCACTCTCACAACAACCCTGTCAAGTAGGTCCTTTATTATTCCCATTTTACAATTGGAGAATTGAGGTTGAGAGAGAGGGACTTGTCTAAGGTCACCTAGTGAGTTTATAGCCAGCATAAGATTTGAACCTTGATCTCCCAGGTTCCAGTCCAACAATGTATCTACTAGGCTATGCCGGCTCTCTTCAAAGTCAGGATTTCATTCCCCTCTGCCATGCACAGATACTCCATCCCTGGTTTTTGGCTTGCCTGTTGGTGTCAGTATTAGAATTCCAGCACAGACCACATACAACTCCTCAAATGCTCCAATTCCCTTAAAAGCCTGGGAGTATGAGCAAAGGAGCTGTTATTAGGAACTGGTATAGGAGAGAGGGCAGGCTGATCTATTTTCTCTGATCACTATATGTAAAGACATTATGGGACTGATCCTGCTATCACACTGGTGTAACTCCATTGACTTTGGAGGAGTTATTCCACTGGTGTAAGCAAGAGGAGAATTTGGCTCAGCTCAGGTGTGTGTTTTACTCTGTCCACGTCAACTCTGGCAGAAACAAACCGCTGCAGCTAGACAAAGCAAATTAAGTGCTCAGTGCGGCATTGATTGGCTTACAGGGAGAAAGGGCTGAAAGAGGCATTGCTGAAATTGTCCAACTAACGGTACCAGCAGCCTGCACTGTTCTGCCCATGAGCACTGTGAAAGGAGAATCAACGGTAGCATGGAGTTTGTTAAAGAACAACAAAGCTGCTTTGCAAGGATTCTACTCTCCTGTGGCATCCCCGCCATCTGGAACCCACCTTTCAGCCTTATCAGTAATGAAATGGATTGTTAATCACACTGACTTTGTGCAATCATGAGCCTCAAAGAAAGGAGGAGGGTGCCTGCCTTACGCTCTTTACACGTGTTACAGAGTGGGTACGTGGTCTCTTTGGAATCTGCCGAGTCACTGAGACCAGTCAGTGACGATCAGCTTTGTTTTCTGACAGCTGGATTCCAGCAGTCAAGTAGGGCTGTTGTCATTTTATATTTGGAGCTCGGGCTTACCCGAAGGGTAGAGGAACTCTGGCCAAGACTCTTAATGGCCTTGTGCCTCAGTTTCTCCCCATGTAAAGCAGGGACTTAGTTGCTGCAGAGTAGTGTTTGTGGGCAGCAGGGGAGATTAATAAATTAATGTTTATAAATAGTGCAGAGGAATCCTTTTTGTGTCTTGTTGGTGTCTGGAACAGCCTGTGTCCCCATTATGAGCTGGTGGAGAAAAGGGGCTTGTTCTATGCCAAAACATCAGTCCCTCCCCCCCCCCCTTTTTTAGGGAGATGTATATTATCAGGGATTTATCTCTGCGGCTCTGTCAGCCAAAGTTACAGCAAAAGAAGCAGAGGGCTAATGCTTACACATGCCTCCCCTTTCCACCCCCACCCCCAGGCAGCGCATGCCCCAGTCTCTGGCAACTGAGTGTGGAACTCTGCCTCTCTCAGAAGCTTCTCTCTGCTCTGCCTACCAAGCCGTAGTTTCTAGAGTGGGGATCCACCTCTTTGGGCAACTGGCTGCTTTGTTGCTACCCACCTAGTATCCGCCTGTGGGCTCTGAGCAAGGATGTAGCTGTTAGCTGAATACTGTGAACAGACCCTTCTACAGAAAACTGACATCGCCCTTCTAGGAAGGCCCACTTCACTGTACAGCAAAGGATAAAATTTTCAAACCAACCTAAGTCTCATTTTCTCAAGTCAACCTAAGTCGCACTGACTCACCAGAGCCACAGTCAGTTAAGCTTTTAGGAAGCATGTGAGTCTCTTCCATCACCCCAACAGTGTAATACAGGGGTGGGGAACCTCGGGCCCAGACACCAAATCCGGCCACATGACTAGTTTTTACTTAGCCCCTTTCCAGTTCCTGGCTCTGGCCCCTGGATACAATTCCTGCCCTCGAGCACCACGAGAGTGAGCTTAGGGAAAGGGAGTAGAGATGAGGGCATGCACACAAGACTAGGAGACTGATTCATGATCTGGACCCTCCTCTTCCACAGTGCATCTCTTAACCCCCTCCCCTCCAACTTCTACGCAGCCCTCAGAGCTTGTACTAGTTACAAAGTAGTCCCTGGGAGGAAAAAGGTTCCCCACCCCTGATGTAATGCAGTGAGACAACCCCATCCCCAATCCACCCTGTTCTCCCCATTGGTCATGGGGTGACAGTGTCCTTATAGGGTCCTCAAACATATATATGGGATTCTGCTGTACAGTGACTCTGGCTATAACCCCCAAGTTGCCTGAGCATGCCTTTCTCCTGGGTTCACCTTAGATTGGCATCCAGAACTATACAACCACCACAAACTGCCAGTCACACCCCAGCCAGACCCGCAGCGACTATGGGAAGCTCTTTGTAGTGCTGGTCATCATTGGCTCCATCTGCGTCCTCATCATCATCATGGCGCTCATCTACAACTGCTGGCAGAGGCGTCTGCCCAAGATGAAGAACATGGTGAGTATCGTGCAGAGGGCAGGAGAAGATGACCTCTCATTCCTTTCCCAAGTTCCTGTGTGTGTCTCTGTGTGTTCAGATGCTCAAGACAGTCACCTGTTAGTCACTGTCAGAGTCCGCATTAGATCTCCTCATCCTGCTAGTGACCAGTGGTTGTATTTAACCCAGAGAAGCTTAAAATGTGGCCTTCAGTCAGGGCCAGCCTTAGAATTTGCAGGGCCCAGGATGAAGATAAAATGTGGGGCCCCTGGTGACCCCACCCTCTTCCCCATGGCCCTGCCCACTATGGGGCCCTAGAGATTATTGTGTTTGCGGGAGCCCCGCTGGGATAGAATGAGGCCTCTGCATTTTGCCGTGGTGAAGTCGGGGGCCACTGCTGTGTCTCTAGAAAAGTGGGGCTTAGGATGGTTGGCCCAGATCGTAGTAAAGCCAGCCCCTGCTTTCAGTGAGCCCAACATGGTCACCACAGTCCTTCAGTGCAGCTGCCTCCATCTGTACTACAGAGGGGTTGCCTGTGGCTATCATCAGTCCCCAGGGAGTGCTCCATTTTGGTCCAAACAAACAGATTGCATTGCATGCTGTGAGTTGCTTTTCATCCCTCAAGCTCGAGGATAATAAGGGCAGATTACATGGAGTGCACAGCATGGGGAAGGTTGTCCCTGTTAATAGTAACAATAGTTTGGGCTGAACCAGCACCGCACTTCAAACCAAGGCAGAGAGGGGGCAACTTGCCCAAGGCCACCCAGCAGCTTCTGGTTTCAAATGTGGGCCTCCCTTCCAGTGCTGAGAACCCTGCACATGAAACCACTGAAGCACCCCAGCTCTATGTACTGGAAGCTGAGTTCTCCAACAAAAACCATCCCTTGTTTTCACAAGCCGTGGCTCCAGTATATAGCACTGAGGTGTTCCCAGGACTGATGTTCTAACTAATCGACAACTAGTTCTGCAAGAGCTGAGTGCCTTACTTTCCACCCCCACCTCCCTTTATGTGTATTTGGGTAGGATTTTAACAACTGGTGCTGCCAAACTGTACCAAACTAGTAGGATATCATCCCTGGGTGTTTACATGGGGGGCAAGGGCCAACTCTTCCAACTGGGGCTAGGGTCAAACTACACCCAATCCCGCTTTCATTGAAATTGGGGGCAAAAATTCCCATTGACTTGAAGGGGTGGGGTTGGGAATGGGCTTTTTCCTCTGCGGCATAGAAATCTTTTCTTAGGTCCTGAATCCTGCTCGGTTTCTCTCTCTTTCCCCTTCCAGTCACATGGCGAGGAGCTGCGCTTTGTCGAGAACGGTTGCCATGACAACCCCACCTTGGATGTGGCCAGCGACAGCCAGTCGGAGATGCAGGAGAAGAAGCCAAGTGTGAATGGCGGGGGAGCCCTCAACGGTCCCGACGGCTGGGACGTCCTCATTGACAAACGGGCGAATGAGGAGACAGATGTGTTTGAGGAAGATACGCACCTTTAGAAAGAGCGAGACTGTTTAAACTCTCTAGCTGTTCCCTGTCTTGATCTAAGGACTATGCGGTGAGAGTAGCTTCTCAGGAACTTCTTGTCAGACTTGGCGTGGATGGACCCATTGTGGTCTCAAGTCAGCATCGGAGTCCTGGAGCAGTCACCATGTGCGAAGGGGGGGGAGGGGGGGGTGTTTTTGTGTGTTGCTGTCAGTAGCGCCAATGCTTTCATCACTTTTAAATGCACTTACTATAGCTCTCTGGTAGCAGCTGAGGAAAGCTGGGTTTGGGATATGAAGATAGCATTACCTCAGCATGGCTGCCACCCTAGAGTTGAGCAAGGAGACAGCAGACCAGCCTCTAACCTCACTGACTTCTGGATTCCCTAGTGGTGGAACCAAGATCAGAGTTGTCCCAGCAGGTGCAATAGGAAATGCAATGGGGAAAAAGCTGCGTCTTTATAAAGGATTGTGGAAGCCAAGATTTAGCTGTAGGCAGGGAGTTCACATTTGGCACATGTACTAAGATCACATGTTGTTCTCTTGCATCCTAGGCTTAGCTTGTAGCTGGATGGGCTACCGGAATGGTTCCGCTGAAAACCTCCCACTGGGATTCTTCCACAGGCTTATTCTTTTTATCTGGACCCGCATCCAGTGCTGCCCAGAGAAATGTTCAGGCCAAGGCCAAGTTCTTAAGTTGGGCACCTGCATCTGAACCATTAACAACAATCAGCCAGTTTGCCCCCCCCATGCCATCGCCCAGTTCAGGATTCCCATTTATTCCCCCACACTCTGGGCAGCACTACCCACAAGCTTCATTTGGAGCTGCCTGTGTGCTTTAAGCTGGCCTGGTTTGTCTGCAGGACTACAGAGGATTCAGTGCCCTCATGCAGGTCCTGTGCTGGAAGTCTGACGTGGAGTAGGGACTTCCTGAAAAGACTCCTTCCTACCTCTTCAAGACTCCATGCCTGGCAGCTTGAGACACCACAGCCTCAGGAGGGGGATAAATGGGCCACCCCGTTTAAGACCTCTCTCCTTCCTTGCCCATTTTTTTCAGGATCATTGGGGTGGCCCTGGCCTCCAGGGTTGTGTTTGCTGTTATGAAGGGAATCTACAAAGGAGCTGAAACCTCAACTGGGAAAATAAGTCTCGAGTGCAGTTACTGTCTTGGCCCCAAATATGAGTGATGAGGCAAAAGAATAGTTCACCTGGTACCTTTTCTTGGACCAGCTTCTCATGGTGAGAGCATGCAAGCGTTTGGGCCACTCAGGACCCTTTCGCAGGCAAGGATACCTTTGTCTCGGGATATAAGAAACAGCAGCTGGGAAGCCTTTCCTTTTTCTGTCCTTTTTGTTTTGGTTCTTAGGGAGCAGAGCTGTATCTCACTCTGGAGTAAATCAGGAATAGGTTCCATTGAAGTCAGTAGAGAGAAAGTGGGGTAACGGCCAGCGTCAGTGAGCCCAAGAACTTCCTCTACAGTCATTTCTCTTGCATGCCTGAGGCAAGCCTGGAGGCCCAGTTCCCTGAAGGTCTGGTGGTCTAAGAAGCACTTGCTTATGCGCCGTTGTGTTCCTCCTTGTATCTGGGTTGCCTCCTTAGCATAGCTGCTTTTAAGATTTCAAACTCCAAAATGTTTTACCCCAGTTTTCTCTCCCCATTGTTCCTTTTGGTCAGAACACCAGTTCCCTTTCTCAACCATTTTGAATAATAACTAGGGGTTCAGTGAGTACTTCAATTTGTACTTGCTGGTAATACCTGCATTGTCGGGCACCCAGTGGGTTTTCCAGGTCCCCAACGGGAGCCCAGATGGCTCAGGGAAAAAGATTTGTCCCGGAAGTGGCCTCTCTGGGATTTTCCAAGACGCTGATCCTAGCTCCTGCTCACACCAGCACACTCCTCCAGCTGATTCACCCGCCTGGCTGCTCCTCCCAACTGCTGCTTAGCTGAGCTGAGTTCTTCCCACTCTGCTTTTCGGGGAGGGGGGAATGGGGAAGCCGCTCCCGGTGTGCCAAGCCCTGGTTTCCAGCCGGAAAATCAGTGGCCTATAGTGGGGAGAGGGGGGTGGTTCTACCTTAAATAATAACCTTACGATTGGCTGGCTGAAACGCAATGCTTTTAATATTTTGTTGTGAAGAGCATTTCAGCAAAAAAGATCCAACTATGTTTACTAAGGCTTAACAATGAGTTTGTAATGAAATTCTGTGTGTGTGTAATTTGGAGTATGCTCATTGCTGAGCTCTGAGCACCTGAAACCAGAATGCATACTGATTAGTACTGTTTCATTGCACGTAGTATCTGCCATACAAGCAGAATCTTTGAGTGCTTGTATTAAACTACATGCTACAGAATTAGGAAATCTACACTGCAGGTAAAGGTGAGAATCCTTGGTCTCTAGCTGAATCCTAATTTGAACGATGATGGGCACATATGATTTTAGGGCTGGAAGAGGCTTTAAAAGGTCATAGTGGCCAGGCTTATCTAACCGACTTTTAAATGCTTCCAGTGAGGGGACTCCGCAACCTCCCTTGGTAACCTGTTCCATTGCCTAAATATTCTTAGGATTAGAAATTTTTTCCTAGTATTTAATCTACATCTCTCCTCCAAATTAAGCCCATTACCTCTTGCCCTAACTTCTACGCCAGGGATGGGGAACTTTTTCTCTCCTAGGGGCCACTGAAAATGAGTACAAGCTCTGACGGCCACATAGAAGTTGGAGATGGGAGTGCTTAAAGGGTGCACTCAGGAAGAGGAAGGTCCAGATTATAGATTTTCTTCCATGGAACTGTCTCCAATCCTTGTGTCTGCACCTTCACCTCTGCTCCTTTACTCTGAGCTTGGTCTTTCAAGTGTTTGTAGATACAAACTGAATCCAGGGGTCAGTTCCAGGATCTGGAAAGGGGCCAAATGAGAACTAGTTGTGGACTGCTTCTTGGCCCCTGACTTTGAGGTTCTGCATCCGTACTCTATGCCAATGCAGAACAATTGGATATTATCCTACTTGGAGCAACCCTTTACCTAATTTGTGTATTTTAAAAAATTGTCACTTTCCTCTGCCCACCCTGCCTCTCTACTGTTCTAGTTGGTATTCTTTACTTCCCACTCTAAACTTTTGAGTAGTGTTGCGTGGGCTGCCAGACAGCTACCATGCTACACTCCAGAGGTGACTGCATTTGGATGGGTAAAGTAATTATTTATACAGGGCTGAGCAATCCCACTCTCTTCCCTGCTAGGATATTTTTTGAGCTGGTGAATGAATTGCATCAGTACTTTGAGGTTCTTCAGGATGAAGGGTGCCGCCAGGAATAAATTGTTACTACTGCAGTGTGAATACCATATATTTTCAAGTGCACATTGCCCTCAGGTATACATTGCCTTTGATTAAGCAGCACAGCTTGTTACCACACTAGCAATGAACACCATCCTCGATTAAATGTCACCGTGGTACAGGCTGCAGCTCTTTCAAAGGTAGCATTTACTCTGCTACTGCTGATCAGCCACTGAGTGCTGAACAGCTGATCTGTACTAGAGATTGCCATCATGGCAGCCTCAGGTTCAGGGGGCAAATATGGCCCCTGACTAATTTTAATGTGGCCCCTTTCCAATTCCTGGATCCAGTTCCTATCCCCAAGCACTGAAAGACTAAACTCAGGGTAAGGGATGAGTGATGAGGGAATGCACGCAAGGAAAGGGGACGGATCCACGGGAGAGATTCATGATCTGGACTCAAGTGACCCTTTTCCCCTTGAGAAGGGGGGGAAATTCCCCACGCCTGATTTAAGTGCTGCTTTTGAACAAACGCAGCTGTTTGAGGCAATTAAACATTTAATGGCATAGTGTTTTAAAGTTATATAAGCAATTTAAGCACCACGTCATTAAGCTAACAATCCTCATTATATTCATCTTTAATTCTCAGCAGTTGCCATAAAATAAACACACCTTTTCTAATCAAATAGGGTACCCACACATCACAAAATACCTGCTTCCTTGGTTGGCTTCCCTTGTTTGTTCCTTCGGTACACCGCCTTATTTTATATTCACTTTAAAAATGTAGGGAGACAGGAAAGATGCCTATAGGCTAGAAATTGGGGCCCACTGGTGACATAAATGAACTCCCAGCTGGAAAATGGCATCTCCTGAGGTGGCAGTAAACTAGCAAACTTTCAACAGTTTAAAGGGACCCCACTGAGACTAATACATCAGTAAACCTTAATCAAGGAGTCTGGTGGCCTGTATTCTACTTCTTTTTGATCTAAGGCAGCAACCTGGGCTGATGCAATTATAGATGCCTGGAAGGAAATGTTCCTGGCTCTCTCTTCAGGAGCAGGAGGGCTCCATGTGTGTCTTGAGATTATCTTTTGATGTCCTGGTCACAGCAGTTGGCTTACTTGTTTTTTGCACTGCCTTGGAGAAGGCATGCTCAGCTGTGCAATTGCATCTTGTCTCCAGAAGCCCCGATGAGGACAACTGTAACTGGTAACAATTTGATTAAAACAGGTTTTGAAAGAAAGGAAAATCTAGCATCACCATGGTACTTTAGTTACTCTTTGTTTGGAGAAGATGAAGCATAGCTGTGTCTGTTGCACTGTGTGGATCTTACCCTGCAACATTTCCCAGAGCTGAGCTTTTGCTATCTAATATGTTAGGGTGTTGCAGGATTTGACCTTTTATTTCTACTCTAATCCACGGTATAGTTCTCTTGTCCTTGGGATTCTAATGCTGTTAAGGAACGTTTATAATAAAAAGGAGGGGGAGAGTCCTTAGGTTTCCATATTTAAAATACATTTGAGAGTTTCTGCTTTTTATTAAAGTTTGTCAGACTTTTATTTCTAATACAACTGCCATCTGTTAAGAGTTGACAGGGTCTCTTTAAATCACCACAGAAAGGACAAGGTGACTGGGGTATTTCCTTAGTGCGTCTAACAAAGAAACCTCACTGAGTGAAGTTTCTCTGTAGTCACCTATGCGGTGTGTTAGTTCACACTGACACCTGGTGGTGACTGGGAATGATAGATTACATAAATAAGGCAGTTTTCCCTTAGCGCTTGATGTTCATTTTGTTGGTCTGATTTTGTTAATACAGACAACCATCAACCTTTTATTCATAAGCTTCATCTGTTGAAGCCACAACCCTTTGCCCTTTTGGGGTCTTTGGCAAGGAAGTCTCTGAGACTACAGGCAGCAGAGGCTATTAACTTTTACTGTCACGTGCACCAAGCAATGAGAAGTATCCACCTGGAAATAAAGGTGGTTTTCAAACTAGATGCTGATTTGAGAAGATAAGAGATGAAGAACACACACAAAGAAGGAAGGTGGGTTAATGCATATAATGGGCTGCAGACCATGTTTTTGCTAGTAAAGGTTAATCCAAAGGCAACCCAAGTGTCGCCTGCTTGGCAAATATACCTAAGGATGTCTCAAATGTAAGGTGGGGTCACAAAGGTATTTTAGCTTTGAGGTACAACCAGGTGAACCAATATGGAGCCTTCCATGCAAAGACCATTCCTATCTGAAAGCTGCACCATTAGGTGCAGGGTAGCATGGAAAAGTACCTAGTAATCAACAGATTCATGACATTTTATAACCTACAAGTTGCCTTGGGAGCTTTCTGGATGAACTATTGTAAAATGAATGTATTGTTAAAACGGTTACTTTTGAGAGCAACAATGGATTTGACCTTGTATGATCTGCTGCTTGGGCAGTTGTGCTGTGATCAGTACGTGCCCTTCTCCTTTTCAATGTAATCAGGGTTGCCTTTGGCCCAATTGCAGAGATGATGACCACGCTCTCCATTCTGGTGGGCATCAGAGGGAGATGCATGTGCTCATCGCCATGGGAAGTTAGGCCAATCGGCATCTATTTGGGCTCTGGGTAAGGGCTTCTCAAACTCTGTTCCTGCTGGGTTTGGCTGCGGTAAGCCACGCTTTGTCTTTCTTTGGGGGCTGTGGCTGAAGAAAGCTTAAAAGCACTTGGACCTGGCCCTTAAAAGGGGCAGGATTATGTTTTGTTTTCTTTACAATAAAACATACCTCCCAGGTGTTTGAACACTTACCCGGGTTCGAGACTGCTTGATTCCTCCCTGCATGGCCTCACATGCCTTCTAAAAATTCACTTCACTTTTTTCTCTCTGCAGTGGGAAATGATTTTCCTAGACTAACCCTGAAAGCTACTTACAGAGCACATGCCTCCCTCTGGCCAGATAGTCCCAAGGTGCCAGCACAAATGCTAACTCTGGTGCTAGCTGCTCAGAGCATCACGCTGACCATGGGTGTCTCTACAGATTATTACTACGGGTATGGACAGCGACACCTGTGAATCTGTAGCAGGGATTCAGTTGTGCTCCAAAATATGTGAGAGCGCCACCACTCTTCTGGCAGCAGCCTTGGTTCTTCCTCAGTTTGCCAGTAGCACCGCTGGCCTGGAAAAGACCAGGAATGCTGCCAGCAGACTGGGACAATCCCTGCCAACAGTGATTCAGTGGGGAGCAGAACACACCCGCTTGCAGCAATTCAGTGTGGCTAAGGGTGTTTTGTCCCAAAGGACGGGGCTGGCCTACTCCCAGTGGGGAGCAGACTAGCCCCTCTCTCCCACCTGTAGCTGAGGGACCACATGTAACACTGGTTCTGTATGGACCTAAATACAGACTCTGCTGCTCCAGATTTTTGTGAGGTAGCTGTTTGTGTGCACACTAAATCAGGAATATACATGCCTAATGTAACAGGTAGAAACATCCAATTGTTCTGCTCTTCCGTTTTTATTTATTTATCTTACAGATTTTTACCCTGCCTCTCCTGCTAAAAGCAGCTTGAGGCGGCTAACAAAAAACACAAAATACAATAAAAAATACAATCATAAATATATAATACAATAAAATTATAAAAAGCAACTGGGGGATGTCATAAAAATCAAACCCAACCACCCTAACCCATCCCCCTCACCAAAAACCTGGCAGAACAGCTAGGTCTTGAATTTGTGTTGAAAGGAAGAGAGGTCCGGGGCCAATCGGGCCTCTACTGGAAGGGGGTTCCACAGCCTTGGTACAGCCACCGAGAACGTCCCTTCTGAGGGTCCCCCCCGAGATACCCAGGGAACCTCCAAAAGGGTATTCCCAGCAGACTGTAGGGGCCGGTCCCGGGCCTGGGGAGTGAGGCGGTCCCGCAGGTAGGTGGGGCCTAGACTGTTTAGGGCAGCAGTGGGGAACCTTTTCTGTCCCAGGGGCCACACTGAAAATTTGTACGAGTTCCAAGGGCCACATACAGGTTCGTGCCAGGGGTGCTTAATGGGTGTATTCAATAAAAGGAGGGCCCAGATCATGGATCTGTGCTATGAATCTGTTCCCTACCCTTGTGTGCAGACCCTCCTCTCTGATCCATTATCCTGAGCTCAGTTTTTCAGTGCTTGTGGGTAGAGAATGGATCAAGAAGTTGGATCCAGGCACTGGAAAGGGGCCACATAAAAACTTGCTGAGGGCCCCCGGGCCTGAGGTTCCCCACCCAATTTGGGGCTTTATAGGTCAAAACTAACACCTTGAATCGGGACCAGAAGACTATAGGCAGCCATTGTAGAGAGCGGAGCACTGGTGTAATGTGCTCACGGTGACCCGTCCCCATGAGGAGGTGGGCTGCCCCATTCTGCACCAACCGCAGTCTCCAGACTGTCACCATGGGTAGCCCTACGTAGAGTGTTACAATAGTCTAATCTTGAGATAATGAAAGCGTGGATGATAGTGGCCAGGGTGGAGTCTGAGATATACGGCTGAAGCTGCCGCACGAGATATGATTGGCAAAATGTGCTCTTCACCACAGCCTCCACCTGGACATCCAGGCGGACCTGGGAATCAAGGAGCACTCCCAGACTACGAACCTGAGAGACCAATGGGGGACGGACCCCGTCAATGACAGGGGACGCCACACCCACCACTTTACCCACCAGCATCACCTCCATCTTGTCGGCATTCAGCTTCAGTCGGCTCGCCCTCATCCAGTCCCCCACGGCTGCCAGACCGGGTAAGCTCCGAGACTGCTGGGTCTGGGTCGGATGAAAAAGAGGTAGAGTTGGGTGTCATCAGCATATTGATGACACTGAACATCAAACCATCTCACGACCTCACCCAACAGCTGCATTTACACGTTGAACAGGAGAGGGGACAGACTAGAACCTTGCGGGATCCCACATGAGAGGTGCTGGGGAGATGAAGAACAATCCCTGAGCACTACCTGCTGATTTCTTCTGGCCAGGAATGAGCGGAACCATTCAAGAACAATTCCGCCCAGCCCGGCCCAGTCCCACAAGCGAGTCACGAATATCTCATGGTCAACGTTTATCAAAAGCAAGCGGCAGATCTAACAAAATCAACAGGGTTGATCGACCCTGGTCCAATTCCCGGCAAAGGTTATCGACCAAAGCCACAAGTGCAGTTTTAATACCATAACCTGGACTGTGAAGGATCAAGAAAAATGATGCTATTCAGATGCTCCTGCAGCTGCTGAGCAACAACCCGTTCAGTAACCTTCCCTAAAAAGGTTAGAGACAGGCTGATAGCTGGCGAGGGAGTCAGTGTCAAGCAATTGTTTTTTTTGAGCAGAGATAACACCACCACCTCGAGGCAGCTCGACACTCTGGCCTCCTGAAGGGAGGCATTGACCATCCCTGCCAGCAATGGCCCCAGTGTCTCCCGGCTGGCCTTAACCAGCCAGGATGGGCACGGGTCCAGTTCGCAAGAGGTGGCACTAATCACCCCAAGAACATCCTCTGCAACAGACATGTCACAGTGGGCACTAGATGGTTCAAGTTCCAGGTAGAGGGACTGACCAGCCCCCTTACTGCCCAGAAAAGCTGTACTGGATGCTGTAAGGGCAGCAAAGAATCCTTTCTTTGCTGCCCGCGTAGCCACGGCATAGGCTTGTAAACTAGCTGTAGGTCCTCAGTAGACCAGGGAAGCCTGTGGCGCTGATGCTCCGGGAGTGGACTTCTAGGAGCCGTCCAGTCAGTCGCCTCAGTCAGCAAGGTGTTCCATAAAGCAACGAGGTCGAGTGGGCAGTCATCAAGATCAGAGGGTAACTCCCCAAGAGCATTCTGGAACCTCTCGGGTTCCATCAGTCTCCGGGGGTGGACCAACTGAACTGGTTCTGCACCTCTCTGGGGACAGATGTGCACCGGGAGACAGGTCCGCAGGAGATAATAATCCGTCCATGACAAGGGGTCCACTGACATGTCCCCCACCAACAGATCCCCCGCCTCAAGGCCAGTGCAAAAAACCAGGTCCAGGGTATGCCCTCCATCATTCTTTGGGCTGGTGACTATGTGAGACAGGCCCATGGTTGCCATGACGGCCATGAACTCACTCTCTGCCCCGCTAAAATTGGCGTTGCCATGAATATTGAAGTCCCCCAAGACCAATACCTTTGGGGACTGCAATACCAAGTCCAACACCAGCTCCGTCAGAGTGCAGGGATGCTGCCGTATAGGTAGGTACACGGTATACTAGCAGCATCCCTAATCTCTCTCCTACCAAATCATTCACAAAGTGGAGACCCTTGATAACCGATATAGATGGCCCTGGCTATCTCCTTGTTGTGTTGTGCCTCAGTTTCCTCAAAGGGAAAATGCGCTTAGTGGTCCAGGCCTGACATAATCTGGTCTGGATATAGGGCGCTCATTTTCAATATGTGGAAACTCAGTTTACACTGTGCTAATAAGCCAGCCACCTCAGCAAAGTATTGTAAAAACAATATTATTTATAAATTAGGCTATGAGATAAGGAATATTATAATTATAAAGCAAGTTTACTTAAGTTCAAATAAAAACATGGTACAAAAGAGAAACAATGTCAGTTACAAATACATGATTTAAAAAGACATTTCTGTTCAAGGAACAGTTTAGTTATAAGTTCAAAGATCTTAACATCTATAAGATATAACATATGCTTTAAGTATTATTGTTGTTGGCTCAATGCATCAAAAGAATATACTTTCTTATTCACCCAGTCCTGTGTCCCATACTACCATAAGGAACTGAGAAAACTCCAAGGAAGAAACTTTCTGAAAAATCCATCTTTCTTCTCCCTCGTTATGGAGAAAAAATGCTTAGAAGTCAGTTTAGATGATGTCAGGTCAAGACAGCTGACAATGAGAGTTTTCTCAAAGTACGTAGTGAAAAACCTGTTGATACATACTAAACAGGCAGCTATCATCTGAGATAGGATTTAACAATGACTACGATCCGGACAAACAAGGTGTTTTCCTGCCCTGCTTGGGAGTCACATCTCTTGACTCTGGTCAACAGTGAATGTTGATTTCTTAAGAGAGACAGACTGATTGTATCTCTTCTCTCAGATTACAGCTAAAACGACACAGAGACAGAGGGATTCTTTTTTTAATTTTTTTTTATTTTTTCATATCTTTATTTGCAGTTCAACAGTTGTACAACTTCATCATTAATTATACAATTACATTTCAAAACAGTGTCTGTAACAAATCAGTACACAAATATTAACACTTTTTTTTTTCTCATTACATTCATATTACATTTAAGTTACATTCAGGGGCAGGATAGAGATTCCCCAAGATGTCTTATTTCTCCATGCGTGGTAATGTTAACAGGTCAGTGGATGAAACAGCCTTCCGTTAAAGTTCATAAGAGAAACCCTCAAATTAGCATTATGAGTCCGATAGGCTTAGCGATAGCTCTTTACCAAACTTCTTCCCTCCCAACTCTTTTAGAATTGGGGCCCAGGTTTCTCTGAAGAGATTACCTGTCCCCTGTAGCTCTGAGTGTAATTTTTCCATTGAGTATAAGTGCCAAATCTTATTTAGCCATTCTTCGTAGGGAAGTTCATCTACAGATTTCCAGTACCTGGCGATGATACTTTGTGCTGCTAAAAAGAGTGTCTGACAGGCCCTCCTGCTGGCCTCCATAGTTTTATTTTGTGGGTATAGCCCTAACAATGCAATTTCTGGTTTGCAAGGTATCACTATCCCCGCTATTTTATTTGCTATCTTCCAGATTTTTAGCCAGAACTCTTTAACCTTCCAGCAACTCCACCAACAATGGATATAGTCGCCCACTTCCCCACACCCTCTCCAGCAAAGAGCTTTCCCCCCAGGACTTGCATACTTCATTCGTGTTGGAGTCATATAAAAGCGCGTTGTTACTTTTATTTGGATCTCTTTTATTTCTAGAGAATCAGCACAACCATGCATGTGTCGCCAGATTCTTTTTTTTTCTTCCTCCCCTACTTGGATGTCCAAGTCTTTACCCCATTGGTCCATATATATATCCCTGTTATCGTAAAATAGGTTCTTTAATTCCTTATAAATTCTACCCATTCTTCCTGCCATTTTATTCTTTTTGAAAAGAATCTTTTCAAGTTTATATGGATCCCTACCAAAATCATCTTTGTATGGTTGTTTAATACTTATATCCCGGAGTTGCATGTATTGTAATGTGTCCACTTTTTTCCCTGTCAGTTCCTCCAACTTTTGGGGGTAAACAAATTTCCCTAAGGAGAAAACTTGCTGCATCCTAGTGATTCCCCTTTCTCTCAAGTCCCTTCTCAAGCCAGGGGCTAGTTTTCTCTCCGTCGCCAGGATCGAATCAATTGGGGAGAAGGGGGAAATACCCTCCTGTGTCCTCAACTTCCTTTGAGCTTCCTTCCAAAATTTGAGAAGAGTACCTGCAAAGGGGTGCTCCTTTTTATGTTTAGTTAGTGTAGTCCCTTGGTCTACTATCATGCTCTTTAGTGTGTGCACCTGCAATATTTCTTTTTCGATGCTAACCCACTCAGGCGCTGCCTTCTCATGATACCATTCCGTAATTGCAGCCATTGCCGCTGAGGCATGATATAACTTTATGTCAGGCAGATTTAATCCTCCCTTATCTTGTGTTTTCATCAGGGTAGTCTTCCTAATTCTGGGTTTTTTACCGCTCCATACAATATCTTTTAATAGCAGGTTACTTTGCCCAAAAAAGGAAGAGGGAAGTTGAATTGGGAGAGTCATTAGTCTGTACAATATTTTAGGCAACACTATCATTTTATATAAATTTATCTTCCCTAGCCAAGACACCATTAGTTTTTTCCAAGGGAGAATTTCTTCTTTCAACTTTTTTAAAAGTGGCAAATAGTTAGCTGAATATAAATCTTTTGTATTTCTTGTAATTGTGACCCCTAAATACTTGAGGCCCATATCATCTGTGGGAAAGGGGGATATTTTTTTTAGTTGTTCTACTTGCGCCTTGTCTTTCCCATACACCAGGGCAAAGGACTTATCTTTATTTATGGAATAGCCTGATATTTGACCAAAGCTGTCTATAACTCTTAATAACTCTGGGAGTGACTCATTGGGATTCTTAATATAGAGTAGCAAATCGTCCGCATATAGCGAGAGCTTATGGGTTTGGGCTGCAATCTTAATTTTCTCTATTTTTTCATTACTTCTTATGGCAGTAGCCAGGCCTTCTAAAACCAGATTAAAAAGAAGGTGGGACAGTGGGCAGCCCTGCCTAACGCCTCTCCCCAGCATAAAGGGTTCCGTCAGCTTCCCATTTATCAATAATCTTGAGAGTGGCTTTTTATAGATTGCCTGCATCCATCCCAAGAAATTTCCTCCAAATCTCATTTTTTATACAGAGGGATTCTAATGTTCAATATACTGAAACACATATGGCCAAAAATATATGCTTTTTATACGGGATACATCACATCCTGACAGACCATGACTTCCTAAAAATAATGGCTGCACCATCCCCCCATCCCTTCTAGCTGTGGCTGATGCTGCACGGAGTACCCAGCTGAAACAAGGTCAGCCAAAATAGGCCCCGACTCAGTGTCCAGCCACATGGTCCAGGATCAATTTTCTTTTCATTCAAGGGTTTGGCTCCTTGTTGATAGGATGGAAAAGTATCCATTGGACCATGCAGTCTATCCCTTATACCTCAGAAGTGAGACTCTTATGTACTTTATATGGATTTTTTGACTTGAGCACATCTAATCCCATGAATATAAGGAAAAATAGCAAACCTCTCTCATTCTGATGACAGACATGGGGACGTTCAAAACCCCTGTGGTGACATAGTTCTCACAAGATTTTACACAAGCCTCTGTGCCAGAGTTTCTGAAATTGGATCATGATCACAGGTGAGGATTGCACCAACTTCACGAGGTCACACCCCACTTGATATTCAGTTGAAATATATTTTACATGTCTTTGCTGGCCAGTAACATACAGTTATATTTAAGTCTCAAAATGGGGTCTTGCACATAAAAATTTGGGAACCAATGCACATGTAGGGCTCTGATTTCATAGCCTGTTTAATCCCATGTTTAGAGTTAAGGTAAAAGTGCATCTAATGGGGAAATTACTATCTTCAGTCCAAAGGATTTGTAGATATGATAGCACAATTGCCGTCTAGAAGCAATGATAAATTTCTGAATAATGCATCTGAAGCTGTTTAGTATTACCATTTCCCCATCCTAAGGCCGCTTTTAAACGAGGCGGTGAAAAGCGCCTCCTGAGCCCCGTGTTGAGAGAAAAGCCGCGTGGGGAGTGTTTACACGCTCCGCGCACTGCTGGCAGTGACGTGCTCCCCGTTGTCGCTAGCGGTGGCTGGAGATGCAGTGCTTTGAAGAGCTTTTCAGGCGGTGCTTTTCAGGCTTTCAGAATGCGCATCTTCAAAGTACATCTCCGGCCACTGCCGCTGCCGACAACAGGGCGCATGTTTTATTTTGTTGTGTTTAATTTTTGAAAGATTGGCAGCACCCTGATCTGGGCATTTTTAGCATGTATCCTGGCATGTGCATTCCCTCCTGCAGCCAAAATATTTTGGGGGGTGGGGGTGCAGGTTTGAAAGTAGTCTTAATTTCATGTCTTCCGCCCCCCCTATTGTCATCTCAACTCAAATGCTTTCTTTGGAAAGCAACCATGAAAGCGGACTGAGGCTTGAACTTCAGTCTTTCTCTTGAAAGAGGGATAGTGGGATTCAGCACCTAAAGCCATACTGTCCCTCCTGAATAGGGGCTATTGGAAGGTATGGGCCTGCACAAGTTGGGAGCAGGGTACTTAAGGGGCATGTTCAGAACGGGGCGAGGAAAGGAAGCGTGGGTCCAAATCATGGTGCTATACCAGGCATCCATCCGCTGATCTTGAGTACATGACCCCCTCCTCTCTGCTCCCTGTGAGAGTAGGACCTGGATTCGCGGGCCACATTCAGGAGCTGGGAAGGGGAGAGGCAAGTAACATTTATTTATTATTATTATTAACAAACATTTATATAGCACCAGCAGTGTACCTGACACTTTACAAAGTAATAACATAGACATGATCCCTGCTCCTAGGGCTTACAATCTGAGAGACAGGAGCTGGGGGAGAGACATAGGAAGGGGAACAGAGGGAGAGACAAGGAGTCTAACATTCATGAAGATGCAAGGTCTCAAGTGCACGTATTTGGCTTGGTTACGATGAGAATGACACCAGGCAGGTCCATGTGGCAAGGATAACGGTAAACAGACCATAGGTATAGGAAATAGTAGCTCAGCAGGATAAAGAGCCAGACAGAGCAGAGCGAAAGAGGTGAGTTTTAAGGAAAGATTTGAAGGTATGAAGGGAGGGGGCAAGGCGGATGAGGACAGGGAGGGAGTTCCAGGCCTGGGGGGCAGCAAGTGAGAAGGGACGAAGGCACTTAGGGGAGCAGGGAAGGCATGGAAGGGTGAGAGAAAGGGACAGAGGAGGAGCGAAGTATTTATTTATTATTTATTTATTTTTCAAGCTTATATCCCGCCCCCTCCTGCGATGCAGCTCGGGGCGGCTTACAGCAACAATAAAACAATTAAAACAGTTAAAATATAAATATAAATATAAAACATCAAAAAACAGGGTTAGGAACAATAAATAACTAAATAGGCAGGGGATTAAAATCACCCTCCCCC